>LKNJ01000677.1:207972-267864 GCA_002120245.1 Maccullochella peelii
CCCCCCCCCCCCCCCCCCCCTCCCCACGTCCCCTGTACTTGTGTGGAAAATGGCAGCACTGTGAGCAGCTCACAGAGAACTTTTATCTCCCCCCATCTGTGTGGTCTCAGGCGCGATGATCTTGGACTCCAGCCATCTCAACCTTCATGCCATTTAAGAAATGGGGGGGGGGCAGGATGGAGAGAAAAGAGAGGGAGGAGGTGATGAAGGCTGTCTGATCCTGCTTTTAAGATTTCACTTGCCTCAGACCTTGCATTTATTTTTAATTATTTGTGTTATCTTGCGTAATTTAACATGTTTAGGTAATTTAACTTCTGAATTGACACTTTAGTATTTAGCTTATCTTCTATACTTTGTGTATTTTAATATGTTCTTATTTATATGATGGTTTGTATGCTGCATTAAATGTTGTCCTGTCTCTCCTGCACTATGAGCCTACCAAGATCATAGCGCTTCCCAAGCCAAGTTCCCAACAATGGTTGTTGTTATGGAATTCAGGTAAACTCAATTTACAATTAGCGAAGCAATGACTGATACATGCTATATGATAATGTTATGAAGTTCTATGATGATACAGAAGGAAAGCACTGAAAAAAAATGCAACATAATATCAGACACAGATAGTGTTTCCAAACCTTTTTATGTATGACGTACTCCCACAGCCCTGTCAGATGAACTTGTTCATCAGCACCACCTGTCATATTCCAAATATGTTCTGATGAATGGATTATAAACTGGATGTTATTTAGCACTATTATATAAAAGTGGATATTGTTACAGTGTTTTTTTTTTTTTTTATACAATTGATGTATCAGTGTTCAGGTTGCTTTGGTCATGATTGCATTACAAGGCTACTAGCACTTGGAGTGGCAGAAACTGGACGTTTCATCCATTTTATCCATCATGTTTAGCCAACAATTTCAACAGTTTATCTATTACTTTTTACAAGCTATTTAGACAATTAATTACCTTTAGCTAACTATTTCAAAATTTAGTCATTACTTTTAGCTAACTAAATCAACATTTATTTATTACTTTTAGCTAACTTTTTCAACATTTATTTACTTTTAGCTGTCAACATTAATTCAGTACTTTCAGCTAACTATTTCAACTTGCTAACTAGTTTTCACGCACAATTGCAACACGTGGTGCTTATTGTGTTAAAACTGAGGTTGATGGGAAGCTTACTGGTTATTGTACATTTACTAAAGACACCAAATTGTAATCCTATTTGTCTGTTTATTTTCCTACTCATATATGTGGATATGTATTTTTAATCACAATTTCTATTTTTTTGTTGAGTTAATTAGTTGAACCCCTTGGCAACTGCAGAAGTACCCCTGTTTTGGAATCACTGCTTTAGAAGGTTAAACTTCAACCTACTGAGGCAAGGATAAAAATATCTGCATTTAAAAATACAAGCCTAAAACCTGTGTGTTTTTTCCCCCCTTCTAGTGCAATGAAATGAGATATGAAGCACAAAAGGAGCAATAAGAAATATGATGTGTAGAAAAAGAGTCAAGTTAAGTTGGTTAATGGCTTCACCCAGCGCTGGAACAGAAGGGGGGGTATTTTCTTGCCAAGCCTTCCTGAACAAACAGGTACGCCTGTAGTTTTTGATAGGGACATCTTCACACTGCAGACACTGAGTGGCGCTTGAAGGACTTATCATTTTGAAATGAGGAAAAGTAAATATATGTTGCTTGTCAATAATTAGGAATGCCTTGCCTTTTGTTTCTATGCAGCAACTATGTATGTTATTGTCAATGTGCCATTTCGGACTCAGCTGCACTTCAGAGATACAGAGGCTGGCCATGTTGTCTTCCCTGTATTGTGATATTACAGCTTGGCACAGCTCTTTCATGTTAAAGGATAAACACTGGCTAACAGTATATCAACTCTCGGCTTGTGTGTGTTTATACATAGAATAGCTTTTAATATGGGCTATAACATCAAAGATTGTTTTAAGGTTATTCAATACAGTAATGCTAGAATTCAATTAATTTCTGCGATTGTCTAAGCAAAATTAGACAGGAGGGCAGCGCTAAGGCACAACATGCAGCTAAATAGCTTTGAACTACAGATAGTTTCCATTAATTAAACTGGATTGCAAGTTGTTTAATCAATTTCAGAGCCCCAAACAGTGACAATCAACCGCCTGCAGTCAGTGTGCGTGCATGTGCATGTGTGTATATGTGTGGGTATGTGTGTGCATGTGTGAGAGTGTGGTCAAAAAAGAGACGAAAACGAAAGCATTTGTCTGTTTGCAATGCTACCAGTGGTGCTGGCGTACTGGGTCTCACTAATTAACCTCCACGTTGATAATGTGCTTAATTACTTTATATTGTGATTTAGTTTCTTCCTAGAGGTTATTCTCTCTTTCAGATTGCAGAAATAATCTTACATGCCTCAAAGGTGTTGAGTGGAGAATGCGATGCCCCAGTGAAACGCTGGTGCAAGCAGGCATCTGTGTATAGACTTTGTGATTACCACCGCACTGACATCAATGGAAACCATTTGACACCTGGCCCAGAGAGAGGGCAGCATCAGACTGCAAGAGCTTTGATTAAACCAAAAAAAAAAAGAAAAAAAGACAAGCATAGTCGAGGGGGAAAAACTTGATGTAATTTTGTCTGATCACCACATTGGCCCTGTGTCCTATCAGGCAGAGGACCTCTCATCACCTTTAAATTTCTCTGGGCTCATGAAAAGACCAGACACAGGTTTGATAAAAAAAAAAAAAAATGAAAGCAAAAAAAACTATGGCAACACAAAATGGGGTGGAATGAGACTCTGATCCTCTGCCTTTTGATATCTGGTGGAGTCACTATGCAACAATTTACTTGTAGTACAATTTAAAGTCCTTTGAATTTGAATTCAGGCAGGCTTGCAGAGAAGGGGATATAGTACAGAGAAGGACAGAGGAGGAACATACTGAACTTTATATTGAAATATTGAAAAATGCTAAAAAAGCTAGTGTGCTATATCAATGACATTGCATGCAGATTTCAAATGCATTTTTCCATATAAACTAGAAGTTAAACATGCACAAAAGAAAGCTAGTGGCAATAAGGAGGACTTTGAGAATTATATTAGTTTGTGTTATAATGACAGTTTCCCAGCACTGAATGTAAAGCACATATTAGTTCAGTCCAGCGTGGTTTATTTATGGAACAATACATTACAAATTACCACAGTATTGCAACTGAGGAAAATCAGCTAAATACACCTTCACTTGGTAATGACATGGGATTGTTCATAGATAACAACACACACCTGCATCTTCTCACATACACACACACACCCACCTCCCCCTCTCTGTTTGTTTTGTTTTGGGCAGTGAGGATAACACCTGCCTCTTCTCAGTTAATGGTCTTTTTAATTCATGGCTCAAACCCATTTAAAGGCAAACCCTTTCACAATTTGCTTAATTTCTGATGTCATTTCCACCCTATAATTACTGTTCTCTTCCTCATATTTATCAGTCAGTGTACCTGCAATGAAAATATAAGACCTTGACACCACTTTTGCAGAATCAAAATAGTATTTAATTTGATGTCTTTGGCCGTCAAACAACATTGTTCGAGGGACGTAATTAGGACAAATTTATCATTTTTTTTATTTAGGGGATATTGCCAAGACATGTGGGACCTTTATGATAAGAAGGGGGAAGAAAACGTTTGAACGCCGCTGCCCAGTATCTCATGGTTATTGTGAATGGCTTTCAGTAAAATTAATGGTGTGGGGGAGATTGCACTGTGGCCGTGGTAAAACAGGATGCAGATGTGGTTACAGGGCATCCAGGTAAGGAAGCAGTCATTTCCTAAACACAGCGCAGATACGCATGCTTACACACGCACACACACATGCATAGTGCAAATGTAAGAGGTAAAATAGGAATTTGGATCATTGTCATTGTGTGTTCCTATTACTCCCACCGTTCTCTCTTTTGTCATTTTTGCCCCTTGACCCACCTCGCTCTTCTGTGAACGTGCAGATTTTTTTTGTAGCTTTTAAGACGAGCTTGGTTTGCTTGATACCTAATCTGACTCTTTTATTAGCACCAGAGACGTAAATTAGCAACATAAAATGTTCTTAAAACGGTCTCTGCAAAGTTTATAATAAAAATATGAATCAAGAATATAGAAAATGACAGTTGTTTTAATATAAAAGCATCCTGTTATACTTATAACTATAGTTAATGACTCTCGCAGCCTCATCCTGTGGAAATAAAAAGGGTAGACCTCTTTACTTCTGCCACTTTATTGGACTGCACTGATCTATATGCACATGGGGAGGAATATGTGCTAGACAACTGCTCCCAGCAGAGTGAAAAATTACTCCTGCTCCTGTGTACAGCCAGATTTTCTGTACACAACCTGCTATATGTTATGTTGTCAAGACTGATTTTTTTTTTCCGCAGCAAAGGAAAATTAATTGCAAAGAGGCACGAGAATTTGTTTTCATATTGGCTTGGTGGCGCTGAGTGCCAGGATGGAGGAGGACAGCTGTGGGGGAAGGCTGGCCGACCCGCTGCCTTCTGCCTCTCCCATGCCTAGCTGCACAGAGTCTGTGACAAAACAAGCCTCCAGGAATACTGGGCAAACACTGAGAGCCTCTCACTGGGATCCGCACTATTTCCTGAGAGCACCGCAGCCAAAAAGCTTCACACTTCCAATACTGTCTTCACTTCTTTTTCTAAATTGAGTTGTTGCTTCCGTATCACATTGCTATCAAAGATATGGAATAGTCACAATCAGAAAATGCCTGTTCAGTCAGCGGCTTGCAAATGTGAGCACGGCATCACTCGGCGAGGTGCTGAAATTGCAAACAAACATGTTCTTTTAACACGCTTTAACAACTGCCAACAAGAAATAAGGTCAAGCGTGTTGTAAGTGATTCCACCTCTTCTCAATCTGCGTGTGCTCTCACTGTACAAGGCTGTCGAGGCTCAGCCAGGAGAGATGAGGGAGATAGTGGAGGCTGAGGTAGGAACCATTTTCACACTGCCACAATTACAGGAACCGTCATTACATTGCTCACTCTTACTCAAATACAGATAGAAGCCCCAAAAAATTATGCGCAAGCTAGGAGGAGAAAGTGGCTCACTTCTGTTTGCTAAATTAATCGCTTCCTAAATGGCTCCAGGCCAGGCAAAGTTAACATTTGCAGTTTCAAAGGTTTTCAGCGCTTGCAATGAGCCATGAAATTACTGCATGCCGTCGAAAATGGCAGCTGATGAAAAGCCCAAGGAGCAGGTCCCACAGGCAGAGAGAGCTTGGAAGTGAAATCTTAAACACAAAGTCTCATTTCTGATTCGGATCATGGGGAAATTCAGAACCGAAACTCGAGAGTGTACGAGCCCATGTCCGAAAGCAGGACAGGTTGTGACAAGACAGATGATGAACAGCTGTTTGCGGCCTGGCAGGCTCGTCCAGGCTCCGAGGACGCGAGGTGAGCACAGAGGTTGGGTTGAAGGAGCGTAATGATGATGTTGAGGTGCTCAGCTGCAGCCAAAATGGACTGACCCAAATTAGGTTTGATTAAATCACAGGGGTGATGCTGCAGTTCTGCAGACATCATTAACATCAAAATGATTATGGCGGAGCAGTTTGGCTCAGCTGAACCCAGCCAATTCACACCAACAGTCTGATGCTGGAAAACCTCCATTTGCATATTGACTGAATTAAGCTGCAAGCACATCCGCGTACATCTGAAACATAAAGGAATTCATTCAGGATCCACTGCTGCTCTGCTTTAACTGTGTTAGAGATTTAGGACTTGCACCTACACCAATGCTACATGATCCGTTCTCCTAAAAGATACATTAATATGAGATCATTTACTCCTACAAGAACAACCAAATGAACACAATTAGGAATGTTATTTCCCTCCAAAAATTAGATATAGGTTTGACATGAAACAAATATCGTCCTTCATCATCAAAATGTAAAGATCACTTTTGCCAATTTCTTCACTTTTGATTCCACATTCCTCTTGGGTCGGGTAAAAGCATACCTTAGAGATGAACATTTCCTGAAAACTCCCACTGTGCTCGGGATCTCTAACTCCTGCCTTGCCAGGAAAAAAATAAATAACTAAAAAGAAACTCCCCCACATATCAATCTGCAATCATAGAGCCTAGCGGACACTTCGGATTGCAGAAACTTTGACCTATTTTTCAGTGTTGGAGTGACCAACCAATTTAGGAGCCAATTTGATTTCTTTTATTGAGCATGTGTAACATGAAATTAGATCTTCAGTTAGTTGATATCTGCACGAGTTGGAAGATAATCATTTGATGTCGCCTGTGTATCTACTAAAAGAGTGATAGTCTACCTACTCTCGGGCTAAAAATACTCACCTCTGAATATTTCTCATTTAAGTCAAATTCAACCACTGGCATGTCAGCTGTAATGTAAATTAATTTTGAATTATTTGGTCAAAAACAGGGGGACACTCTTTGCGGAGACACCACCTATTACTGCTAATAGAATTTTTGAGTATGTTTATCTTGCTGTTCATGTATTAATGACATTTAAATATGTTATGCCTCCACCATAAAACATTAAGTACTCTATTGTTAGGTCAAATTTGGAGTGAGAGAGAAGTGGTGGGTGTTTATAAATGAGAGCTTAATTAATTAAAGAATGCATGCATTTTAATGGCGAATTGTTAGCTCTCGCTGTAGCCTCATTAATATGTGCCCCATGGGGATTCCGGTGCCATCATCTCACCAGCAACCTGCTGGCTGCAGGTCCTGTGGCTATTTTATGGTGCTGGAGATTGATAGTTGACAAAGCAATTAATCACATGGAGGAACGAACCATCTCCTCAGTGTGCGTAGCAGGTGGAGGAATGATTGTTTAAGTTTTCAACAGTAATGAACTAATGCTGCATTTTATACAATTTCAATTAACTGAGGAAAACAGTACAAAATATCAATAACTGTTAAAGGGTCAGTTTGCCCACACTGTAAAAAAAAAAAAAAAATTCTCACTTACATCTAGTATCATCGAATCATGCAGATTATTATTAGATTAGATTATTATCAGATTATTTGTCAAGGTTTTGAGATCTCATTTTAAACCTGTTTACAGAGAGGTTGGCCAATAAGACAGCATAACCGAGACATTGTTTCTGAACAGAGATGTTGCTCCAGACTTTTTTAAATGTGTTTTTCAGGTTTTTTCATTGTATTGGGGGTGGAGGCAGACAGATATCTCAAAACATAGGCAAATTAATCCAAAAATATCTGTGTAGGTGAGAAAATGTCTTCTTGTTGGGCCATTGGTTTTAGGTTTTTTTCTGTTTTGTTTTGAAAAAGTTTTGAGATTCCAGCCCAACGCTAACATGAAAGAAATCAACAGCGACATGTCTCTCCTGAAACAATGTCGCTGAAGAAATAGTCCCTATGATAATGTTGCTGCTAGATTATTAAAATCTAGTTTTTCAATGGACTGAGTACCACAAAGAAAAATTCCATTTACCTCCATTGTATTGGGGTAGAGGCAGGGTCTCTACTTTTTTTCGTGTAATTTTGGTGAGCTGACCCTTTAATAGATGAATTAATATTTGTACAACAATAATTTGTACTGTTAGCTCATTAAAGGGAAATTATTTCTATATACTATAAATAGTTTTGTATTACAACACAACTCACAGCATGTGAAAACATGTTAACATGAACATAACAATGCCATGTTGACTGGCCAAAGGGCATACAAATCCCTGCGCCACTTGAATAGTGTTGTTTAAAGCTTGTCCCTGAACCCAGTTGCTCTGAAGCCGCCATTTTCTCTCCTTTCACTCCTAATTACCATAGCCTCTCCAGAAAGTCCTCTGTTGCTCCATCTGTCCCCTCAGCCACTGACAGAGATGCTCTAATCACCTCGCATAGCAGGGCTCGCATGGGAAAAGACTACACAACCGCCATACTGTCTCAGATATAGAGCCGCTACTGGATGCCAACACCTCACAGGGGGTAAGCTATAAACACTGGCCGCAGCCTTGTATGGGATATGTTCAGTGATGTGCGCTGAAATGGATCCATTTCATGTTACAGATCTCCCACACAGGCCCGACAACACTAATGCCAAATGGGGTTTTGTATGAAGTATATGTGACATATGCCGGCAGTCCATCAGTAGGACTCAATCAAAATGACACTCAAGGGATGAAGCTCTGTTTCTGGAAGGATATTGCAGGTTTACATTAAGCTACATATTGTATGTGGGCATGGAATATCACAGCAGGAAGGCTTGGCAGGAAAAGTATATTTTGATGTTAAGGAATATCAGACAAATAGATCTAAATGAGAGAGAGGGAAAGAGAAGAGCAGCTTGTAATTGAAAAAAACTTTATTTTAAAACCCTGCATGTGTTCTAAAGCAATGCCTCCACAGATCCATGCATTATTTAATCTTATTCTGTATGCCCTGCAGCTTGATATCTTGCCCTCCTTGTATTTGATTCTGTTATTCTCACCCAGGTTGACACCTCCTGACTTCTCATTTTTGCTTTACCCCCTTCTCGACGACTTTCATGTGTTCCTTTGTGGGGCGCTGCAAGTTTCCTTCCAAAACTTTTCCTGAAGCAGAAAAAGAGAAACTTTCCGGTTCTGCCAGAAAGCCTTCTCATCTTGGCGGAGGAGCAGCCGAGGGAACTCTCAAACGATGACAGTCATCGTGAAAGGGCAGATAAGCCCGTGTGGCTTTGCCTCTGATTGTATGTTCATCTCACTCTGATCCGGCCGCGATTCTAAGCCCCTGTCTCGCAGTCCTCACTCTCCCAACAGTTGATCTTCTGCATGTCATTGAAATCGTCTTATAGCTGATCCAGCAGACAGGGGGAAAGTGGCTGTTTGTCACCCAACTTCAGTCTTGGCAAGGAAGACAAGTTCTGCTGTGTTTTTTTTTCTTTACAGCGTGACTGACTGACCAGTTCGTTTTTATGGTTTGTTCTAATGTACAGTACAGAACACATATCAATGGATTCCTAATGAAAAAGTCCATCCTAAAACTACTATTAAACTACTAACTAAATATTGTTTTATGAAGGCTACAGTGTTCTCTTTCTTAGCTGCCATGCATTTTTTATAAATCACACTAAAACATAAATGTCTGCATTAGAAAGACAACATATTACCTTCAGACAACCAAGACAATTTTTTCAAATGGCCAACTCCTTAGGCTGCTGCATGTGGGGCAATGAGACACAGAATGAAATGAATCCTTAACAACACCAAAGTCACAAAAAACACATAAACGCTACTGTTCAGGAATGCCTTCATATCGGCTTACTAAGGTTATTATAGTCCTTGATTGCACACACAACCTCGACCTCTGCCTTTATATTTAATATATGGTTCTGTGTAGTACTCGTCTTTGATTTAGATGTAGTTTCTAAGCTTCGGCTTATTCCAGATATCCTCTTTCCATTATTCTTTAACAGTTTTAGTTTGACTTTTATTTATATATATACAAATCCATTATGTATGTGAACATCAAGTGTAATTGATGACAAAGATTTACCGAAAACTGTGTAACTTGCTGATCAACAGCCATTGTGGCCACTAGTGATGAATAAGTGATAGTGGTAAATGCTAAAATGATAATAATAATATTACCTAATATTTGCCACCATAAGCGTCTAGTCATACCAGACCCAGTAAGACTGCAGCAGCAAAACCCCCTGAGTGTATTAAATTAAGCAAGGGTGTGTTTCACTGTTTATGAGTTGTTTGCCTTGGATTTTAATTACATAATTGTTTAACATTATGATGTTATGTTTACTGTTTACTGCAGCTGTAGATGGAGCAGTTTAACAGAAAGTGGGTACATCAAAAAATATCAGTGAACTAAGAATTACAGCGTACTCTGTAGTTCACCACTGACATGCATTGAACAGCAGAGATTGATGAGATCTAACAGTGCGAGAGTATCCAAGGGTTGAATTTATCTTTAAGGCAAGTGGAGCAAACAGGAGCAACTTGAAGCTCCTGACTTGGTGTAAAGTGATACAGTATAAAGAAAGCTGAAAGGTTTGTTTTCCACTTCAAAAGGCACTGCTCTTCCACCATGCTTATCAAAGCTTAATATTTGATTTTAGCTGACCATTTTCCATTAAAAACACGATAGCCACTGTGAGAGTGACAGACCCAGGCAGAAGGAGCACCGCATTCACATATACCCCCACCCACCCTACAGGGAGGTACATACCCTGCTTACTAGAGTGTGCAGGCCGAACAGTTCCCTTCACTTAACTTGACATTTCCAGCTGCACTGTCTGCGGCGGGTCCTGTGTGGTGTCACATCTATAGCCCCTGCAGTATGCACTGCTGAACGCTGCAGGCCTTAAATGAGATCCCAAAGGGAAAGCAGAGCTGAGGGTGGGTGTGTGTGTGTGTGTGTCTGGAAGAGGGGGCATTATCTTAGGCACTAATGAACAATTGTATAATTTCTATCAAAAGCAGTCATAAGGCCTGCTCAGTCTTACGGTATCTCCTCTAAATACTGTCATGATAAAGGAACTATTAAAAGAAGAGGACGGGGGGGAGGGGGAGGGGGGGTCTTGGAGCTGTCAAGAGGGGCCACTGTGGTCAGGAGGAGCGCTAGAAAGGAAAGTCTCTCCGCCTTTATCTGCCATTTCCTGCTCCTTTCCTGGCTACATTAATAATCTGTAAGAGCAGACAATCACGCACGGCCGTGAGAGATAAAACACGGATGACAAAATATCAACTTCCTGCTACAAAACTCAAAGCCATTATTAGAATATCAGGCACAGAAGGTAATTAATTTCAACTTTAATTACTTCCACTGTTCCTGTAGATTAGATCACAGGTTTGAGATGGGTTATTAAAACAACGGGGGAAATCTGCAATATAAAAAAAAGAAAAGAAAAGAAACGTTAATTTATCCAACCCCGTCTCTTAACCTGCTTGTTGAGTGATGCAATTACATCTTTGTGGTGCAGACAAGGGTTGATATGATGTGGATGAAAACGACACCCAACCACTTTGGGTGGAGGCTGGAGGGTTTTTACATCCAACACTTACAGGTATCTGAATGGTGATAGGATCATCTGATCATGAGGTTTATGATGACCTCATGTTTTCTCTCCGAATCAATGACAGACAATAAAACTGTGTGAGCCACGAAATCTTCAGTGGAGATGAAGCGGTGACCTCAAGATAACAGCAATGTTTCAGTAATGCAATATGTGAGTATTTTAACAGAACCTGGCCTCCACGTGTTACAATCCAAGGAACAAATTGTATTATCCTGTTTGTTCTTTTTTTGAGGGATTTAGCACCAGAATTCCATAACTACTAGAATTGCCGCAAGCGGTCATTTTGACCGTTTAAATTCCAAACTCTATAATCTCTCATGATAAATACCCAAATGAGAGATTAATGCATTTATTCTGTTAGGATATCTTTTGTTTAACAAGTTTAAAGAGGTACTGCACACTTTTTGAGCTGTAAACGAAATGATACGACTGTACTGTGATGAAGCACATACATTCTGGTGTTAATATTGACATTTATTTCCAAAAGTATAAAAATCGGCATTTCATGGGTTGAAGATGGCTCAACACGCCATCTACTGTTTTAAATCAGCCCTGAACCTGCGAAGACAATGCTGACATAGAGTCAACCATTTGGGACCTGTCTATGTTATGAAATTTATATAAAAAAAGAAAGTTAACGCCCTCTAATCAGTGTCAGTCAGTCTCCCCCGTGTCCCTGTTGTTCCCTCAACCTTTGTGTTTTTTAAATATGCCGGGAGAGAGGGTTCTAGCAGAATTAGAGGGTGGAGTTTTAAATTAATCTAGTATTACTCAGAAAATAACAATTAAATGTATATTTATTTATATTATAAAACATTTTACACAATATTGCTTTACAGCAGAACTAATGAATTGTCCAGGCTATAGTGCAGGGGAGCGGAGCTTGCGATATTTCTTTGACAGAGACAACGATAGACCAAGATGCATAGCCAACTACGTGACAAAATAACAATTGAATTGCGCAAAGTTCTGTTTATATCAAAAAAGACATGAAAACACAGACACTTTTAGGAAAGTCAGGTACCAGCAGAATTGTATTTTTTAATTCAACAAAGTTATTGCACATGTACATTTGAAAACGTTTCAAATGACCGTCAAGGCCTTTCTGAAGTTAAAGCACTTATAAAGCCTGCTTCACCTGTCAGGGCAGGACTCAAAAGAGGTCAACCATCATTTAAAGGTTGATGTGAATTTCTCCCAATAGCTTTCAAAGTTACTTTATTTAGACCCACTTTCTTTCTTTTTTGTATAGTTATTTTTATGAATTGATTCATAAAATGGGATTTTGCGCTTTTATTCTCCTATTTATTGAAGGACGGAATTAAATTGTTCTTTCACATATAACATATATTGATGTCAGACTACCATGAAACATGTATACACTCACTTGTCACTCATCTCATATTTTCAGTGCCATGAAAAATTGAACTTCAGTTTTACAAATAGATATCAATTTTTGGATTTTGTAATTGTTTTCCCATTTATGTTGTGCTGACAAACATAAGCGCTGCCTGGATTATGTTCAGAGGTTTTTGAGTGAATGAAGCACTACATTTATCTACCACACTGGAGTCACAGGGATGTGGTCGGGGTGGATGGCAGGTGTTCCAGACTCCCATCTGTGGGTAGGTTTATGCGGCAAAAGCACTTTGGTCGCGGTTAGGGAAAATTCTTGGTTTTGGTTAACTGTTAATAAACACGTTACATCTCAAGTCACTGCAGACTTTTTCTCTATTAAACCAAAGTCTTGATCTTTCCCAAACCTTAACCAGGTGCTGTGAGTGCCTAAACGCTAACATAAAAAAGTTGAATAATGTGGTACAAGCAGATATGGAATTGACATTTCACTGATACGTTCAATATCAACATTTTTGACACATTTCCTCATTATGTTAACAGAAAACGTAATCCAGTAGCATTATGTTTCCTTCTAAATGTATTTTCTGTTGCAAATTAATTATATATATATACATAATTTCCAGGAGACAAGGTGGTCAAGCATTTTCCATCACTGTCAGGTCTTCCCCATTTATCGCCGCTTTTAAGACCCATCTAAAGACCCACCTTTTAAAAACTGCTTTTGCCTCCCCTTAATTGTATAATTTTGTATGTCACAGTTATTTGCCATTTTGTCATTTTGATTAATTCATTGTTTCGGTGTTTTATTTTTCCGTGAATCACTTTGGTCAACACAAGTTGTTTTTTAAATATGCTCTAATAATAAAGTTCTGTTTACTTCATAGAGATACAAAGATTAGAGAAACTGGAACATGTTTGAATCTGATATCATACATACAGTATATCTGTGCTCGAAGTGGGCCAGTACTTCTACATTTTACTCTTTATTCTTTACTTTTTCTTCTCACAAGCTGCCAGTAATCTTTTCTGCCCTCTCCATATCAGGTTCCCCCGGCGATTCATAATGGCCCTAAATAAACTGCATTACCCAGGGGGCACTACGCTCACCTGTTCCCATTCTCGCCTGCCTGCTTTTCTCTGTCGGCAGCTAGTCTAAGTGACATTACATTAAGGGATTTCACCAGGAATACAAGGAACTAAGAACATCCCGGCCTGATGACTTCATTGCACCAAACGCTAAAGCTAATGTGCATAGCCAAGATATGAATAAGGGGAGTACTGGCACTTTTTTCCACTTCAAGAACTGCAGTATATATATATATACATTTATATATCAATTTGTATTGTATTAACATACAGTTTCATTAGTGATAATGCTATTTGTAAGTTATAAGCTCGTCTTCCATTTTGTATCAGACACACTTTCAGTGCACATCAGCGTTGTTCCTATTTCACTCAGTGAAAGAGTGGTAGGTATAAATTATAGTCATACAATAAAATATGGCAATATTGGTTTTTCGCTTGCCTTACAAGAAGCGGGATGGAGGGACAGTGACAACAGCGAGCGTGCAGCCAACAAGCAGAGATCTTGCAACAGCTCCACAGCTGCTTCACTAACATCAAATCAAAGTGAAAGTAGAATCTGAGAGCAACACATTCCACTTGTTTTTCTTCTTGCCTCGATACTCATGGATGCACAACATGATATGTTTAAATGTTCCTCTAATAGAGCATTCATGGTGTTATAAAGGGGCCATTCAGGAGCAATCCTCATTTATCAACACAACTGTAGGACTTATGGTGTACAGCATGATGAGGCCTTGATTTCTTTGCAGTAAATAGGGAGTGGCATTCAGCCATGTGCCTTAAATCCCAGCCAGGCAGCCTAGCCTTGTTCTAATGGGACGACTCCATATCAGTTGATTCAATGCACACTTTTCTTCATCAGTCAAAATAACATCAGACACCCTTTCATACTTTGCAACCTATATGCAAATAATCTGCTCCGAGTAGTAATATCGTATGAGCAGACAGCGTATTTGCTGTGGGATTATAGAATGAAAAAGTGCATTGCAGATATGCCATTTCAAATTAAACGCGCAGCCCTTTTCTGCTATCTTTCTTTAGATAGTCTAATTAATTTACTTCAGCTATAAATAAATATTTTGTTTCCTTCCTAGTGCAGCACACAGGCCGATACTGGTTTTGTGCATCAAGTCTTCATTATACAGTAGTGTTAAGGGGTATGTGGGAACAGCTAATCTTAAAATCCCTGCCACACAATAAACAGAGTGACAGAAAGGAAGGATGTATGAGATAAGTCGCCAGTAATGAAACTGGATGCCAAAAGGAGAGGACAGTATGTAATGAAGAGAGAGCAGAGGGGAATGTTTAAAATAAGTTCAAGAACAAAGATAAAGCCCAAGGATGATGCTATCTGCAGGATTGAAGAAAGCATTTCAGTAACAGAATGGCCACAATCACTTAATCAGCCTGACTCCACCCAGCACCGTCCCCTGTCTTCCATCATATGCTATTTCCCCTGCACCAAACAGTCAGTTTTCCCTGTGTGTGTGTGTGCGTGTGTGGGCAACGTCTGAGTAAAAGGGTTACAGAAAGCGTTGATGGCTCTGTCATAGCGCAGGGTGGCCTTGCATCACCAAAGAATAGCGTTTCTGTAAGTACAGCTTGTGAGCCTCGCTGAAAAGATGACCAATCTGAAACACGAAACAATGAGAGGGATTTGTAAATGTTTGTCTGTGGTCACAACTGATTTAAACAAACTGAAACTGGGCTAATGAAGACCAACTGAATATCAAACCCGAAGCAAGGCGGGAAATCATTTCTGTTTCATCAGTTATTCTTACAATACTGGTATGTAGTCAAGTACATTTATTCAAGTACTGCACTTGACTACAATTCGTTTTTTTTACAATTTCAGAGGCAAACATTGTACTCCACCATATTTCGTTGACAGCTGGAGCTACTTTGGTGATTAAGAATTTACACACAAAACATAAGAGCAGTTTATTAAATATGATGCGCTGTTACAGATTAGATCAACCAACAGTCTATAAAGTAAAAAGTTAAAATGAGCCCCGCTGTGAACAAATACAACACTAAAATGCTGCTCATGATGACTGTGTGTTTTTAGAATTTCAGTCCGGTAACTCTTTATATTAAGGTCCTTGTAATTAGTGTTAGTTAATAGGTAATAATATAGGCCTTTATGAGTCCTTATAAGATGCATATTAACATTATGATGTGTTAATAAGACTATGTAAGTGTTAATAATAGCATCATAAACACATTTATTGTTAGATTATAAGACATTTATGAGCACTTATAAGAAACTTGTTTCTTTAAGCTGCAAAAAGCATAGTTAATTGTTAATAAGTGCATAATTAAGTGCTAATAAATGAATAATACATTTCTTTAATCTTGATAAAGCAACAAGAAAAGCTTAGTAAAGGTTTAACAATGACAGAATAGGTAGGTCCTTTAATTCCATACATACTGTGCACAGTGTGTCTGAGGAAACAGGGCGGAGGGAAAAACAATACCTTCAAGGGTCACAAGGAAAGATATGTTCAGTCCAGTTATTAAGTAAATGGATACAGGTAGTAAACAACTACCAGACCCCGACTCCAACTATGATAAACTGAAACATTGGTAACACTTACATAATATAACATAACACTCACATGGACCATTTTTCTTCAGAATGAGGACTTTCATGATTCTTAAAGTTAATTTCACTGATAATACTTAGGTGCTTTTACTTTAGTAAAACTTTTACTTACAGACTGAAGTCTTCATACATCACATATAAGGACTAAAAAGGAATGGTACAGTATATAGTGCTGGTGTTATCAAGGTGTCATACATGCAGTGCTGATAAAACAGCTACATACATTCTCTACTGTGTGACTGAGGCTCCCTCTAAACTTCCTCTCCATTCACTGTGATCCACCTCTGTACTGTACAGCACTGCCTCCCCAACAAGCTTATTTCTAAAAGCTGCCGAAGCTCTACTCAAATCCTCTAGATCCCGGTCCCTGCTGGGGCTGGACCGCTGGCCAGACTGAGATCCTCAGACAAAGACTGGGCCGAAACTCCTCTTGATTTGGACGGGAACCCGGCTGCCGCGCTCTGCAAACACCATAACACCATCTACGCGCTCATTTGCGAGGCCTTTAGCTGTTCATGAGTTTGCGATTAGCAGCGCTTTGTTTGATGGCAGCTCACCAGTTGTAAAAGTCGGCACGGACAGTGGCCCCCCCTCTGAGAGCGGCTGGTAACTTGGCCTCTAATGCGCCGACCCCACATGTACCAGGCAAGGCCCGACCGTGGCTGAGGGACCAGGCTCCAGTAATGGTGCTCAACAAGCATTTTGAAAGATAATGACACCACAGGCTGCACAAATGTTGAAAACCCATGTAAATATAGTGCCAGAATGGAAGATAAGACGACATCTGCAGTCATCCATCGCTGCTACCACATGTCAGATCAAAACTGTTTTCAGAGCTGGTCTAAAGGGTTTTTCACTATTTTCTTTTGTGTATAATGTTTCCCTGTTTTGAGTTGACCTTGAACTTGATCAATGTTTGCTGATTTGTTACAGCACAGAGAGTCGTGGAAGGTGTAGCAGTGGCATCTTCCAAGGCCACTTAGTCTGCTAGGATTGGCTTAGTTTTGACTCGTGTTCCATTTGATTAGAACAACTTTCTTGTGAATTAAACCAGTGGACTCACAAGTCAAGGAGACTGGGAAATGTTGAATGAGGGTGAAGGTTTAGATCACAACATCAGGGCAGATTAATCTTTTCTAAAAGTTCCATCTCAGACCGCTCCATTGCCAACTTGATGCTCTATTCCTATTAACACGATATAACATGGCCAAAAGCTGGTTTCATGTGTGCAGACTTTCCTACTAGCACCATGCTGCTCCTAAACATTTTTACACTAGACATGGCACTACCTGTCACAAATAATAAAAGTACGAGACTGTCCTCCCCAAAAATATGGCCGTATAGGTCGTCTGTGCAAGCAGCTTATTACAATCCATATTTACGTTTATTGTTAGGCAGCGACCTATAGAGCGCCAAAGTCCACATAGGAAGGAGGTTGGGGTGGATGGATTATGCAGCCTACGTAACTTAAGTTAAGTTAGTAAGTTAAGTTACATAACTAACGTACTTATTTTAACCCAAACCATGATCTTTTCCTAAACCTAAACAAACTGCGCCCGTTTCACAACGTTAACCACGTGTTGCTGTTGTTACCATGATGACCAAGGTCAAGTACGCCTATATATGTCGTTTTGGGAGTCAGTGACAAACGACCTATTGTATCGTTCAGGTTGGAGGACTTGTTGAAAAGTACATAACTGTATTTTAGCACACAAGGAAAGATTAATGTGAGAATAAACATGTGAGAATGTGAACCATTTACCAAATACAAATATGTTCTTGACTGGCTCTCACAGAAGGTAATACACACACTGAGACTAAAAGAAAAATCATATCAAAGGGGGTTAATGGTTCATTATGCCTGTACCATAAAACTTTATTAGGTGCTACATGGAACACTCATTATAACATAGTGCTCAAATGATTCAACATAGGATGTCTGCGAAAAATAAGAACCCATGTCGTACTCCAAATTAGAAGTGTTGCAGTAGCTTTTTATGAACCATAAAATGCAAAAGTATTTTTTTTTCTTGTTTGCAGTTATAATAAACATTATAATGTCTGTACTGTATACAACATAATGTGTTTGAACATTTTAAGCCCCACTCCAGCAGAGACCTGACCCGCTTGCACTTCTTTTGAATAACACGTATATACATGTGCATACTGCATTAGAATCTTGCATGTGTCCATCTTAACTAAATACATTATAACTAGTTGCCATGTTGTGTGAAGCTAGGATACACCGATTGTTGATGGTTGCAATAAGATGAACAAAGAGAGAAAGAGATTTTAGACTTCACTGGCTGGACAAACAGTTAATGTTCCTGTGCAGCGTTGGCCAGAACAGAGCATAAGACAGTAGATCATGGTGTTTACAGTTAGTTAACAGCCCCGGACTTGGTCTGTCAGGCTTGGTGGAGGGATAGGAGGCCACCACCATCCATGCAGACGTCGGGCTGTGTGCCAGAGGCTGGGGCCCTCCAAAACATGAGCTCCAGTAGAGACACTGTCTGCAATAAGGTCCACATGCTTTGCACTGCTAGCCGTAAAGTAATCATGCATCAACTCAGTGAGGGGCTGCACACCTGCAAGCTTAGTCTTTTAACACCACATATTGTCATTTTTCATCAAATATGTTAATGATGTGTTAATAGCAGGACAGTTTGACACAACATGTGCTGCTAGCGGAGAAAAAATTAAAAAGTAACACAAAATATGTCTTTCCAAATTAACAGTCACAGATTAGTTGGAAATGAATGATGTACTGGTGCACATTTCTGATGGCTGATTACATAGAAATACTGTACAGAGCATACTGTTCCGTACGGATCCAAATTTCCTCATTTTCCTGCTGCTTGGAGAAGAGAGGCTGCTGATTATATAAATGCTGCTTGATAGATCTTCAGAGCCGGGCCTAGTGGAATGTCTCCCCTCCTCTGTTTAAACAAAGCCTGAGATAAGATTTAAGGAGAATCCTTAAGGTGATCCAGCTGCCCTCCTCCAAGCTGCAGCAGGCGCAGAGCCATAATGAGGACTGAGGAAAAAGGGCTCAGAGACCCACCTCCAGAAGGCATGGCTGCAGATGAATACATTCCCTCTCGCATATCCTTACAGCTCACCCCCTCTCCAGAAAAAAGAGAGGAAGAGGGATGACTCTGTTTTAGTTTTGTCACACTTAGTATCGTTCTGCTGGTTTGTTTCAGAGTAGCCGCTGCTGTTGTCCGCCGTTAATCACAAGTACTTGTCATTTCTCTGGCATTTTTCTGTTTTGGATTTACATGGGAATTACTTGGAGAGCAAATCATTTATGTGTCACATCCTTTCCTCACAGCATATTTCAATGATTACTCTGTGTTTGAGTTTTCTCAATTATTCTCTCCCTCACCCCTCACTGTGGGCAAGAAAATGCATTTTGCCTTTTAATTACATACAAAACTAAAACTGAAAAAAAAACATGTCAACTTCCCAATTGCATAAAAAAAGCAGAGCATGCATATCAATGCATTTTGGCATATGCATGATTACTTTACATGAAAAGAATGTTTAACATTTCGTCACATCAAGCTGTAATTAATGCAAAACATATTTGCAAGAACAACACATTTCAATAAAAAAAATATATATGTTAAATCATCATTCGGCCTAATGCTGCATGTTGTTCAGGATAATCCAGAGAGAGGGAGAGAGAGAGGGGGGCAGAGAGAGGGAGGAAATAATTAGCAGAGAGAAGCGATTGCACTAATGAGAGGAGAATTTGACTAGGATACTTTACTTGACCCCCAGTGTTCCTTGGCTGTCCAAGAAAAAAAGGCTGATTTATAATTATACTCTGCAATGCACCATGAAATTGTTATTGTGGAATACCTTTTTGAAAATGTTATCAAACAATTACTTTAATTTTTCCCCCTGGAAACTGTTGCACATGTCTACCAAAATGAGATGATGGAGCTTAGTCTCCTGCCTGTCATCCACTGCTGTTCATGCAGATGAGCTAGTTTTTTTTTGTGTGTGTGTCTGTGTGTTTTTTTTTCTTCCCTTCCCCAGAGTCTCTCTGTTCCGAGGGATGCTGTGGCAAATAAAATAATACTCTGATAAAACTGAAATATTTTATGACAGAATGATAATCATTGCAAGCATACGTGCCACTGATATGGGGCTGTTGCGGTTGGGGGAGGAGAGGAAATAATCCTTTTTGTGGGCTTTAAAAAATGAATCTCAGTTGAATCACATCAGAGAAAAAAAAAACTCAAAGACAGTTCCAAGATGAGCCAACTCCAGGAGAAAATGACCTCCTCGTTTTGGTGATAAAGTTCTAGCCAAAATATGATATCAGCCTGCGACGTGACTCATTAGAAATGTGTGTATGGCGTGGAGGCAGCTCTCCCTATCTGCCAGTGCCTGGCTTGCTGACTGATAAGAGGCAAATGCAAATGTCCTGATAAGAACTGAATGCAAATATTTATGATATGATATTCCCTGGGAATTATGTGTGGATAAAACAAAGTGTTATTTCCCTGTAATTCTTTCAGGTTTGCCAAAATGTCCCCTTTTTTTTGCTTTCCGAATTTGCATTTCTTCAAAATTGATTGGGCCTGCGTATTATGTTAAGCTATTTGTTTGCTGAGGATGGTAATTAGTTACTGTAATTACAGCGATGACAGTTGCTAAATTGTTTTTAAAGCATTACAGTGTGTCTGTGCCAGAAGATTGCAGTACTTATTTTAGGATTTAAGCATTTGCTGGAAACACTCCAACTCTAAGGCCAAAGTGGGAATTTTTTGAACTACAAAGCAGCCATTTTCTAAGCTAAGACATTTTTGAAAATGTCTGTTAATTTGCACTAATTGCTGGTTTGACTGTGTTGTGCAGTTTCTTCTCCGATCAGGGACTTGTTACTGATAGGATGTCTTGGGGGATCAAAATGGGCTTGAAATAGTTTAAATACATGTGTTTGGTAGCTCTGTACGCTCATTTAAGTCAGACTTTTAATGTTCTCTGTCACCCAAGAAACAAATTGTTGTTGAAGGCACATTTGTAATTGTGGTTCCCAGTGTAGCCTATACAGGCTTTCAAGTTTAGTAAACATTAATTAGCATGGACACAGACAGTTGGGTGTTTTAGAGGGTGTTTCATGTACAGCATAAACAGCAAGTGTCTGAATCACATGGATCAGGACTGCTAGAGCTGCATGTGCACATTTCTATTGCAGGAACACAGAAACAGAAGCAAAGCAGGACATGCTGTAGACCACAATGATAAATTATAACTTGGTTAAGTCAGAGTTTATAGAAATGAAGACACAGCCTGCTATAACAGCAGCACAAACTGTTCTAGGGCTGCAGCTAATGATTATTTTCATTATCAATTAAGCTGCCATTTAAATTCTTGATTAATCAATTAATCATTTGGTCTATGAAATACCAGGAAACAGAAACATATTCAGTTTAATATCATATATTTCTGTCAGTTGACTAATTGATTATCCAGTTGTTTCATCTCTAAACTGTTCTCTTTTATAGTGAAGCATATTTTGAGGAATAAATTCTCAACCTTTCTAACCATTCCTAATATTTTAATTGACACTGATGCAACGAACACAGACATTGAGGTAATTACTGTGTGTGCTCAGCGTCTCCTGAGCATTAAAACCTATCGATTCCACCATTTTGCTAATGAAACATACACTGGTCCCACTTCTCGAAGGCCCCTTGGGCAACAAGCCTAGTTTCCTTCTCAAGCATTATGCTATAAGTGCATAATTGGATTTACTATTAACATAATCGGACAGTGTGCGTGTTGACTTGGATATTCCCCCATGAGCTGCATTGCTCTTCTAAACCTTATGGAAGGAGATGGTGAACGTTCATCCAGGTCCCACGAGTTGCTCTTTGTTTCTTTAACTTCAGCCCGGCCATTGGAGGAGGTTGTATACTCACACAGGCTTAAAGTGGAAAACAAAACAAAACATTTTCTAATCAGGGAGAATTTCTACAGCAGACATGGTTTTGGTGGTGGTCACCTCTAGTAAAGAAAGCCTGAGACACAAACTTTTTGTATCACTGTAACCATCTTAAGAATGGATCGATAATGAGCCAAATCATTAAAAGAAAAAGCAGTACAAAACAAATAGTTGTCTTATAATTTGTAGCCTTGACTGTTTGAAAGAAACATATATCACCTCATTGCAAAGGTGAGAAACACACACACAAAAAAGCATTCAACCATGAACAAGGAGACTCAATAACAACATGAGGACTCTGTTTCTTACTGCCGGAAGCAAAATGGAAACTCTCCCTCAAAGATACAGATTTTAAGAGGAGCATTCAGAATAAAGCAAGAGAGGGACAGCACAGATAGAAACACACAACTCAAGCAGCAGCATAAGCGAACACAGCTCTATCAGTGAAATAGCTCGCTAGTGGAGCAGAAACATGGCCTTGGTGTGTGGGGTTGAATTCCCATGTTGTGTTTCTGTTGCGTAAATACCCAGCACCCCACAAACCCAGCCTAAATCCATGCCTGCCCTGACACACACACACACACACACATACACAGAGCAACAATATTAGATGCACCCGCTAGTTACTTCTTAATTAACACCTACTGCAGCCATAATAATAGAATCACTTTCCCCCTTTCTGAAATCCCTTTGAAATTACGCAGGATTAAGGAAAGTTGGTTGCTAAATTGGTGTGTGCATCTGTAATTTAATTGCATCTGAGGCCATTAATTAATAAGGTGCCTCCTTTAATAGTTAATGTATAATTGCCATTAATTAACAGCCAGTCTTGATAAAGTGTCACCAAAATCAAACAAAAACAATTAGCTTTTTGAGGTAAGTGTCTCTTAAAAGCCTCATTATTAGTACTAGAGGTAATATACAGTAGTTAGAATGATAAAGAAGCCAGTGTAGATTTTAATTTGGATGGGGAGAGAGGGAAAAAACACAGTTGACATCCATAAGGGAATTACCATGCAGTAATTATGGGATAAGCTCATTGTAACATGATAAATAATGCAGTGAATCTGTCCCCTCCAGTTAGGATGTCTCCTCTTTATATTAGGGTGGACTTTAATTCCACATCTTGTGTTGTTCTAGAGAAAATGTATTTGCATTTAGCTTGTCACCTGTCTGGTAAAGATTGAATACAAATACAAAATAGGGACCACTAGCTTTTAAGGCAAATGTGTACTTTTCTGACTTGGGTTTGGGCATTTGAAGATATGTGTCTCCTCTAAATCTTTGTTGCTCTTACTTCTTGTTAAAGAGTTACATTCCCTGATAAAAGCATGTCGTGTGAAGTTCTTGTGTTTGAGTCTCCCTTGATTGCAGTGTCACATGGAGTAAATATAACAAGCAATAACTTAGACAACAGGTAAAAGCATAACCGATATTTTACATACTTGGTGTGACTAGCAGCGTTTGTGTTTGAACTAATGTCACCCGAGGCATATTCAAGGAGAAATAGCACCAAAACAATATGTTAGCTTTGTTCCCCTTATCTGGTATAAATCAATAGGCTGTGGTTTTAGCCGAGATTTACAAGCAGAGTGGCCGTGGCTGCAAAATGAATTGGGTGGCAGGTTGAGAAGCATAAACATACATCTGGAGCATGGAACTTTAAACAAATCCGACTGTTATTTGCAGTGCCATATTACCATGAATACAAATGACAGCATGACCTCAATTTTCTGCACTGTGTGAGAGAGTGGAGGAAACCAATGGTTTAAGTGCTATTCCATCCCAAAGTGCTTGTTTGGTCTCAGTTTCACTCCTATCACAAAGTCAACAATCACACTGTTTAGTATTGAATTGGTAGAAATAATATTCAGGTTCCCTGTCCACAGGCGACTGTTGTAACAACCCATTTTCCCCTGCAATATGGCTTGTTGATAGAAATACATCCCTAACATACACACAGCAATTTGAGCCTGCTTTAGCCTTTATTTAATGAGGCATCAGCAACAGAAAAGAACCTGCAGTGTAGCAAACACTTAGCCTAAGAAGTCGTTTTCACCTTGGTTCACTGTAGAGAGAAGCTCCAATCCACTCACTAAACAATTACAGCATATTAGCTACTTGTCAGTCAGACCTTTTGGAGACGATACATCTCCATTTATTTCCTCTCTACATTTTCTCCCTGTGCTCACTTGCCTCCGCTGCTCTCCTCTCCCCAGACAGGCAGGGATGTGCGGGGAGTCCACAGGGAGCTGAGGAAGATTTCACTCCGCCAGTGAGGCACCCGGTGGGAATAGGGGTTGAAACTGTGTGAGTATGTATCTCATTAGTTCAGTTATGTAATTTGGAGCACTGATAATCCTCCAGGACTGCCACGTTGCGCACCTCAGAAACAAGAGTCGGAGTCGTCAACATGCAGCCAAGTAAAGACTAAGCTGCTAATTGCCGGGTGTGGTAATGTAAGCTATAGTCCTCTATGGTATTAAGGGTAAACACATGGTACAGATGGTGAATGAAAAGCTTAAGTTACAGGTGATCAATTTTGAAAATGAATGCAAAGAAATGCAAATGTGTAATTTGTAGTTTGAGGGTCAATTTCTACTACTTTAAAAGCTGTAGTTCAAGAACTGAAAGCACCTAATATGAAGGACTATTTCATCAATATTTCATCAATATTTTTATTGCCTTTAAAGCTGCACTAATCAATATTTTTGTATTAACATCGGATCAAATGACTATGTGCAATGTGAATTATCACCCAAATCTGCAATTCCCTTCAACTCTATGACATTTTTTAGTGTCTTTTAGCTCATTGTTTTGGTTTTAAGGCCAGTGGCTTTACTGTTTTGATTCAGTCTCACAGCTCTCATCAACCTTGCTTCCAGCAGCTAGCTGTTGTTCAATGAAAAAGCTCTGATAAACCCACTGTACGTTACTTGCCCAGTACCAAACAGCAGACACACAAAGTTAGCAACTAGCTGGTGAGCGTACAGTAGAGGATCATTTAGCAGCTAGAGAGCTCAGGAGTTGGTGGAGACCAAATAGAGCTAAAAGGAAAATGAATGTTGGACATCAGGAGGCCAGAAACACCAATCAAATGCTAATTTTCTTCTGTGTTTGGTGGATGTTTAAATAGGCAATGGCTAATACATGTGTGAGGATAAGTGATAATATGCCAGCTTTGTGTTTACAGCTTGTTCTGCTTCCCCCCCAAGGAGCCAGAAATGCAGATTATTGTATGCTGATTCTATCACACAGTGTTGTAAAGTGCCACAAACTAAACATCATTGAACTCAGTTGTTTTGGAAGACTGGCAGACATCACCAAACCTTGCTTAAGCACACCAAAACTATCTGGATGGCGAGGTAACATTTTGGTTCAGAGGAATAGAAAGCTTTTTCGCACTCTTGGTACACCCACACTTATTTTAGCTGATTAGTCTTCCTCTCCTGTCTCATGTGGGTGTCTACAGACTATGCTTGATTGACATCTCCCTGATTCTCCTGTTAGTTCTGTTGCACCTTGGGTTGGGACAGGTTACACCTTTATCATTCTTTTAAGTGTATATATTATAGCTCCACCCAACTTCCCCATGAGCAGAGGTCTAATCAGCCTGAATTAAAAACACCTGTGTGGGTGTGCGGGGCCTTTAAATAAATAGTTTAGCCAGTCAACTTTAACCCTGTGCTACTTGATCCCGGTCTGCTGCAGGTTGCTGGTTTTCATTCTGGCCAGCTAATCAGTGAGTGATGTACAGCTAGAGCACTGGGTGAATGTAATTAACTATAGCTGGTGGGATGCATGTGGAATCTGAGGAACCCTGCGCAAACCATAGTGCCAACATTTTACCCAAATCTTAATCCTGACCTTACAGCTACTGTGATTAAAAGCTGTACGATTGTATCACCTTTTAAATCAATCAAAATGCACAGGCTTTTGTTCGTAGAAACATGACAAGGTCCCAGTGAAAATTGGTACTGTAAGGTCTATGTGGTGTTTTCAGTATATTCATCTCAAGGCATGCATCGCTGTCTGCCACAGTGTCTTTTTTTCGATACTACCACTGGACGCACCAATTCAGAAATTTCAAATTCAGCAAATAGAATAGCAAGTTGTTTATTGTCCTAATTTTAACTGTTAGCTAGCATTTCATATTTCACACACAATACAGTTGCATGTCCAATTTCTTTATGTTTTTATTTTATGCTATTGTCACATAATCATTTGTGGTGCCGAATATGCACATTATTCATGCAAATGGTGTTTCTGACACATCTTATGGTGGCCTTCAGATACATTTTCAAAATACAGATACATATGCTAGTTAAAGTCTAACATAAATAGAAGGCTAGAAAGAGAGTTTTGACAGCCAAAAATGTATTTTGGTGTAGTAATTGTTAAGTCATTCATTTTGACCAAAACACCTAGGAACCCCTTACTGATATATGATGGCTATTTCGATTGTGAGCCAGTTCAAATTTTATTTATTGGACCTTTAAGTTGCAGCCAAGACAAATCACTCTGGTGAGCAACGGTTCACTGGCTGAGTAGGCGAAGGCTTCAACACTTGACCCTCTTCTTGGGATCATCGCAGAGCCTCAACCTCAACCCAACCTGGAGCAAGGAAAGGAGGAAGGGCAGAAAAAGGTGTCAGTATCATGTAGTGACATGCCATGTCCAATAACAACGAACAACATAACATCATTTAACCTTTACAACACATGTATTGATCCATCTGGTTGTTATCACGCTGCGATCACAGCTCAGGGCTCGGCTCAGCTCAGCTTCAGGGGCTGTTGGAATCCACCCGGCAATATTATTGCAAGACAAAGAGAATCAGGCCTTCTGTTCTTTTTAACCCTGTCCTTGGATCATCCTTTTCCCCAGACCACTTTGTCTGTGGAACAGTGGGAAGATGTGTCACTGGCTGTTTCCTTGCGATGGCTAAATATACAATGGGAGGTATGAGATATAATCTTGGCACAGTGGAGTAGAATGATTAAGAAAAAACGCCCACACAATTCCCTTGATGATTTTCCAGTGATGCAATGAGTCTCCATACTCATTCTGAACATGTAAAGATGTGTTTTTTATTTCTGGGAAGATATGATTCACAATAACTTAATCACGTGTTTTTTTGTCTTTATTATCATATATTCCCATAATAGATGCTGCTTCAAAGTGCATATTAATGAACATGCTCATTGATATTCTCTTTACCTGTTTAAAAGATGCTTTCTGGATTTAAAATAGAACAATAAACATTGAATACTTTGAAGAAGTATAGCATCCTAATATGCATAAGCTACAGTTGAAAGAAGTTGACTCCCTCCCTCAGGAGACATGCACCCAGATGGATTCACATACACCCAGATGGCTTGAGTTGTCAGTCTGTTCTATCTAAAGCTGTTGCTCAACAGTTCACCTTATTGGTTATATCTTTCACTAGCAGGCTAGCAAGTCTGAGGTCTATACAACATAAATGAATGCTTTGTTGATGGTCATGTACAGTATCCTATATTCATGACTGTAATTATAATTGGTAATAAAGAACAGTAGCTTTAATTGTACTAGTACTGACAGCAGCAACTATCACAAGAACAATAAAATAATATTGTCTTATGATAATTGACGGTTCGGCAAACCCCTCCCCCAAACAGCGATTGTCCAATCATAGTTTAGTAACCATAACTAGGCACAACAGGCCTGTCAAGCTTCAGATTTCTCCACATGCCAAAGAGGGGGGCATGGGGCTGTAATAAAAGAGATACTCAGCGTTTAAAGAATTTAGAGGGTGGTGTCCTTTATATAATCGCCCTTTTAAAAACAAAAACACAAGAGCAAAAGTGTAGGATATTGATTAAGGAGTTTGTTTGTCTGTTCTAATGTAAGCTGCCCTTGTTAACATGTCCGGCTAACCAGCTTACCACCTGCAGTAGTAACCAAACTTTACTTTTAAGGCCAATGAGCTAATCATTAACTAACTGCATTATTTTGTGGAGTGACACTGACTATTGATTGATCGAAGTACCTCATGCAACCCCACTTCAAAAAAATCCAAATTAACCCTTTAAAAAAACTAGGGGAGGCGGGGCTTGTCGAACGGTGGTTAAAGTGATATTAATTTAAAGTTGTGATTTTTGTGCTTTAATGATGGCTTTATTCATTGGAACAAATGCTAAAGGCAAGTGTTCACAGGCGAGAAAAATATGTCCAAGCAGCATCTCATAGACTAAAGTCAAACCTCTTCCAATTAATAAGAGAAAAAGACCAATGAGCATAAAAAGGCCGCAATGACAGAGCCAGAACCAGAGTTATCAAATGTGCTGTGAACGCTGATAATAGATATGTATGCTAAGGAAAATGGTGCTTTAATAGAGTTTTTAACTGTAGATCTAGAATAGAAAATTGGACATACATTCTAATTGAATACCTGGTTGAAAATGCACCCAGCACACCGTTATAAATCATCTGGAATCAGTTTTCTCGAACTCCTCTCTCCCTCTCACCCACTTTACAAACACAGAGCAAGGCTTTTTCAGCCTCTGATAAGTGTTAATAAATTACCTGAATTTGAAAATTAATGGCTACCCGCCTGCTTCAGGGAGATATCATTGTGTTTCATGAATATTTTGATTTTGTGATTAGATCAAAATGCTGTGAATTCCTAAACAGCCCCCATACCCAAGCTCCACTGATCACAAACTCTTCCCTTCTTAAAAAAATCCATTCCATGCAAATGTGCTGATATGGAATAATTAGAATGAGTTTTGCCAGTATTTTTCTGCCGTAACATTTGCATGACTTTAGATCTCACCCGACTGATCTGCTCCAAGCAGAGGGAAAATGTATGTTTTTGTGCGGCTCCCCCCAAAATTTACCTTGCCAGGCGAGATAATGGCTTATATTGTGATGTTAAAGAGGCTTGTATTTACAAAAAGAAACAAAGGCGATGCGGTTGCCAGTCCTGGAGGACATTGATTAGGCTCTTCCTGTCATTTCCTATTCACACACTGTATCAGTGGCATTCCAGCTCATCTGTTTTTTTGTGTGATAGGGATCAAATACATTTCCCCACATTGTCACAACATTTACAGGTAGGGGAATGTGAGGAAGGGAAAGCGTGAATAGGCGTGCAAACTTTGACTTAATAACATATTCTTGCACATAGTCTCCATTTCTACACATGAAGTCTCTCAGCCTGTTTGCCTGGCTCTCTCTCACTCTCATACACACATCATTACTGCTCAGAAATAGGAAAACACATGCCCACAATCATATACCAAGACACACATAGACAGAAGGTATAAAATGAAATAATTTAGTTCACATCTCTGCAAAAACACACTCAACAGTTGTATTACGCTCTTGCCACAACCAAAGCATTATGTGCAGGATTCGCATTTTGTTTGGTTACTATTTTTTTTTTGCTTCTCTTTTACTCTGGTGTTGGCACTTTTACACTCTCTAGTTGGCACACAGGAATGTGTGCGGTGCAAGAAAATAACATATACTCTATGAAGTTGTGCGACTTCAGATCTTAGTTAGCCAAAGTGTGCTTTTCGAACATGTGAGGGAAGCTGGTGGCTGTATGTGTTTGTGTGTTTGTGTGTGTGTGTGTGTGTGTGTGTGTGTGTGTGTGTGTGTGTGTGTGTGTGTGTGTGGTGGGGTTTGTGTGTGTGTGTATGTGCATGCACATGAGTGTGTGTGCCCGGCAGCTGCACGGGGCCCCAGGGACAAGCCTGTGTAGATTGGGTCTCCTCAACCCACAGCTCATTAGTGGAGAGTGAAAGGAATCCACACAGATGGCTGTCAACGTTCAAAAAAGTCGGCTGCGTGAGACATGTCAATTGAGGTTTAAGTTCCTTCTGCTCATTCCTGTGACATTGCAGTATTCAAGCAATATTTGTTTATTCTACCCAAAAAGTACAAAAACACAGAAGCCTGGTGACATCTGAAAATGTGTTTTCTAATGAGCGCTCAGACTACTGAACAGGAGCCTGCACTTGTCATTCATCACCACAAATTACTCGTTCTAACTTGACATGTTTTCAGTGCTACAGATGACGGGCTTGTCTGTTCTGCAAACACTGAGAATGGTCTGCGTTTAAACTGGAAATATGGCATTGAACAGTCCAGCAAGACGCCATGGAAAATCAATTAGATTGTTTACCTGTCAAAGTTGGAATGGAGGCCGCGCCACTGTAACGGTCGCTCATCATTTTCACTCCAGCACTGTCACCTGCTCTCCTCCTGTTATTCAATTAATGCAATTGAATACACAGTTGTGAAATAGCGTCTTTATACAGCAGGGGTTTATTTGACCGCGCTTGCTCTCATTATATGATATACCGTAACCGTATGAAAGCCTGCCCTTGAACCTCATGAAAGTAAAATGGTTTGAACTGGCAAGATAAAAGCACTTGAACATGTGAGATATATTCTGCTATGACCATGGGCCAGCAGTAAACACAAAAGACATACAACTTAAAGGAAACCCTGCATATGAATGTTGCAATTCAAATCAACCCTGCACATTGTACTGTAATTCTAACATATCTAGTACTGAAAAACAAAAAGGTTGAACATGCACGTTTAGACGGATTTGTGTAATGCATGTTCTGCATTAGCACTAACAGCGCTGTAAAGATACTTGAGGTTATAGTGAGAGAAGCGTACAGTAGCTGTAGGAAACAATTAGATCTGCTATATAAAATTTTGTCTCCAGCCAGCAGGAAATTGTACAAATTTACAGCAGCTGTTTTTTTGACACAACACTTGTGTCAGGTACGCCGACAAAACTTGTAGAACAAACTGTTTGCGGATTAGGGAAGTTTTTTGTTTTTTTTAAAAGTTTGTGTATGGTGAGGGAGAAGTTGACTTGCTCATTCACTGGAGTGTGGATTAAAAAGTTGCTCTCGACCAGAGATGCTACTTTTCAGTAATTGTACATAACAGCAATCTGAACACCACTTGAGCTGACCTACTTATGGGGCTCAGAAACTTTTTATCCTGCAGCCAAGTCTAAAAATAACCCTGTGGCCAGTTTTAGATTCATCTCAATGGTAACCCTGACAGTTTCACAGAGTGCCAGTGACAGAGTCCTGTTAAGCAGCAGCAATCTGCAACAGCTTAAACGCTGTTCACAGCATCACTGGACTCTCCTTTCACTCCTCGTGAAATATCTTTCCTCTACTTGAAAATTAGAGCACAGTTAAATTGCATAAGTTGCACTGAACATGCATTTTCAGTGCTAAACACATTGAGTACAATATCACCATTCTATGCCACAGTCTGCATTCTACAACCAAATCATAGCATTGCAACTCAGCTGTGAAATCTTTGCATTTCCTTGTTTATTATATAGTTGCTTATTGGGCTTTGTGCGAGAGATCAATGTCAAGTAGCTCCCCTTTAATCGTTTACTGTGAATGGCAGTAAAATGATTCTCTGAACAAATTGGTTTCATGTCCAGGCAAAATCACATGGAGTTTTTGTGTTCTCTTTTCTTTCCCTCCTTTTCTTTTTCTTTTTTTTTGTGTGTGTGTGTGTGTCATTGTGCAGACATTCTCTCTTGCTGTATGCATCGCTCCTTTAAGATGATTTGGAATTAGAGGCTTTTCATACAGCACATATTATGTAGCTTGGTGGGACTCCATTAGCCTGAATCAAAGAGGACAGCAGCCTGCATGGAGCCACACAATAATGTGGCAGCCTGTGTTTCAGCAAATAAATAACAAATCCGCCGCTTACTGTACCAGCCAATGCAAACGAACTAATTAAAAGATGAAAGGGGGACGTCTTGCTAGCTGTTAGATGATGCTATTTCGTAGAATGGTAACACTGGAGTCTTGAACACTTGGCCAAAATGAGTGTAACGCTAATAAGGATCTAGAGCAGCTAACAGTCTAACAGATTTGGACGTACAAGGGGGTGTCCGGCCATAATGTGCTGCTGTTGGAGAGAGTGCAATTAGGGCCAAAGTGTTGTCCCCGAACTGACACTGGCCTGTGGGAAGACTAAACTGGCTTTCTTTTGCTTTTTTTTTGTTTTGGTTGAATCTGTGGTCCCCTTCCCTCACCACCTCCTCTCCTCCAGTATTCCTTCTCTCCTCTCTGAGCATCTTGGGAGCGTTGAGCTCAGACAGCGGGATTAGTCAAGGATCCATCTTGAGACGCAGATAATGTTTTTTGTGCGCAGACTCCCCTGCTCTCCGCTGGCTTCTGCTCCGCTGATTAGAACTCAAAACTCCACCAGAAATGGCTATTTGTTCTTAAGCTGTTTTTTCCCCCTCCCTTTGTTCAGCTGTTTTTGTCAGCCATCCCTCTAATTCAGCGCAATAACGAGTCACAAGTAGGTCAAGACAATGCTGCAGCCGGCAGTGTCTTGGTCTCAGAGCAGACTGACAGCAACATGGAAGAGCCACAGGGCTGTTTAAATATGCCCTCTGGTCTTTCCCTCTCGCACTGTCTAAATGGCTGAAAGTGGGTGGCGCTGCTACAAGTTTTCTTCCTCCACAATGCAAACCAATTCCAGGGTTTGTTTGAGTAGCAGAGCCTTTACCTAACATGAACAACTTTTTTTTTCCCTTTCCCCTAACACTCCGAGTAGCATAAGTTCAGCGCACAGTTCCCTTATGGCGTTTGAGTAACACACACCTTAACAGTTGTGCACTTGAGGGAGTGTGTGTGTGTGTGAGGGAGTGTGTGTGTCTGTGTGTGTGTGTGTGTGTGTGTGTGTGTGTATGCTTGCTTGCTGCCTCACCTGCCTGTCATTGTGAGTGACAGGGGAAGTGGGGGGGCGTTCGGGAGCCCAGCAGCTGGCTTCACACCTGCACAATCGCACACGCACTTCCATTGGGGACCATCACGCTCCCTCCTTCTCCGTACACTTTACAAATAATTCATTTGTTCGCTCTTGTTTTACCATTTCCTTCTGGCGATTTGTTGCTGAAATAATTCATATCCAAAACAGCAAAGATAGAAATATACCAGAAAAAAAGCTAACAAAGTCTCATATGACAAGTGACTTGTGTCTGCATCTGATTATGTGAAGTACTAAAGTAAAGCAGTAAAGATAAAGAACACTACATACATTTAAAGAGGCAGGTTTTTGGCCTACACTGACATTCCTGTTTAGTCTCCACTTAAACTTTCACAATTATTTAAATCAAGCAAGTTGACATTTAAATATTAATAGTCTCCACTTGCGCACATGAAACAATTACATGTTTTGTGTGATTGTCAAGAGGGGTGAAAAAGAGCCTCAGTTTCCGCTGTTACACACACACACACACACACACACACACACACACACACATACACATACACAGCGCTGAGGCAGGGCCCGAGCAAATTTAATTTAGAGACATTCTCTCCTTCCCTCCACATCCTGGGCTTTTAAGACACTGAAGTGACTGTTCTTTGCCCGTGTAAAAGAACCCCATTATCAAAGCATTAAGATATGATTAAACTGACATTTTCTTAAGAAAACGAAAAGAGTTGGGAATAAAGGGAAGGAGAGAACTACATATTCCAGATCTTATCAGGAGGGAGGTGGGGGTGGGGGGGTGTACATACTGATCTTTGAAGGAGCTTATTACAGAGCAAGCTAAGAAGACAAGCACAGTGGTGTACTGATCAGAGGTATGCAAGCCAAATGCACCTGCTAGATTTCACTATCATTCACAGAGTGTCAGTCAGTGTTGAGGCCCCTGACTGACGCTGGTGCAACCTGAACGCTTCTGAGGGCACACTGCAAAAAATATCCAGCTTAAGAAGCCATTTTGTCTAGCACTGAGTCCAGTAAAATAGCTGATAAGTCTCCCATTAAAATAAAATACATTTAACTTTTTCACAGTGTAGTTTTACTTGTTTGTAGAATTTTTATATACAGTATATTGTCAGAGTTTTAAAGTTTTCACATCCTGGATAGTAAAACTGATATACAGTAAAGTCCGCTTTTATTTTGTCAATATTCCAGATCCGTAATGTACTCTAAATATATTCTATCACTATTCTGTCACATTTTTGGATTTCTGATAGAAGCTTCTAATTCTGAGAACTAATTTTCCCCTTAAAATTATAAGGTCCACAAAGTGGACAGTTTAGTCTGACTTTTTTAATACATGAAATCCATGTATTAATTACTGAAGGGAGGTATATGGCAGCAAGATTTGAACTGACAACACAATTCATTATGTTCTACTAACAATACAATTCAAAACAATGAAAAAACATTCAAAAATGTTTCCCTACTAATGTACTGATTTTTTCTCTCTTTGTTCAGCCTACATTTTTTCTGTTGGCTACTGTCCCGCTGTCTGTTGTTGTTCTTTTCAGCGCTAATCTTTTATGCTCGCAAAATTTACTTCTATTTTTTCTCCAGGACATGCTGGGGTCATCACTGTCGGTGTCTGAGCTGTGAATGTAGTCACAGTCATCACTGTATGTCAGCGGAAGTACACCAGTTACAAGCTAAACGGACACAAACCCAGTTGCAGTACTGTAGGCTACAGTGTTAGCATCAGGTCACTAAAAGGTTTAGCAACTAGCAGCTAGTTTCAGGTTAATATCACATAATAACCAAATGTTGGCCTTTATTGCTGTCATCTCTGTGTTAGTCACCATAACGTGAATTGCTAATATTAACATTAATTCATTAAAAATAACATTAAATATAGCATTAATTCTTGCTAACAAATCGCAGAATAAACTGTGTAATTAACATTAGCAAGCTAGCTTTCTAGCATGGCAGCTAATGGTAAAAAAAAAAATAGCACTTCACCATGATTAAAAAATGACTCTCAACTAGTTGGTAAAGAGGCGGAACTTGATTGGTCCTCCTGTGTACATTCCGAGCACTGATTGGTGTTTTATCGAACCAAGTTAGAGACTGACTTTGGAGATAGAACCTTTTCTTTCTTCAAAAGGTAGGGCCATTAATGCATACATATATAATAATATTAATACATACATCATTTAAAATAAACCTTTTTAAATTGTTTAACCTGTCAAACATAATTGCCATGTAAATAACTTGTGTTATACAAGAAAGTATATACTTTATAATTCTAACACAGCCACACGGTATCTTTATCACTTTAAAAGTGCCAAGAAAAACATTATTTGAGCAGTTCACCATCTTGACTGCCAAAGCTGTCACTTTATGTTATAAAAAATTGGATTTTAAAATCTACACTACACTACACTAAATGACTTGTTAATATTGATGTTTTTTGCAGTGCTGACCGGGGAGTGAAAGCGGCACCCCCTTCTATTTGTCTGTCATCATCCCCACAGACAAAATAAAGCCTACAGTAGATATGGGCTTGGGGGTGGTGTACATGAATGTCAGGATTTTCTTCTGAGGCTCCCAACTGAAGCCGAGGTATGCTCAGCATGTGATGTGAAATCTGTTTAATTTTTTGAAAGGCATCACATAATCAGAAGGAGTCAAAAGCTTTCTGGCAGTAATTGCCTTTTGGCCACACACAGAATGTACAACACTTTGCAATCTTTCCCTGCAAAGATTTCTAACAAATAAAACCCACGAATGAACTCTGTTCTTTGCTGCTGAAATTTGCATTTGTCTCTCTCTGTATTTACATATCAACTGAGTCACTGTACTGTGGATTTCAAATCACAATTTAACTAATCTGCTATCTACCATGCATCTTCCTAACTTTGTTTTAAAGTCCAGAATGAAGCCAAGAAGAAAAGTTTTTTATGGGCAAAGTACTGAATAAATTCAATAACATTTGTGTTTTTAGGTTTCACCATCTAAGAGGAGGATGAAAATGGAATCTTTATGTACTGTACAGCTATCCACTTGATGTGGAGCCAGCTGCCATGTTGCACGAGGAAAACAAGCAATATACTGTCAAAAGATCTGAACCAAGATATAAGAGAGACATTTTGATTTATAGTCTGATCAGCTCTCTTCTGCGTGAGCTGCATGATACACTCTTGCGCACTCTCCTTTAATTATCCCATCTTTTTCCTCCCTCAGAGCCCACTTTCATTTTTTTTTGTATTTCTTTCACACAACCTTTATTTCTCTTTTTTTGTCTCATTGATTCAACTTTTCTTTCTGTACCACACCCCACCTCCTAAACCCAGTGGATGCTCCCATCAGGGATCTGTTTGAGCAGTATCATCATCCAACCATTGGGAGGAGCAGAAGAGGGGGTGGGGGGGCTAAGGGAAAGACAGCATCAACTAAGTAATCAAAAGGAATCAGTGAGCAACATAACATAAAACAAAAGCCCCCCTACTCCTCCCAAGACTCTTTTCCTCCCTTGTTTCACAGTTTGGTGGGAAGGGAGGAGAAGGGGAGGGGGAAATAAAATGTGCATTGGTGTGTTGAGTGGCACGATGTGTAGAGTTGTTGCTGATTTCCACAGCTTCACTCAACACACTCCTGCTGAGTTAATAATTCTGACCTCTGCTTAATTAAAATAACAGACCATCCTCCACTGAGGAAAAAAAAAAGAAGAAGCAGTTTGAGAATTATTCTAACTAATCGCTAATTAAGATTTAGCAAAAACAACAAGAAACCTGTCAAGGAAGATGTATCTATTTTTAGAGTATATTCCGAGGAAGGAGCAGCTGCGTGTGGACACTCAGTCATAACCAAAGAGAAGTTACAGTTCCTCTTGAGGGAGCAGTGTTACTGCTGCTCTAGTAAGCTAACAGAAATCTAGTCAAACTGGTGCACATGATGCTGTACAGTACTTTAATTAGCATAAGTGTGGTGCAGAAACAAATCCCTTAAAACGACTAACCCGACAAGAAAATAATCACATTTACAAGTGCTTATTTAGGATCTGAGGGTAATGCACCCTTTTCTGAGGGAAGAGTCATAGCATTGCTTCATTAATTGCTCATTTTGTAGTGTTGCTCTTTTGACCAAGTAAGGTGAACGGGGCCAGAAACACAGTCACAACAAAATGATTGTGCTGTAATAACTGCGTCTTCTCTCTAGTCTTGAATCTTGGCCCCTGCTGCCGCGCAGGGCTGTAATTCTGCAGCAAGGAGTGTTAAGAGGATATCATTATCATGTGTTTTTCCGAGTAAGCTGCAGATTTAGTTAAATATAGTAGGGTTTCTTTTTTTTTGTTTCCTGTCCTTTTCAGTTTTGCATTAAAGCTGGGTCAAGCCGACCCCTCCCATGGCAATTCTTTTCAAACGGAGCTGCCAAAGCGCCTCCTCTGCCACAAATGCAGCCAATATCGATGCCATGCTCAAAAACTGATTGAAAAGAGACTTACATGTTTCAAAGCATGCTGGGAGCTGGGGGCCAGGCGAAAGCCCAAAGTATTAAAGCTGAGATAGTCACCAGTATGCTATAAAAAGGCAACATATGCCCACAAGTCCGACAGTGCACCAATCAGTGCATGCTGTGATTCTGAAGATTTGTTTTATATGAAAATATTTTTTGCAATTTTTTGGTGCACTTTTATTTTGTAAAACTCTCTGTGTTACTCGGGTGAATTAAGGACAAAAATATACATGTATCATTCATATTTTTGTTAACATTTTGAAATACTGAAATAACAAGCAACTGAATAAAAGTTGAAATAGGCAAAATGAAATTTAAAAAGGAATGTTATTTTTTTCTTTTGAATGAAACTTTCACATTTGATCTGATTTAATAGACTGTGTCATTCCTTTCCCTTCCTCCAAAACCTCCCAGATAATTAGGTCACAGCACTGAAAACAGTGATGCAATGACTTTATCTTCATTTCAAATAAAACAGATTTTGAAGGACACAGCAGAGCTGGTAAAAGAGTAAAAGACATGACACTGCTGACTAAGTTAATTAATGAAAGTATGATTTCATGAATCCCATTTTATTCTCTGATATTCAAAGATTCTGAAAGTATCAACAGCAGATTTGTGAAAAGAGAGTTTTAATTAGTCTAAGCGAATGAGAAAGAAGTGTCTTGATTTTTTCAGCTGATATCCGTAGTTTATCAGAAGATGATGAAGAAGAAGTCCCCCCATTCATCCAAATCCCCAAAGAGTCCCATTGTTATCTCAATATAGTGCTCGTCTCTAAATCGGAGAGCATAATAGAAATACTGTGGTGAAGTGTGGAGCTGCGCACTACGTTTGCATATTTATTCAGCTGTCATATCTATCTGAGCAGATCATCAGAGGAGATAAACTAAAGAGATGAGGGAATAATGGCTCTCGCTGAGAGGCTGCTGAATGACACAAGCATATTCCTGAAAAACACCAGGAACTGGGTAAACAAAAATGTACTCTACAAAGCCATGCAATTCAAAATGAGCTGCAGTTAATGATGGCGATGATGGTGATGCTAATGATGATGAAGATGCGGTGAATAAAATTGGACTGATGGAAAGTTTTAAGGAGTAACAATGCAAACGAAGCAATGCTGCAAACTTTTTCCTCTGTTGCTGAAATAAGAGAAAACATGGACATTTTTTTTAGGCAGAATTCCTAACCATGACATAGAGCATGCATTATTTACCCACTTATTGTACTCTTTTATGTCTAACAGACATAAACTCTGGCCTGCCTGCATGACGTAAGCATTTGAATGTGTTCTCACATAGATGCCATGAGAGCAGGCAAAAGATGCTTTAAACACATGGGCAACCTTTTGTGGAAAATGTTCCTGAAAAGAACACAGCCCCTGACATTTAGTGAAAGAAGCCTCTAAGGTCATGCTGTTGATACCTCTTGTGAAAAACCAAATTAAACATTATCAGGGGAGCAAGAAGACACACAGACAACGTTCCCTTTGATGTACACAAGATACATGCAAATACCACTTTTTAAACAGGATGTTACTGTATGCTGCACTTTGCTGGAAACGGTGACCTTTTATTTCACCGCTGCAACACTTAACAGACGTTCATGTACGAGTGAGGGTATCATGGGGACTCGCGTGTCATCCATCCCTCAATGCATATGTACACCCACCCCAGTGAGGACAGTATAGGACAGCTAATTGAACAATATCCAGGAAGTGACAAGAGGACAGCGAGGAGAAACTCTGCTCAATGGTGCCATCTAGTGCTTCTTCAGGGCGGCCCGGGACCAGCTCTACAGTACAGTAAGAGCTCTCCCCTGCTGCTGCTGCTGAGGAAGTTTGGATAACAATTATCTGTTGTATTTGCATTAATGTGATTGCTTTGTCTGCAGACTCATCTGACTGCAATTATAAAGAGTAGCATTAAAACACTAATTAATTAACTCAATTGTGGGTAGATTGATTAATTCTAAACAAACATGAGATCGCAGCAAGCAAATGAGCTCTGGAGTGCCGATGCATCTGGGAGTGCTGCTGCAGAAGACATTTTGATTATCTGCAGACACATGTAGTTGCAAATCTTTTAATTAACACAAATAGATAGTGGGAGTGAGTCGGTTGTGCAACTATCCCGCTCGTTACTTGTAATCATAATTTGGTCAGTTTTTAAAAGAATGAGGGTGTGAATGTGGACTGTGGGTTTGAGACAGTGATCGAGAGGCAGCTCAATTATTCCAAAGTCGTGCTGCACATGTGTGTGGCTGTGTGTGGGTGAGGGATGTGTGAGTGTACAGTGTGTGTGTGTGTGTGTGTGTGTGTGTGTAACAAAATGGGTCTTGACATCGAAAGTCATCACACAAAAAGAGATAATCAAATTATGATCAAAACAAAACAGATGGTCACATAAATCATCCATTCACATGTTGGATTGGCGCCTGTGGTGCAGAACAATGAATCACTGCCTATCAATGCTAGAATCAAAACATAAGTGCTGTTGTGAATACCAAAAAAGCTCTTTTTGTTGTTATTTAATCCCAACACATTCAGCATCATTTCAGACATTTTGCTCAACTATTTTTGTGTAAGAGCTGCAAAAACTTGAAACTGAATTATAAGAAAAGTACAGTTGAAATAGTGGAACATGATGTTGAGTCAGATATAATGAAACTGAATTTAATTTTGATTCTTTTTGTTCTTTTTTCTTTTCCTCTTTTTTTCATGTGTTTTAGTTTAAAATGATCTCCCTCCATCAGAGATTTCTCCAGGATTTAAGATTTTGATGAGAAATATTGTTTGTTTATGTTTCAACGTAAATGCATGCATGCACCCACTGGATCCACAGAAATCCTGGACTCCTGAACTAGATTTAAAAGGGAGCAGTCAGTCAAAGCTCCCTTTCTCAGTGTGCTGTCAGCATCTGCACATGCAGAAAAGCCTAATCAGAGAGATACCAGTAAAGTGCATGTAATACTTTAGAGATTTAATGCAGTTTTTAATTGGATAGAGGCCCATTATTTTTCAATACAGAAGGGGCACTGAGGCACATAAAGCTCTTGAATATTTTTGCAAATCGTGTTCAACAGCATAATGATTAACCATGGCACTAAATTTGCCTCACAAAATGAAAAGCAAACTTCATGCAAGGCGTAATTTAATTGTTTCCCTTCACATTTTCTGCCTCCCATTGTTGGAAGCTTAACATTTTTAGAGTCTGCTTAACAGCTGCCTTGTGATGCTTGAGCTGCAACAATGTGACTGACAAATGTTTTGAAGTAGCTGCAGACTTCCCAGTGTCTTCGCAGACCAAGTGTCAGGGAATCTTACGTCACTTAATGTCACATTTGAAGCCTTGTTACATGGATATTTATTTTTCTAATTGAAGGCTGCAAATGACCACTAAATGCATCATTCAGTTGATATTATACATAACACTGTAATGTATCTACTATTTCACATTTCTGGTTAACATAACACATAATCTTTTTTTGTATTACATAAATATCTGAAATGTATTAATAATAACACATATATTCCAAAAATGTCCTAACCCCATGCTTGAAAATGAATTACATTTTGTTTTATATCACCATATTAGATCATACAAAAGCCTTATTATAGCATTATTTTTCTATATCAACATATTACATACCGCTAACTGTGTTGAGCATTTTCATTTTGTACAATAAAATATATCAGCAGTCAGAACTGTAGGTCATATTTCCATTTCAACCTGAGGAGAACACTGCCATCTGGGCTACAATTAGTGGTAATGCAATCCTGAGCCATTCCTTTATGTGCATGAATATTCAGAAGTCAGAATCAGGTTAATTAATGGCTCACACAGAATGCACTTGTGTCTGTCTGTTTTGTAGTATAGTCCCTTGCAGCCCATGCCAGAGACGATCAAATAAGTTGCGGCCTGGGTGGGAGGGGTCTGTGCTGCATTTCCCTGCCTGTGTCCTGACTCAACGGGTGTACAGGTCCAGGAGGGTGGGCAGGGTGGCACTGATGATCTTTAAAGAGCAACTTGCAGGTTGAAATTTTTTACTAAATTTATACTTAACCTTTCCTGAAAAGGACCATTTGAAAAGTTAACGCAGAATTGTATGTTTTAAAAGACATAAGGGCAAAAAGTCAGAGGAAAAAGTGGCCGTTTTAACTTCCTCTGCTGGCACAGGAAGTACATCTGCTGGTGGGCTTTTATTTATGCTCATCTCCCACCCCAAGCGCTGAAAGATTGTGGATCCTAGTGTGAATGGTGAGGGAGGGCAGGGCAGTGTCCTGAAGTCCACTATCATCACCACAATTCGGAGCATGTTCAGATCCAGGTTGTTGTGATTGGACCAGCAGGACAGTTGTTGAATATCTATTTGGATGGCGCCATTTAGCATTGCATCAAGAGTTTGGCAGAGGGGTCACCAGAGGTGTAGCTGTTGGTATAAAGGGAGAGGCCTCACCTTCTGCTTCCTGTCTGTCAGGAAGTTGTTGGTCAGTTTACAGGTGGAGGCTGGAGGCTAAACTGAGTGAGCTTAGCGTAGATGTTGAGGTTGTTATTGGTTGTGTAGCAAGTCGGAGTTGGAGTGTGTGCATAGGCTAATGAAACCTACAGGTCTTCTGTTTTTCCTCCAGACACTTTGATTTCCTTTCATAGTGTGTCCCTTGCCTGCTTGTACAGACATGTATTCTGTGCATTTTGTCTTTAATCCACTTAGATAAAAGCAAAGTACAGAGTAAAAATAGAATGCCTTTTTGTTTGACAGACTTTTTAAAAATTAGATAAGAGATGAAAAAGGAGAAATTGTTTCATTCCCTAGAAAGCCCTCCTCTGGTTTACCAAAAGAAAATAATTAAAACAGCTATAGAAATGACAAAACGACAGATTTATAAACTGGCTTTTCCCCTTTTCAGATCTGTTATGTATCTCTAACACGCTGCAGCATGATGTGTGAAGTTTAGCACAAACACCGTAAACAAGCCTCTTTCTGCCTGAGCACAAGAGCACTGATAATCTGCCTGAGCATTATCTTATGTCACTTTTCGAGCATGCTATGCCCTTCTAATGCCCGAGTTTTACCATGTCAACACTCGGAGCTGTGCTCACTGAATTTGAATGCAGTCGGAAAAACTGACATCTCTGTTGGTTCGTAGCGCTGGTAGAGGAAATAAAAATGATAACAACAGCCTTGCTCTAAATCCAGCGGAATGGCAACTTTCCTCATTCAGCAACACAGAGACTTTTGAGGAGATGCCATTGCTGCCTCATTGGTTTTTCACTCCCTCTGATTACTCCTCTCATCTTATGTAAATCCTCTTAAGTCACATGTTATTGTTTATTGCAACTGTGAAGGTTAGGTGTTCCTAAGCCCTGTGCGTGCGCTTATCTCACTAGCACATGCATCTTTGTCTCTCCAATGTGTCTTGTTTTCGTAATACACTAATGGATGAGAAAAGTTGTCTGGACTGATGCGGCGCAGACAACCAATCCACTGCAGTAAAATGCTAATCTCTCCCAGTGGCTAACAACTCTTCATGAAAGAGAGGCAGTTGCATGCTCCAGGGATATCGCAGCATTATCAGAAGCCTGCTGTATTTGGGGATTTTTTTTTAAACAGTAAATATAAACAATTCCTAAACACGCAATCCCTTTTTTGACCAGTCAGCATCCCTGCCTCTGTAGAGTGTGGCCATGTTTGAATTTTGGCACTGAACTGAGGATTGTGGTCACAGGTTTTCTGAATGATGATCTGTCCAAGATTCTCCTCAAGCAGAAGACCGTAGAGTATGTGAGAAATGTATACTGCACCACAGCAGTGTGGATTTATAGGGCTTTTTAAACAGAACAGAGCCATTATTAATGTTATTTGTTTTACCTGTGTTTTTCCTCTTATGACATGTCAAAATGTCTGCTGGAAAAAGGTCTAAAGAGTGATGGACACAAAGAGCTAAAATATGTTAGCCATAAGAAAAGTAAGATTGCGTAAACGGAGCGACGCCTGCGATCTACTTCAGGCAGTCATCTCGAGCTGCTCTGCTATTCAGACGTGACATGCCTCACTCTCCACAACCATCTACCAAACACACCCTCCCAATCTGGCGGTCTATTTAAGCTGCAAAAAATTCCCATCTCTCCCTCTGCCTGTCAGTGCCACTACTGCCCTGCATCATCGCTGCCTGTTCTCTCAGCCCCACCAACACCCCAGCATCCACCTGCAGGCTCCGGCTGGGGGGGTTTAAGATATTTGCTCATCGCTCCCCAATATCTCTATGTAAACATCTCTGCGGGGAGTGATGAGGTCGGAGCCTAGACGCCAAACTCTAACTATGTTCTGCTGCTATAATAATCATTTCAAACGAGAGTTGTCTGACTGAACTGATTTCCGATGGTCTCTGTACTGTGTCTTACAGTAGCTGGAGGAGAACAGGGCCAAACACTGAAGTACAGATTACAGGTTACTGTCTTTGGGGTCTTTTATTAGGTTCAGGTTTCACTGGGCACGGCATACAATGACTTCCACTGGAGGACAATTTAAGAGCCTATGAATATAACATATTCATAGGTTAAAAGGCTATTATTCTCAATTGCATACCATGCAATGGCTTAAAATCTGGTTTACATTCTACATCTTGACTTCCACAATAATTAGAATAAAAGGTTGCAGCTCCTCTTTTGTCCACTTCAGCTTCCTTCTGGTATAAAACAGTACACTGATCAGGTACAGTAAGGTGACCTGAGGTCAGTTTTGACCGCTATAGGCTTTGGAATGTCGATACTGATACCAGTAGTGTTTCCGTAGTAACTTCCAAAAGCTTATATTAAAAATGTTCATACAGTATACAATCAGTTGCCAGTTTATTAGGCACACCCCGCTAAAGCTAATGCAGTTTAATACAACAGTCCTGCTATAAAGCCTGCCTTCTGGTCTCAGTCTTAATGAATCTATTAACATTAGTACTTCTAGTCCGTGTTTATCATGCCCAGGAGAATTCAACTTACAGACTGCAAACTTTTTGATTTTCTTCCTGAGGTTTCTTCAATTTTTTCCCTATTAAAAGGTTTTTTTGGGGGGAAGGTTTTCCTCATATAATCAAGGGTCTAAGGACAGAGGCTGTTGTATGCTGTACAGACTGTAAAGCCCCTTGAGGCAAATTGTGATCTGTGATATTGGACTATATCAATAAAATTGACTTGATTTGATCTTCACAAAGGTTATATCGTTCAGTTTTTGTTGAAACAGTTTTAGAGAAGTGTTGATTCAACTGTATTTGGAGGATGTAGTTTGTATGCAGAGAGGTGTTTGTGTTAGGCTACTCTCGTTGATATACATTTAAAAAAAAGCTCTAAAACAGTTTCAACAAAATCTGAACATTATAACCCTCATGAAGGTAGAATTTATTGCAGGATTGTTGTATTAGACTGCATTAGTTTTAATTAGGTGTAACTTATAATCTGGCAACTGTCGTGTACATTTACACTTAATCTCGTTCTATTGTTTATGGACACCCTTATGTTTCAAATGTGTTTGTGAAAAACAAAAAACATTAAATCGACTTGAACCCACTCACATAAACTCAATATCTGTGAGAAGGTGTGAGAAAATTATCTCAACTCAAAGGTCCACTCACAAATTTTTTCAAGGCTTTCAACCACATCTCACTGTCTTCATCAGCCAATTGGAGGTGTCCGCCCAATCTTTGTTTCGCTGTGACATCTAATTTCGACACCTGGTGCTCTGGCCGTCATTTATCTTTCTAGACAATATGCATTCTTGGAAAACAAAATATTATGCGAATAAGTGTATTTGGTATCTGACAGAATAATGTTAAAGAGCTCTGCTCAGGAGCCTTCTACACAATACACAGCTCAAAAGTTTTTATTTAGCACCAGCTTACAGATTTGGAACATTTATTTGAAATCTTGTGACTGCTACTAGAGGGAGCTATTGGTCCTTGTCATTTCATTTTCTGAATTACAGTAAGTAAGTTTTTCTAAATTCCTGTGGAGAATGGGCTGAAACAAAAAGAAAACAAAATGATAATCCTATCATGTTGTAAATGACTACCACCAATAATAGTTTTAGGGTATCTTTTCTGTGTTTTGCCCACTAATGTGTTCTTGACAAGCTGGAGAAGCATTTCAGTTAGTTAGTGGTCATTTGATACAGTATACCTGGTGGATATGCACCATTAAAGCACAACATCAGCAGAAATAATTAATAGTCTAAATGACCCTATATGTTGAGACCTGTCCTGTAAAGGTGCCCTGTGTCAAATACACTTTCTATTATTCCAGTTCATATTGTGCTTATGGGGTGCAAGGTCTTCAATAGTCACACACCACAAACTAAGTGACACACAGGAAACCATGGAGCCAGGTTTGTCACAAGGCATGACTGGGAGTAGCAGGAAAAGGACTCAAATGCAGACAGCACAGAGGCTCAAACAGTCCAAACATTTATTGACGTCTTACTTGCATGTGCAGGCAGGCAAGAAAGCGAACAAGCAGGTAAGTCCAGGTGTGAAAGGCAACAGGAACACAAGAAATAAACCCACACTGCACACTGCACACTGCACACTGCACACTGCACACTGCAACAACAGACACAGTAACAATGAACCACCAGAAAACAAAGCAAAAGGACAGGTATACATAGGGAAGGGCTAACGAGGGAATCAGGGGCAGGTGCGCAAAGGGGAGCAGGTGAAGACAATCGAGGACAGGAACACACTGAACAACAAGAGACAAGACTTCAAGATAAAACAGGAAACTAAACACAGTTTACAGGACATGACAGGAGTTGCCTATCAAGGGCTCTTGTTGGTGTGTAGCCTAGTGTGCTGCGTGCACTGTACATGAGGGGTACTTGAAGGAGACGTGGCCCATTTACTATTTTACTATAATCTATTTATTTTGTGTAATATTTTATAATTTTATTTTTTATTGTTATTTGCTTGTATTATCTTTTATTATGCTTTTTTGGTTGTTTTGGAGTGCATTAGTATCTAAATCCATTTTTAACATCCCACACTGTGTCACTGGCTTGTAAAGCACTTTGAATTGCTTTTGTTTAAAATGTGCTATAGCCTATAAATAAATTCAGATTGATCGATCGATTGATTGATGACTTCCATCATATTACACGGGGAGGCACTTATTTTTAAAACAGACTTGTGTTGGCCAAAGATTATAACTTCAAATGCATGCAGCAAACGTCGGATTAAAACACTCCTCATCTGGCTGACACATTGGAAACCAGTGTTCAGAAAAGATGTGTTGCAGCTGCCAAGGTGCTGTAGATCATTATTCAGAGGATGGACATCCATAGCTCACATGAACTTTGGAGCTGACCTGCGTGCGTCCGTTAGGTTTCTGAACTCTCAGTGCCCAGACAGACCGGTGTCAGAGGAGAGGAGAGTAGGCACTCGCAGTGGCGCACGAGGCAGCAATGGCAGAGCCCAGCGGGATCTTGATAAAAGGAGGCAAAGTTGTGAATGAGGACTGCTCCGTGATCTGCGACGTCTACGTTGAAAATGGGAAGATAGTTGAAGTTGGACGGCATCTCCAGATCCCCGCGGGAGTGCGTGTCATCGATGCAACAGGTAAACTGGTGATCCCGGGCGGCATCGACACGCACACACACATGGAGCTGGCGTTCATGGGCACCAAGGCTGTGGACGACTTCCACATCGGCACCAAGGTGAAGATCATTTATTTACGTTGAATCAGATAGAAAAGTGCGTCAAGTTAGACAAACAGAATAACGGCGCTTCACTTTAAGGCGCTATATTGCGATTCACTAGGCCTACCTTTCATTTTATTACTTTTAGAATTTACAAAGCCGAAACCGCCTAAAGAGGATACTAACCCTAGAAATTACTCTCATGAGCATCTAATTTCCTGCTTGTGTCACATCAGACGGAAGTACTCAGAGCTTTTAATAAAGCAAAAGTAGCAGAACCACAGTTTAGAAATACATACTAGAAGTAGCCTATAAAAGTATTAGCATCAACGTAAAGTAGGCTACCGAAAGTAAAAGTAGTTATGCAGAATGGCCCATTTCAGAATAATGTACGTTATATTATTGTATTATAATTAAAGATGCACACATTAACATATCGCTTTAATGTTGCATCTGGTAAAAGTGGGGCTAATTTTAATTACTTTATATACTGCTGGCTGGATAGTAGCATTTCCCCCAGGTGATCAGTAAAGTCTTATCTTAAACTATAATAATACATCATCATTTATTTGTTGATTATATTTAGCATTTTCAGTCTGAATCTGCAAAGTACCAAGCAGCTAAAGTTATCACATAAATGGAGTGGAGAACAATATTTGCCAAATCGCCACTGAAGAGTAGAAGTATGTAGTAGTAGAAAATGGAAATACTAAAGTGCAAGTACCTCAGAATTGTAATAAGGAAATTACTTGAATAAATGTACTTTCCACCACTGCATGCTACAATAGTAGTAGGAGTTTGTGTAAAAACAGATAGTCCTATGTATTTATTTTCAATTTGATAGTCATGTTGGTGTTTTATTTTGAAGGTATTGACCAGAAGTGTGTTTTGAATTTGTCTGACTTGACTTACATGTATGGCACCAAATCTCAAAGGTGCAGAAATATATTTTTGATTAAAGAACCCTAACACAAGCTATTTCTTTACTTCAGTTAGTCAGCTATGCTCATGCTTGTGTTATTGTGTCCACGCCTTGTAAATTACAGTTGAACTGGCTGCTATACAAGTGAGTCATAATAAATCAAACACCAATTAGCAGCTCGTGTCAGCTTTATTAGAAGTATGACAATCACAAGTTTTATAATTGAGGTGTCAGAGCGACATGAAGCAGCTTAGAGAGGGACAAAGAGGCCAGGGAGTTGCTGTCTGAATGCATCAATCAACAATGCATGTGGCAAAGGGAAACGCATGCGTAACAGTCACAGCAAATTCTCACCAACACTGAATAAACTACACCTTACACTACAGTTAGTTAGTGAGTTATTGTCTGGTTGACATTGGTATTGAGGAATCTGTCCAACACTGTGCTGATAAAGGTGCCACATGGTTACTGCAGTATGTTGAGCAATGTGAAGCAACACCCACTAACATGAAAACCATAGTGTTTAACAGCTTTACTCTTAGCTGTTACATCCCGTTTATCTGTTTCCATCCAGTATAAACCTGCAGCACGTGATTCAATATCATAGTGATGTGTCCGTATATCATGTTATCATTGATAGGAAGTCAGATAATGTTGATGCTTTTAATCAAAAATTCTTCTAAACCACTGCAATAAACACCCCACAGGAAGCAGTCTATTTCTGAACTATTTGAGTTATTTTGTTATTTTAAGCATTGCTACCCCTATAGTTTGGCAGCATTCGCAAGTGAATTTTAACTTGCATCTGTGTGTGTGTGTGTGTTTCATCAGGCCGCTCTTGCAGGAGGGACCACGATGATCCTGGACTTTGTCATCCCCCAAAAGGACAAGTCCCTCCTGGAGGCCTATGACTGTTGGCGTAAGACAGCTGACCCCAAAGTTTGCTGCGACTACTCGCTGCATGTCGCCGTCACGTGGTGGAGTGACAAGGTGAATGAGTGTTAGATTACAAGTATGCTTGTAATAATACAATATTATGTAAAATATTATTTTTAAGAATAAAAATGTCAAATAGGATTTGGATTTGTGTTGGCACCAATTTCCCATATTCCCCCCCTCTTTTTCAGGGGGATATGTGAGTATATCCTGGTTATTCAGAGCTATTCCTACAAACCTTTTTCTTCTCCAGGTCAAAAAAGAGATGCAGACACTGACCAAAGAGAAGGGAGTCAATTCCTTTAAGATGTTTATGGCCTATAAAGACATGTTTATGCTGCAGGACTCTGAGCTATACGCTGCCTTCTCCCAGTGTAAGGAGACTGGAGCTATCGCTCAGGTGCATGCTGAGAATGGAGACCTGATTGCAGAGGTTAGTATGAGCAAATGTGATAAGCTGTTTATTAACTAGAGTGAATTCATGGAAACTGGCAGTAAGGAAGGAGTTGCTTGTATTGAAGAGCTGCTATGATGTGTGTTTTTCCCCATTTCTGTTATAATGCATGTGATTCCCACTCTGAAGCTACTGCTGAATTATATTTTTTATAGTGCAAACAATATGTTAGTATAGCAAATAATCAACACTTTTTACATTCAGTGTAAAAAGTGTTGATTATTTGTGACAGTGACACTAAATTGACTAACAATGCTCAAAAAGTCTGAGCAAATCAGTCCTAATCGTCCTCCAGCTGGAGCAGCATACATGCTGCAGCCCTTTTATTTGATCAAAAAAGGTTTGGTTAGGGCAGGTCTGGTAAATAGTGTCTATGTGTAAACACACCACAGTCTAGAAACATATATGGGTTAATGTTTAACCATTCATGCAAGATCCTGAATAGACATTGTGGCAGTAATAGTAATGGAAAACTCAGTCATATTCAGTAAAAGCAATGCAGAAACTGCATTTTGAATGAAGGGACATGTTTATTCACCTGGAATATGCAGTCCAGGTGGTTCAAGGTCCTTTGACACTGTCTGTAGTAGCAATAAGAGCAAATATTTAGGAAAGCAACATGATGAAATACCAAAAGCAGATTTTGCTCTGTTCAATGACATGGTTTAATATGTCATATCCAGAGTAATTACTGACATTAATAACACCATTTAGATGGTTCCAGGGCCTCTGTATTGTGCATGATGGCTCACTGGCATAACTTAGAAAACTAAAATGGAATGGAGTCATGATTAATAATATTACCTACACCTGTATTTTTCTCCTTTGACAAGTGAAAATGGCCAATTATTTCTCATAAATGTGTTTGTATTTCCCAATTCATCATTTTTTTCCACGTCATGACAACAATTCACCACTAGGAAGCAGCAAATGCCAAAAAAAGTGAAACGTGGGTTGCTTGTGGTGGGGAACACATGATTAATGCTGCCACAGGGACATGTGTTAAAGGTATAGGAAGCATGAATTTGTATTGTTAACCCAAATGTTAACCTTCTTTGACAGCTCAAAAACAAACCAAAAAACAATGTTCTATCAGCTTGATACCTCATGACTTTTCCTGATTTCATGATAGTTGCTTATCCTGTAAACATGATTTTGAACTGATGACATATTTCAGAAATCAGCTACAGAAAATAATGCATTACTTCTGTTTGGGTTCTCAGAGACCCGAGCTGTAAAACATTTTAATATTCTCTACATCTGTGATTGGTGTTGGCTGTACTTTTTATGCAGCACTACTTTGTTCATAAGAGGTCGAACAGATTCATTAACAACTAAGTGACCCAAAACATTAGTAATGCCGCTATGTAGGATAGCATACTCATACTGTACATTTCTTCATCTGTGAATGACTTTTTGGAAAACAAAATGAATATGTATTTGTTAATGCATAGCACATTTAACATACAAAACATGAAATATTCCCGTACTTATTGTAATATAAATGCTTTATTGTCATTTCTGTATTTTGCCTAGTTTGTGGCAAAGAGAAGAGTCACCACTTTAATACTTTTGTACAAAAGAAAAGGGAAAAAATATTTAGAGGGAACACAATGTTTGATTTTGCAATTGTTGTCATTTTTACACATACAATGTTGGGTCTGTGGGACCCCGAACAATAAGGAAGTAATGCCAATTTCAACAAAACACAAGGGTTACGTGTTGTAAAGCACTCCTTTGGCTTGTTAGTTCCTGTTTTCACATACTCCTTGCAATATTAGTTTAGTTATAGCTGTATCAGTTATAGTCTGTCCCCTCTCTGCTTGGACAGACACTGTGCTGTTGTTATCCTTCAATCTCTTTTAACCTTTATGCTGCCTTGTTGTGCCCGTCCCCGCTGGGACTCGACAGGGGGCTAAGAAGATGCTGTCTATGGGCATCACGGGGCCCGAGGCCCATGAGCTGTGTCGGCCGGAGGAGGTGGAGGCCGAGGCCACCCAGCGAGCCATCACCATTGCCCACGCTGTCAACTGCCCGCTGTATGTGGTCCATGTCATGAGCAAATCTGCTGCCAAGGTGGTGTCTAATGCACGCAGAGGTGGTGAGTGTGGGCTTGCTGCCACCTGCTGTTGAAACAGGGCGAGGTTGAGAGACGATGGCCTTTTTAAAGGCCAGAACCAATATCAGTGTTCATATTTGGTCTTGATATATAATGTCTTTTCTTTTTAATGCTTAAAAGTTCAATTATTCACTGTTTCCACATAATTTTTCTTCTTGTCATGTGACCTCTGAAACAGTATAAAGAGACATTTCTGACAACTTTAATTTAGCCAAAGTGTTTTTTTCCCTCTCTACAGGCCATGTGGTGTTCGGGGAGCCCATTGCAGCTGGATTGGGCACCGACGGTACTCACTACTGGCACAAAGATTGGGCCCATGCTGCTGGCTTTGTCATGGGTCCACCCCTCAGACCTGACCCCAGCACCCCTGGGTACCTCATGGACCTACTGGCCAAGTAGGTGGAACTGAAAGTGTAGCAACCAGTAATGTCACCACAGATTATAAATATCTCATGAAAGTGCTAGTGAAATTCTTATGTGTCTTATATAATTTAGCATTTATGTTTCGGAGCAATTGGTTTTTGTAAGAGTATAGAAGGAGGGCAGAGGGCAAGATGCTGATGCTGACTTGGCTGTGTACTACAGGCTAGAATCTACGCAAATGGGCTAACTGAGCCTCAATGATGACTAATGAATGAATAATTATGAGGGTTAGTATTTGTTTTGTGTTTTTTATTTATTAATTCAAGCATCTGTCTTTCATCCATATTTATCCATCAAATGTTTTAGTGACGATCTCAGTGTGACGGGGACGGACAACTGCACCTTTTCTGTGTGCCAGAAGGCTCTCGGCAAAGACGACTTCACCAAGATCCCTAACGGAGTGAACGGAGTGGAGGACAGGATGTCTGTCATCTGGGAGAAAGGAGTGGTACGTCCTAATGAATGCACTTTATCAGACATTGTTCAACACTTAGACTTAAAGGGAAACTCCGGTATGTTTAAACCCTATTTTTACCAATTTTGGGGTCTAAATGACTAATACTTTTTGGAATTGGTCCAGTAGATCGCCTCAGCCGGCATCTCTGAATGGACTGCAACGTAATCCTTTGGGGCAATTGCGCCTGTGAAAAGTCCATCCACTAAAAGTGCTTCTTTTTGCCATTGACAGGCTCAGACTGTTATTTGAAGTGCCTGACAATATTATGGAAAGGATCCCTACAGAGACGGACCTTTTTGTTAAAGAGTAAGATCCTTTTGTCATCTTGCAACAACTCAACTTCTTTTGTTTCTGGTTAAACAAAAAGGATCTTGCTCTTTAACAAAAAGGTCTGTCTCTGTAGGGATCCTTTCCACTTCTGAGCCTGTCAGTGGCCTTTTAGTGGATGCACTTTTCACAGGCACAGTTGCCCCAAAGGATTACGTTGCGGATGCCGGCAGAGGCGAACTACTGGTCCAAAACTTTTGGTAACTATTAGTCATATAGACCCCAAAATTAGAAAAAAATTGCGCCCAGGTTTAAAAATACCAGAGTTTCCCTTTAAGTCTGAATGATCTGCTATTAACATCTATTACGCAGCTTCCTGTCAGTATTCATGTAATTACACAGTCTGCAGTGACGTGGCAGTGGGCTGAATAAAAAGATGCATAAAACAGGGCAAATGACAGCATAACCACAAAATGAATTGCTTTTTAAATGGAAAGTCACGATTTGTGTCTTATGTCAGCTTGATTCTTCTTATTACTGATTACTTCATCGTGTATGGAGGCCAAATTATTGGGGGGAATAGGCACATTGTCACTTGAAATTATAAGGCTCCTACAGGCGCCCCTTTGCTGATATCAAGTCGTAAAGATTTGTCATGCTTTGGGGCCCTGTGTATGCAGCAACGCAACAGTGGTCAGGGGTCCAATGTACATTTTTTTTTATCCCTAGTGGGCCATATACAAATTTTATAATAGTTATTTAGTTTATATATAAGTTTAATGTTAGGCTAAGGCTAGGCTACTCTTTTAAATGTATTACTTCTACTTATTCTACTTTATTCTATTTATTTGAACCGAAATACAAGTGTATCTGTTTTTCTACAATACAAACTCTGGGAGCTGCAGATTGCTGCAAAGAGCAGACGTTGCATTTTGTCACCGTCGTTGCAAGGACGGTGTTTCAGCCCTGCTGCCCCAAGGCCACTGGAAAGATTTACCACATGCAACAGTGCTTACACATCACACATTAGATGGTATTTTGGCGGAAATGAATTGCTTGCTGCACAGTTTAGCATTGACCTTTGGTCTGCTAATTCTGTATTTTGTTGTCATCCACTGTGGCCCCCTCACTCAAACCGGCTGCTTTGTGCATTTCCTCCCCTCAGCACAGCGGCAAAATGGACGAGAATCGATTTGTAGCCGTCACCAGCAGCAACGCAGCAAAAATCTTCAACTTCTACCCGCAGAAAGGCCGTATCGCCAAGAACTCAGATGCTGATATGGTTATATGGGACCCCCAGATGACAAGGTGAGGACCCGACTGCAGCCATTCAGCGATATGGGAGAACGCTTTTGAAATAGAGCAGGAAAAGACAGCTCTGACACAATGTGTGTGTGACTCCAATGCGCATTCTGAATGCTCTCTTATCTCTCAGTATTAAGTTGAACTTTTCTGCCAGTTCTATCAGCGGCTTCAGCTGCAGGTGGTGCTGCTGAAACATTGGGCAAACTTGAAAGCAAGTCTTCAGGGAGGCAAGCATTCGGTAGAATAAGATAAGGTTTATAAAGTTTAGCACTAAAACATGCAGGCTATAAATACAGGCAACTAAAAGGAGAAGTGAAGCATCTTTCATCTTGTGCCACCTCAACACACACACACACACACTCTAACCCCACCACATAAGCTGATTACATCTGTGCTCTATCCAGAAGTCAGCGGATGTCACTTATCTACAGCTGCAAATTAAAGCATTACACAATTTACATATGAATCACATTCATCAGTCATTAAAAAAGACTGTTGGAATGATTCATTCTTTTCCATGTTTGGTTGTTTTTATGCCTCCGCGCCGGCAATAGTTGTGGCTGGAGGCATTATGTTTTCGGGTTGTCCGTCCATCCATACGTCCGTCCCATTCTTGTGAACGTGACTTACCTTGAGGGTATTTCGTCAAATTTGGCACAAACGACCACTTGGATGAACTAATTAGAATTTGGTGGTCAAAGGTCAAGGTCACAGTGACCTCACAGAACATGGCCATAACTCAAGAATTGATTCACAGTTGGTGGGACAATGAATTGGTGACCCTTTTGACTTTTGAAAATGCCCTTGACAAACATGTTTTTGGCCATAACTATTATGACAAAATTCCATACAGATGTTAAATGGGATACAACAATGAAGTGATGACATTTTTTACCCAAAAGGTCAAAGGTCAACTTCACTGTGACATCATAATGTCCTGGAAAACCACTTTTTTGGCCAGTATCCAACACCATAACTCAGGAACAGAAGGGGAGATTGTGACCATATTTCACAGTTGGTCGGACATTGAATAGGCTACACTTTTGACTCAAAGGTCAAAGGTCATTGTAACCTCAATTCCATCGTCAGAATAACGTGACTACAAACAATGTATTGGAGCGCTCCTGGCTAATCGTGATGCTGTGAGTGAGTTTCACCTACAGCTCATAGAGAGGCTTTGCATCTAAAAATGCCAGGAGAAAACAAAAGCACAACATTTTGTGTAGCTATAGTCTATAAGAATCCATCTTTACATAGTACTTGTGTACCTGTTTAGCCATCTATGATAATCCTTCATTAATCAGTTCAACAATGTATATTTACTGGAATCATATATAATGAATATAGTGATAACCTCCATTTAGCCATAAAATACACTTTATACCTTTTTTAGTATTCACTACATATATTATGAGTCTGGACAGACCTGGATGTAAACTCTGGTTGGCGGAGGTATACAACCGCGGGACGGTAATTCTGGTTTGGGAAGGATTTTAACACACTTACTTGAGCTAAGCATCAGTGGGACGACGCTGATGGGTCATGGTGAGGATCTTAAAGATGACGAATATTTCACGTGGGAGCTAAACCAATTTTCATAGTGCAGAACAAACAGTATTAAGGCTATTTCAGTAACAGGTTCAGAATATCACAACGGTGTGTATGAAAACGGATCATGTGAAGTCCCAGATATGGAGCAGAGGACAATATGCTGTTCTGTGGAGCACATGCACAGATTTAGGCACAGAGGACAGTTTGCATTCCTGTAGCTTGCGTACTGTAGAACGCTCGGGCTTATATAACCCAGAATGGCACTGCACTGCTCTGCTGGAGAATCTGTGCTGAGCCCCTCAGGGAAGTCACTAATCGTTGATGTGCATTGGAGAAGAACACATTACACCCTGGTGTAATTTGCTGTAAGTGAATTCACTGGAAAAGCTTGTGTGAGACCTGATACCTTCACTATTCTGACTGCGGAGGAGTTCACATTTTTTGATCCTCTCAGGCCTGTCATGTGTGTATTCTGTCTGTAACATGTGTGCATGTCTTTGGATGCTATAATGCCTTTCAAGCATGAGCGCCTCATGTGTGATTGCTGCAGCCGTGAATTCATCTGTGAAACGGTGTAATTAATCGCCCTCAGCGCAAGTGCCGCTTCATAACATCCTGGACCAGGGGCCACAAACAGTTGCATAACCAGAAACGCCTAGGAAGCTCAGTCAATTGCCCTATGTCTCATAATTGGGCTACTTGAATAATGAGGACACATCTTGTTTTTGTCAGTGCATGCTAGGCATGGTGTCTGGCGTTACAAATCAACAGGAAATGTGCATGTGTGAACGGGGAAAGAAAAGACATTCAGTGTGTTTCAGGGAACTGGCTGAGTCAGACTTATTTCCCTGTTCCCTGCTGTTTTAGTCTTTTCACTCAGATATGATTTATTTGTTAGACCTCATCAATCTGTAGCCTACTGTAAAGAGCATTTGATTATTTTACTATGAAGTGTTGTAATTGGATTTTCTACATTTTCCAGAAAGGCCTTTAATGAACTAATGAGAATCTGCTTGAAACTGCATTAGTTTCCTTTTGCTGCCAAGTGGGCAAGATATTATTGAAGGTTTAAATAAAAGGAGCAATACAACAATAATAAAAAATAAAAAGCCCAGGCAAAATGTACTTAAAGTTTTAAAAGTTAACATGCTTGTATGTAGGCAAATGGCCCCTTTGAGTGGTATATTATCATATATTATATTATTGGATTATTACTAATGCAGTAATGTGTAAGCAGTATTTTACACTTGTGATTGCTCAAGGTGGAGCGAATTCTAACTACCTGGTAGTGTTTTCTCAAACAATGCATTTTACAAGTTCATTATATGTCTTGTATGTAAAATCTTAATCTGCAATCTACATCACATAAATGTAGTGGAATAAAAAGTACAATGTAGTAGAAGTATATGTAGCATGAAAAAAAAAGTACCTCAAACCTGTATTTGGTTGGATTCACACTGGTTACATGTGATTGGAGAAAGATCATAGCTGTAACATAGTGCAGTACAAGCAAGCATATTATGGGTTTTTTTCAGTCTTGCCATGAGTGCTTTTAGATCAATAATTTAAAGAATTTCAATCATTTCTGCCAATAAACTCCATTTCAGCCGTGCTAAATTTGTTTGGGTGAAAACTTGAAAGTGGTGCCTCTCTTGTGTCTCTTCTTCATTCTTTTTCAATATCCCACTCCAACCTTTTTAGAGAAGAGAGCATCACACGATCAAAAGTTGTGAATAATACATCACATTATATTGCTTGTTGCTGCAAAGTAAGCAAGCTGCAGTAACTCGATGCTGTGTATGAGGACGTCTTGGCCTGATTCAATCAGTTTCAGATTGGAACGGAATGCAATAAAGTTTCACAATAGCTGTATGTTTTCTTTTTTTCAGCATGCGGTGATTACTTCACAAGGGCTGAATGTGATGAAGAAGTTTAGTTTAATAGTTGTTTGCAAACCTTTAGCTGTATCTTTGTGTCTTGGTAGGAAGATATCAGCCAAGACCCACCACCAGGCTGTGGACTACAACATCTTCGAGGGCATGGAGTGCCACGGTGTCCCTGTCATCACCATCTCCAGAGGCAAAGTGGTCTACGAGGATGGGCAGTTGAAGGTGTCACCAGGGCACGGCAAATTCATCCATAGGAAACCCTTCTCTGAATTTGTTTACAAAAGAATCAAGCAAAGGGAGCAGGTCAGTCAAGCCCCACAAGTTTCATTACTAGAAAATAACACACCAGTTAGTGAAATGTTACCACTCAACACTGGCTCCCTTAAACCGTGTTTTCTTAAACCATGTGCTCAAACACTGTGCCCAAAATGAGCAGCTGCTAGCTGGTGGCATTTAGCAGTTAAGGAGTAACATATTTCCCTCAGGAGTTGGTGAAGACCAAAATAAATTATATGTTGCTAGACATCTGCTGGATGCTAGGCAACTATTGCTAACAAGTTCACTGTTACTTAGAAGGTAATATGTCAGTGTTGTGTTCACAACTTTTTTCTGGCACCCCCAAATGGCCAAAAAATTGTCGCACTACATTATATAAACGAGATATAACATGTAAATAAATAGCCTCCCCCCCCCCCTTTTTTTACCCTTGGACATAGCCAGGCTAGCTGTTTCCTCATGATCCAGTCTTTCAGCTAAGCTAAGCTAACCGATTGCTGGTGGTAGCTTCATATTTACCGTACAGACATACAGTGGTATCAACCTTCTCAGCTGTCTATTTCCCAGAAATTTAAGTGAATAGAGAATGAGCCAATGAGGGAGTGATTTCAACACCCATTTCTAAAGATAGCTAGGGTTAAATGTATTTAATTCATAATTTACTTTTCATAAAGTGAGCGTTGTAAATGAAACATAGAGGACACCAAAAGAAAGCACCTTTTGAGAGGCCTGAAATTCAGATTTATGTTGAATTTGAAGCAACCCGATCTTGATGAGGTACTGTACACACAAAGGTCACTTAACCTTTCTTTCTGCTTTGTATTTGGCCTGCAGGTGGGGAAACCTACAGCTGTGATCAGAAAGCCCTATGAAGGCAAAGTCATTGCTCTATGAACAACTGACCTCGAACATAAAAAGGCACCTTGGATCTCCAGCTGTGTGTCTCCAATACAATCCAGGAGCTACCAAAGCCAAAACAACTGAATGCTGTCTCACTGATAAACCTGCTCTGAGTGGTTTCTACACTTTTTAACATGTGACTGTTTTTAACATGCAGTATTTCTGCAAGTCATACATACATTTTGTGGTCATGTAAATCACTGTGTGCAGTAAAGTTGGTAGTGTTGGTCTTTGGTCAACATGTTCTGTTGGCAGATAATACCTTTGTTATATTTGTTCAGCTGTGTGAGGTTTCCAGGGCAGCTCTGCTCAGTACACAGGTCAGTAGAACCCACTGTGCTGCTGAAAATTACATTTTCTCTAACGTACATTATGCAATCAAGTAATAAACTGTATGTAAGGAGTGAAAATAGGGCTTATGCGTGATTTCATGGTCACAAAAAAAGTGGTGTGATCAGAAAAGAGGATCTTTCATTATATTTGTATGTTTTATTGTTATAAAATCATTTTTAAAAACTATTTGTGAATGTGCCTGATTCTTCTTTTACTGGGCGTTATTTAATTTTCAACCCTTTTTTCCCTAAATGTTTGTTGCCATTGGTAACAGGACTGATGTTTCTCCCCCGAAAGCCTCCTTTGATGAAATTTTCATTAAATGTACTGACATGCATGAACGTACTAAGATTTACTTTGTTGACCCAGATTGACTCTGTATTTGCATATTCAGCAGGATCACACATTATCATATGCACGCCATGTATGGACTGCATTCATTCCTTCCCATGGTAAAAAAGGTCTGTTGCTGTCACCGAGCATCATGTGGCAGCTTCCTATTGGGCTGGCATGCTGGCATGGTATTATGCCGCTGGCATGGTATTATGCCACAGGCCCAGTTGAGACATAATGTGAGCTTATCAGGTTGCCACACGGGTCAGCGGCAGCATGTGAGTCACAGAAGGCCTACGCATCCTTGAGCTGTACCACTTCCTTCCTCTTGTCTCTAACAGTGGAGGGCATGGTGTGGGGTTGTACAGGCGAGACAGAGTATGTCTGAAAATGGTGAGATGTACAGATTCTAATTGGAGTTCATGGAAGTAAATAATAAGGAAGAATACTCAGAAACATTTTGAATGTGTATTCAACTTGAAAAAAAAAAGGACGTAATGAATCACATTAAATATTGAATCATCATAATTCCACTTGTGTAACTGAAAGTAAGTCAAGGCAAACCATTTTAGCAGAGTTGGAAAAACAATTTGTTTAAATTGCAATAGGGCAGTGCCTTTTTAAAATTAGACCACATATAAGATTGCACTATTGTATTTTTACATTAAGCAATTTGAGGTGAT
>LKNJ01000678.1:0-144124 GCA_002120245.1 Maccullochella peelii
TTGGGCCACTAATAAAGTCGGCCAGATTTCTAGATATGAGAGCGGCCCCATTCAAAGTTGGATGAATGCCATCTCTCCTCAGACCAGGTCTTCTCCAGAAAGTCCACCAATTATCTACAGCTACAACTACAATACTTACTACGTAGTTCCTACTTAGTAGAATCAATTCATTATTGGTTTTCGTCTTTTCTTGGGATTTGATGGCAATAAGAAAAATATAAAATATCACCAGAAGTATCCTTTAAGTGACTATATGTTCCTTTTCTCTTTTGCAGGCATGCTGAGAGCCAGCAGAAACATTTGGCTGAGAGGACCCTATCTAAATAAGATGCCAGTCCCTGCTCCACCCTGCTCCCCTCTGCCAAGCTAAGCTCCCGCTCCAAACCAGACTTTTCCCCTCTGGCCATTCCACCTCTGCCCCACGTCGATCCAAGTCCTCCCTGCTTGTCCCAAGTATTTTGCTCCTCGCTGCTTCCCAGTCTCCCCATGTCTACCTTCTTGTCCAACCCACTGACTCCAGTGGTAGCAGCAGCACAGAAGAAGGCCACCCTCTTTCTTTTGCTTCTGTGGTTTTCTCCCAGTGCAAAGGACGGAGAAGCACTTCCTGCTTCCTGGGAGAAGAGGAAACTGATTGTGTGTTGTCATGGATTCTATCCCCCAGCTTCCTGTGCAGTGATGGGCCTTGCTTTGCGATTGTTTCTTTTTAACTTTCTACATTCGCCACTAAATTATAACTGTCAAATGCAAAAATTGTGGGAAAAAAAGAAAATAATAGTGAAAAAATGAGTAGAAAGTCATTCATGAGAAAAAAGAAACAGCATTGTATAAAAAAAACCCGATGGAAACTAACTTCTTCAGACCATTTTAAGTTGGACAGTAATTTTAAAGTATTTCAAAGTCGACCTGTTTTTATTCTGCACAAATGGTAGTTTTCAACTGAGAAATGTTTATTTGAAGGTGCTAAAAGAGTGTAAAGGAAACATGCCTGCCTTGTAGTGGAGTCGTAGCTTTTGGTAATACGTTCACTCTAATTGCTCTTCAACATTTTGTGAATGTTGATTTTCTGACACAAGTCATTTTAAATGAATAAGTGTGTTAATATCGTTTTCATCCTATTGTAATCAGAAACTTTATTTGAGGGAAGAAATGTTTATGTACAGATATGTAAAATAAAGAATAAACTTTGTTTCATATATTTTGGTTTGTTGTGCAGTTTGTTGGTTGTGTTCAGCTGCATGTTGCTGCAAGTCAGCTGCATTAATTTGCTCTTTCAAACAAGCTTCCTCTTTCTAATGAATGTAGGAAGCGTAATCACTGGTCGCAACTGCAATGAGGACATAAAACATCACCACATTACACGTAGTATGACTCAACTCCCACTGTTTCGGTCTTGCCTCATCATGACACTGTTTGTCTCTCACTCTCCCATCGGTGGCTGGTGTACTGCTCCTAAAGGGACTCCATATTAATTTGGACAACCCCCTTTAAAGTCATAATAAGGAATTTTTCTTTCACATGAAAAATGACAGCTTGTGGACTCTCAAATATATTATTAATGGTCACTTGTGGGTCAAGGTATACATGTTATACATATGACTAGAAGGTTTAGTAATGAACACAATGTTATTTTTCCTGTAAGATATGATAAATGTTTCTCTGAGGAAGTCCCCCCCTACCACCACCTCAGTCTGATCATATACTGTCTTTAAAGAGTGATGGTAAGTTTCACTCTTTGATGTGCTGCAGTAAATCCAGAGAAAGGCCAGGAAACTCCTGTCAACCTCAGTTTCAGAGAGTGCACTTCCTTGTGTGTTTCAACACAACAAATTGGTCACAGGTCCTGAAAAGTGGGACTGGAGGATGTGAGGAGAGGATGAAGTCATGCTTTATGACTAATTTCAAATTCTTCTCATTTTGAGCCTTGTGCACTTGTCAGATACTAATTAACAAACTTTTGACATATACTGTAGCATCTGAAAAAAACCTGCACATTTAAAGTTCATTCTTGACTTTGGCAACAGAAGTTGGCAAAACAATCTCACCACAAGGCCCATTAGTAGCTGTTAGCTTTCAATCATATCACAGCATCTTCCTCCGATGATGAAATTGCCCAAGTGTAGATGGTTACATTTACATTTTTCTGAGCATTTTAAGTCCTATTCATCCATGTTGGCTAAACAGTTGATATTGGAAATTAATACTTGACCTTATCATATACTTCCTTCCATGTATTCAACCCAAAATATGTTTAAATCACAACAAACAAGCATTTATTTGAAATTGTATATATATACTGTATATAAGTTATAGTAGTTATAGATAGGCTCCACAAAGATTTAACAAAGAACTTTGAGATCCACACACAAGGTATAGCCTGTACAAATTGATCTTTTTTGTCTATATAAGATACAATAAATGCAAAGATTAGCTCTCAAAAATGTATGAAGCAAAAACATTTATGCAGCATTTACATGGATAAGTGGCAGTGAAGGAGGACGTATTCAGATGCTTCACTTAAGTAATTATACCACAATGTAAAAATGGTCTGCTACAAGTAAAAGTCCTTCATTCAAAATATTACTTAAGCAAAGGGTGAGAAGTATTATAAGCAGAATACTGTATAAAAAGTGCTCATTATGTAGAATGGCTCCTTTCAGAGTGCTGTACTGTTATATGATTATTCTATTTATCATTACTGATACAGTATTAAAAGCAGCATTTTTATACTGTAGCTAGTTGAGATTGAGCTAACTGAACTACTTTATATACTGTTGGGTGGTTTAATCTATAATATTGCATCATATTTTATAAGCTGATTATACAGTATATTTTGTATGTAAAATATTAATCAGCAAAGAAATTATAACTACAGCTGTCAAATAAATGGAGTGGAATAAAATAATTCCAGCTGAAATGTGGAGTATAAAAATAAAGCAGTGTAAAATGGAAATACGAGTAGGCCTAACCTCAGAATAGTAGGCATATTACTTGACCACAGAGTTACACTTTTCTCCAGGAAATTTTTGATTACTCTTCCCTGCGTGATCGTGATGTCTTTATGTGAGAACAGAGCAGTGATAAACCCACTGCCCACTCCTGATAGGCAGAGGGGAAACCCAAACAATGGTGATTGGACCTGACTCCGTGGGTCACGCAGATGGTCAGAGATAGTCAGACACGATGGACATCCGACAGCCTCTGTCGGAAACGTTCTGCATCAAACAACAATCTTGTTGTGAATGAAACGCCACAGGTGAGAAAGGGGCCCACATACACTGGCAGGTCCCCATGATGATGAGCAGATGAGCCTGGGTTTACCCGCCCTTTAATTTACCGCTACAGCCCCGAGCGGAGCTTCATTTCATTATCATTCATTCACCGTCAGTTATCCTAATTAGACAAAGTCGGAATGACTTCTCTAACCATTAACTCCTCACATGGCGCTGACAACACAAGCACAGATTGCTGCACGTGACTAAAACAACATTTCCACTGCGTCCTTGTGAAGCTGATATAATTCATATAGTATAGCTATGCATAAGGAACTCTCTCTGGATTGGAGCACATTGCGTATATTTACATGCACAATATGTCTATTTTTTAAATGTAAAGTTTGCTGAGGTGGAATCTCTTACGTTGAGATTTTCCATTTTTATGTGTATTGTTTTTATTTGGTGTGTTTTGCAGATGCTGTACTGACTGGAGGTATAGATAGATAGATAGATAGATAGGTATAGAGGTTGTGGTAGTGCGTGGTCAATGCCAGTGACTTTATATCAAATACTGCCAGTTGCCATGTGATGCTGCTGCTGACAGGACCAGATGTTTATCATCATCATCATTCATGTCGGTGCTGTTTGCACCTCACAGCTGCTTCCAGGTTCCTTACATTAATCTTAGCAGTCAACTGAATCAATTTTTTTCTTTGGGCAAATGCAAAAGAAAATTATCTCAGTAGTCAGTATGCATCTATGTGGAGTTATATAGCCCACAGGCTATACTCATATTATTACTCCTATTGTAAGCAACTTAAATCAGTAGGCAACACTGATGAAAAACCGTAAGTTATCCAAAAAAAAAAAAGCTATTTTAGCCAGCAAAATTTAGCTCATATCACATTTGCATCACACTTTTTTTCCCGGTTGCTTTCTCTTAAAAGATGAAACAAACATTGCGACTTCTCGTTTTTCGTTCAAGCAACAGGAGGAAATAACATATGACGTTTTAGTTTTCTTTTTGCTTGCTCCTGCAGGCCGCCTGGGGGAATCCCCCAAGAATGCATAGGTCTATAAATCCATCAGATAAGAAGGCAGCAACACATTGGTGTTGGTTTGCCACAGAGCGAAGATCTATCTATCTGATCAGAAAGATGGCAGTCTTTAATTTGTGTAAGTGAGCAAGCCCGAGACACAGGCTGAGATATAAGATAGGCTACTGTTATTTTTCTATATGCTTCTGATGCGTTTTCATGCAATTTGAGCGCCGGTGGGAACGTGTAGACCCATAAGACTCATGTGTTGATGCTTGTTATTTTCTTGTTATCTCTTGTCCTGCAGACTTCGCCAGATGCGTGCTGCTGCTGACCCTGAGCTGGCGCACAACCACCGGACTCCCGGTGCCCAGCCTGAGCACCGAAAAGTGCGGAGACTGCTCATCGCTCTTCAAGAGCCTCCTGCTTAATATCACAGGGCTTCTCGACGGTGTGAGTACAATTCACTGTGCCATGTTTATGTTTTAACATTGTTTTAGATTTTTTTTCGTTAATTCTTTTACTCTGTCACACACCTCTGTAGTTCATTAAAAATGAATACCCTTATTTTGTCTTACAGAATGTTTTGTGTTATGGCATCTCCTCTGATAAAATGGTGTTGAGGAGCACAGCTGAGACAGTACTGGCCTGCGCACCCACTGTGACTCAGGTGATACTTGATTGATTTATCAGTGATATAAATTATATAATATCGCATTGTTATTAAAAGTTAAGACCAACTCAACTATGAATTCTCTTTACTTTTTGTGTAAGGAAAATATAAATACTAATGATTCATTTGAGCATATTTTTACATTTTCCAAAAGAGGATCAAATTGCTTTTGGATATATTTATGGAAACAGCCTCAAGCCTCATAATTTCAGCTCTGCTTTCATTAACTTTTACTTGGTCCACGAATAATGAATCAAGTTGTATGGTCCAAAGATGCTTATGAGCACCTGGTGAAACAAATTCTCCCAACAAATTGCTCATGTTTGAAATGTTTTTACCCCACAGAACTCAGGTTGCATGATGCAAAGAAACTCATCCTTCAGTGAGGTATGCTTTAGTTGCTTTCGTTTATTTTTAAATGCTTTTTAGGATTATCAGGATTATACAGTTAGAAATTAGAAATGCAGTATCTATTTTACTTAAATAAAGCTTTACATTTGTTGTTAATTTGCTTTTCTACACATCAGATTTAGGACATTTTACATTATACACACATTGAATCACTTATTGTTCTAATTTTCTCATTTTTTATAATACAGACAGATGACTGATGGGTCATTTTTCTTGTTTGTCTTGACAGAGTGAATGTCTGAGGAACATCATGAAGGACTTGGCCCACTATGATGCTGCTATTCAGTCCTACCTCAACTCCTCACTCAGAAGTCCTGAGGAAGAAATTGCACTTCTGAGCCCAACTCTGAGAATAATACAGAGCCTGAGGAAGGTGTGTTTATTATGCATGTGTGGGAGGGGTACAAAAAACCCACACACAGAGTGAAACAGAGTCATGATGAGTAGTGAGAGAGAATCTCCTGGGAAATAACATTGGAAAGTCGCCTGACAAAATCTTCCTTGCTTTATACAGAACTGCTCCCTGATGCCGAATGGAGAGAACGACTCTTCAGAGGTATTTTTCTATTCCTTCTTTTTTGTTTGTTCCCTATTTACTCCTCAATTTTCAGTCTTTAAGAGGAAAGCTGATATAAAAAATATCCTTAGTTAGGGTGGGGTTTTTGTGTGTGTGTGTGTGTGTGTGTGTGTCTGTGTGAAACTGGGAGGTGATTATTGTGTATTCATGTTGTTTCCTTCTGTGTTGCCCTTTAGGAGGATGCTGCCCAGATGTGGGGAAACAACAGCTTCAGTAACAGACAGGAGATGTGTAAGATGATGATGGGCTTCCATATCCGAACCATTACCATCAACCGAGCTATGGGCTACATCTCCTCAGTCCACAGGAAGTAAACATCCTGCAACCTCATCATCATAATCATTCCAATTAATACCACAATATCTCTTCTCCTTTCATTTATCACAACTGAACACGCCTTCCTATTCATTCACTACCATCATTTACAACTACTGACCAAGTAGTGCTTTACACTGCACATCTGTCTGCATGAGTATTGCTCAGGCATAAGCTAGATGGCCAGACTCCAGGCTCTTCACTCAATGAGCGCTGAATGACAAATGAATGTTGCTAAGGTTAGCAGTGGAGGCCATGTTGGACCATTTAAATGTATCAATGTGTTCCAATATTTGGGGGTATATATCTATTTGTGTATCTATTTATTTTATATCTATTTATTACAGCTATTTATTTATTTATTTGATGGTCTGTGGTGTTATTTATAATAAAGTCATTTTTGGTATCAAGTGCTAGAAGTGGAAGTGATTTTTGAATGAAACAGGTGCAAATGACAACAAATCTGATGATGTTTAATTAAAGACTAGAAAAATTGCATTTCCTGCAGAAAATGCGTGGGAATGCTGAAAGCTGAAATTTATTTGCATAACACTGCTGAAAATGCAGAAATGTGAAAAAGTAGGTCAAAGGCTGAAGGAGAAGTAGTAGTAGAAGTTTTGGTGGTAGTAGTAGTAGTAACAATCTAAGAATAACAATCGGTATGGGCTATAAATCATATCTGGGAAATTTAACAAAGTGCTTACAGATCTAGTTTAATTTGTGACGACATCCCCAATAACTATTGTCTCCATTTAATTCCAAAATGTCGGCAGGTTTAGCACAGCGGTTAACACCGCTGACCTTTATGCAGGAGATCAGGGGTTCGCTTCCAGGTAAGGGCAAGACCAGGGCTTGCTATCACAATTAGAGATCGACGAGGTACAACACAAATGCTACAGCAAGGAGGAGCCAGGACAACATTTAGGGGCGAGATATCATTATCTTCCCCACCCGAGGTTTTGGGTACCAAGCCCCAATAAGTCTAGTAGAGGCTTAACATAACAATATATCATAACAATAAACTAGACTAAGTAAGTAAATAACAAGTCTCGTAGAGGCTTAACACACAACACCTGAAGAAAGACTGATCAATAATTAGACCAAGTGAAGGTACCCTCTGAAAGTCTACTAGAGTGATGCAAATGTAAATCCAACAGGGTGAGATGAGCAAGAAAAGAAAGTGTAGTTAACACTGTGAGAGTGTAGCTGCTAACTGTTGGGCCGATCTCTTTTTTATCGTATCTGCAACGGAAAGTATGTGACGACATCCCCAATAACTGTTGTCTCCGTTTATTCAGGGATTGTTATGTCTTTTTTTCTCCCCCATTCTCTCTCCATAAATAGAACTTCCGTTTATTTCTACCTGTGTTGACACGTTCAGCACAGGGGTAACATTGCTGATTTTGGTGTAGGAGATCGGGGGTTCAATTCCCCATCAGGGCAAAGTCAGGGCTTGTTATGTCTTTTTTTTTTTCCCATTCTCTCTCCATAAATAGAACTTCCATTTATTTCTTCTTGTGTTGACACGTTCAGCACAGGTGTAACATTGCACTTTGGTGCAGGAGATCAGGGGTTCGATTCCCCGCCAGGGCTTGTTATGTCTTTTTTTCTCCCCCATTCTCTCTCCATAAATAGAACTTCCGTTTAACTGTACCTCTGTCAGCAGGTTTAGCACAGCGGTTAACACTGCTGACTTGGGTGCAGGAGGCCAGCGGCACGATTCCAGGTGAGGGCAAGTTTAGGGCTTGCTCACTACTAGAGATTGAAGAGGTACAACACAAATGCTACGGCAAGGGGGAGCCAGGACAACATTTAGGGGGGAGATATCATTATCTTCCCCACCTGAGGTTTTGGGTACCAAGCCCCAATAACAACCTGTAGTATAGTAGGCTGAATGATAACAATAAATAGACTAAGTGAAGTACTCTCTGATGCCCTAGAAGTGATGGGAATGAGATGAGCAAGATAGTAGTTGCTAACCGTTGGGCCGATCTCTCTTTTATATCTGCAAGAGTCAGAAAAACAAACCTTCAGAGAATAGAAATGGGTTCACTATCTAGTAGAGGCTTAACACCTGAAGAAAGACTGATCAATAATTAGACTAAGTGAAGGTACCCTCTCAGATGTGATGCAAATGTAAATCCAACAGGGTGTGAATGAGATATTCACACCCTGTTGGATTAAGATAGAGTGCAGTTAGCTGCTAACCGTTGATCGTATCTGCAACAGAGGAGTAAACTACTACTAAGATGTGAATAAGAGTAGTTAGTGTTTAGCTTTAACTTGTTGGTTTGCAGTCAGACTGTCAGTGAATGTGTCATCTTGTACATACATATACACACACACACACACAACAATAAATAAATTATGGTCAGGGGAAGATATCATTATCTTCCAACATGAGGTTTATGGGTACCAAGCCCCAATACCAACAAACAGAACTAAGGATTTAGTAACAAGAAACAACCAGGAGATCTTCTCTTGCTTTATTCAGTCAACTTCTTTACAGTTACTCCACAGTTCTTCAGAGGGACTCGCACATTGTAGAAACAAGTGCAAACAGTGGATTGTTGGTGGTAAATTGTTTAAGAAAGCGACCATGTTCTCTGAATGTGAGCATTACTGCATAATAATGGCATGGAAGAAAAGATTCGACACTCCAGATGCCATTTCTGCAGCTACTGCCAAATAGTGTTGAGATGTCTGGAAACACTGTAACTTGAAAAAAGCTAAAATAGAAACAACGCTTTGACTAATGCAGGGATGTTGAGAAAATGTAATTGAAATATTTCCACAGGCATCTTATAGTATAGTTTGTTGTTCAAATCGTAAGTGTTCTAAGCTCTACAGCTATGAAATAAGCCTTGAAAAGATGACTCATAAAAATATATGCATGTTGCCAGGCTCACACAGGTAGAATACTTAAATTCAGCCCTGAATCCAAATGCTTGGGATTTGTGTTTTCCACAGTGTACACTTTCGCAATACACACAAACAACATTTATACTCAACAAACACACGATGTACGTTCTAGTCACAGGAGGACAGGAATGGATTCATAATTCAAGTTAAACACAATAAACATTAGGCAACTCTATTTAGTTTTACAGGCTCTGAGTTGTCAATTAATAAAAACACAAACAGGCATAAACAGACTTAAAAAAATAGATCACAGGTTTGAAAAAAAAAAACATATGTACAGGACATATGTGCACGAATATAAAAAATGAATTCAGTCCATAATGGTTTGGACAGTCACAAGCATGTGTATGTGATGTGATGCCTAATTGTTTTATTAAAAGTCCCAAAAACATAACATTTAAAAGTGAAACAAGACACACAGGTTGGATTTTTCCCATTTTTTTGCAGTTTCAACACTGCAGCACCTACATTTACATGTGTTACTGGCTATATAATTAGCTACTAAATATCTCAATGACTCCTACTGGTCATTTTTTAACCTGATAATGCTAAGCATCAAATTCTGGTACAGCTGGTCTATTCTGTATTCACTACAGAATCAAATTCAGGAACATGCCCATCCAAAGATAAGACCGTTTTCATGAAATTCTGCAATATAGAAACCCATCAATCGGTTTCATGTCCAGACAACATTCAAAAAAGAAACACAAACTGAGAGAAGAGCTGATGTTTGGTCCATAGACATCAACTCTGCTTTGTTGCATTCCTGAGATTTTGTTTTCTTCCTGATGGTGGAGCAACAGGTCATTCAATTTAGGTCAAATCCCTTTCACTTAGCTGCTCCATTGTTCATCATCTCTGAAAAAAGACACGACAAAGACAAAACACAATAACTTGTCTGCCCATTGTGTGTACAAGTGTGTTCATTAGAACTATGATTAATCCATCGAGTTTATAAAAATACAAACATATTGAAAATTCAAGTGCCTATCACAAGTTATCAATTAGCCCTGATCCAGGACAGTATGCCACAGATCACGGTCCTGCATGGTAATCTCCCAGCACCTGGACATCTCAGTCACAGATCTGCTTTAGCTATATTGCAGCAATAATATATACATTATATATCTTATGGTCACCAGTGGTAGTACTGAGCACTTGTATTGACTTTAATTGATAATACAGCCACCTTACGCCATTTTTTCCCAGCTTATAGGTAGCTAAAATGATATCCACCCAGGGACTTTGCATTTTCAACATTCTTCCTATAACAAATTTCATGAGCAGATTGTGCTAGGTAATATGCAGCTCTGGATCTGGGCTAGTTACCAATATGATGTCATTAAATAGTTTATTTAGTCTGAATAGCAGGCAGAAAAAAGTATTAACTTTATTTTGATGTGACTGAGAAAATAAATCACATCATACTGACTTTGGTGACCTCCTGACTTTTCCTCTAACGCCACCAACAGGTTAGCATTAGCATGCTGACGTTAGCATTTAGCTCAAATCAGCACTGTGCCTAAATACAGCCTCATAGAGCTGCTAGCAAGGGCTGTAGACTCTTTGTCCTGTTAGTTTTTTATTAATGATTTCTCAATAATCTAAATTTAGGCCAACTGTCATTTGACTGAGAGATTAATCAAGCTGTCATTTTAGCTCTGGTGTTTATGGTTATCCATCATTATTATATGGTGTTTATACGTATGTCTGCAGTTTATTACCTTGCAGTGTCTGTTGGACCTCATTTGGCAAGTCATCCAGTTCCTCCACACTTTTCCACAGGTGGTACGCCGTGGCCTCTCCCGGCCTCCTTCTGCTCTTCCACTCCACCAGCATCTTCAGCTTCTGCATGGTCACATCTTTCTCTGCTGTCTGGATGTCATCTAGCTCCCTGGAGTTCAGGTCTAGATAGATGGCCACCTGCTTCCACTCCTTCCCAAGCCGCTTGGCCACCTGCAATAGCTGCTTCTCGGACATGTCCAGGCCCTGAATCATCACTGTTTTCACTCCATCTGGAAAAAGACACACAACACACACAGGTACTTCATTTCAGTATAATTTTAGACAGACAGGTGCATCTGGAAATAGTCCAGGTGTGGACTGGTTTCCATTGACTTGATTGGGGCAAAACAAAGTTGTGCCTGAAGTTCTTCGTTCTCAGATCAGTAGTTAGTAAAAGACGCAGAAAGTCACCTGACTCGTCTTGCCATCGGGGTCTTTTACAGGCCGTTTCTTCTTCTGAATGGCTGCTGCTCCTCTGTCTGCCTATGAGAGAGATAGATATGATTTGAGTGAACCTGTAGAAGCTGAAAGGATGTTGTGATGGAAAAACAGGCAACTTACTGTTCGTCCTTTTCCTGGGCTTCTTTTCTGTGTTATCCACACAGTCACCTAAGAGTAGAGAAAAAAAGATCATGTTACTGTCAGCTGACCAATAACCATAGAAAATGTGTAAAAAAAAAACTGACTTTTCAAACAAATACAGCCTGATTTTAGCTTCAACACCTAGATGTTTTTTCACCTGCAAATCACCAAATGTGTTCAGTGTGAGAGTAAATGCACTGGTACCTTCTCTGATGGTGGCGGACCACACGATCTCCTCAGTGTTAATCTCTATGAGAGACAATTTAAAGGGAGGAGGGTGCTCAAAGAAAGCTTCAAAGTACCCTTTCATCTTAGTCACCGCAAGGGTGAATTTCAAATCCTGCACAGAGACACATAAACATAATAAAAAACAATTTAACTGTGTAGCCAATGCATAATAAATTCAAACATGATGATGATGACGTTGATAATGCTGTTGCACCTGACAGTCACAATATAATGTACAGCATATTCTTGTGTTTTCAATACATAAGGTGCAATATAAATTATTTCATGTGAGCAGACACAGACACCTATATGCAAAGAGACACACCTGAGGTTTGATGTCTCCCTCTGGCTCGCTCATGAGACGATACGTCCCCTCATCCAGTTTACATGTGGGAGGCTTCTCTATCCGAATGTAACGGTTCTTGTAGCCCCGCACCTGTTTGGCTATATCCTGGTTTACATATGGACAGCAGGCGAGACAAGATGAGGCAGAAGATAAGTCAGTCCCTTGCAGAGGATGAGCAGGCTGAGTGGTGATTAACATTCAATAAAACACATTTTCCACAGTCGGAGTGGAAAAACTGAAGGTGTCTCAGAAGAGCAGACCATTCAGAGTTCAGCCCTGGTCAGTGACTGCTGGACGGAACAACATAACAATAACAATACACAGTGGTGGAAAAATTAATCAGATGGGAAAACAGAAATTACGAAATTTTTCCGGGTTACAATAAATGTAGTATGATTATTCACCTCTCAAACACACATGCAACCACAAACACAGTTCCTGAGTGACCTCAGCAGCACAGCGTTAGAAAATGACTCAGCATTATTGTCATGTAGCTGTCAGAATTAGGTGGTGCACTTACAGTAATACACACATCAGTGGCATCAATACCATTCCAACACAAACCATTGACATTTCTTACTTGACCATAAAGGCTACCGGTATTCCAAGAAAAAGCACATACTTACTATAATATACTGTATATCAGATGTAAGGTCACTAATAGCATAGTCAATAACTTAACCAGATGCTGACATTTCTGCTTATCAACAATATACAATGGTACATCATAGTGTTTTAGCATTGTAATATACTGAATAAGTTCATCACAACAACTCTGTTAGATCTTTTCTTCAGTGTATTGCACAAACCTGGAAATCTGGTGCCTATTCTATAAAGTCTCACAGCATAAATGCCAGTGCAGTTACAAAAATGAACAAGAAGTGAAAGTTACGTTTTGGCTCCAATTGTGTTCCAATTTTTCACACACAATTTCATAGGTTACATAGGCATTTTGCTGGGGTTTTATCCAGTGAGCAGTTGGCGTGATTGAAAAGCTGAGAAATTTAGGGAGACTCAGGTGATGGTCTCATGAATGGAATATTTCTTTGTGCTGTGCATGTAAAGGAAGGGGGGGGTGTTGTTTGTTTTGTTCTGGCACGTCAAGGGAAAAATTCCTCAATTAAAACACAAAACATGCTTTGACGTGAAAAGTCACAAGAAGGTTGTCACTTTGACTTTTGGCTGTTTTATTTCCACATGCATAAGAAATGGTAATTAAATGTGAAATATATTACTGTCTTAAGAAGCTGGGCATAAGAAGCGCATTTAATAAACATGAGTGTATGTATTCAGACATTCAGACCAAAACGTTGTGTGCACTGTATCCAGTAATGTAACGGCAGTATTTCACCGTATAGGAACAGATACCGAAATGTTACTGGGTCCTGAGTAGGCAGATGGTGGAAGCGATTTTTAGGGTATTTTTTCAATCATGACACAGACATGTAAAATTGCCACAAATGTAAAATGTACAGATACACTAACTAGGTGTGGCAAAATGAAACAGGATCCTGCAACAATAGGAGGTTTTGGAGAAATTTGACCACAATTCCAAAACAGTGGTCATGTTTTTATCAGTTTTAAAAATGCAAGTAAAGACCAATGACAGCCCAGACAGTGTTGCACTTGTCAAGTAAGGAGTAGGAAAACTGAACTGAAAACTTTATTGTGGAGTCTACTTGAAATTACATTTTTTTAAAGAAAATAATCAGTTTCCATGTCTGGGATGACTTTGTAGCAATTAGCTGCACACAGTATTCACCAACACTTACCTTGATATCAGATGAACTGTTGGTGGCCAGGTAGACATGGAAGCTGTAGTTGTTGTCGTCACTTCCCAGCTGCTTGTAGACCAGAACCACCCCGTGGTGCTCTACAGATTGGCTCGTCTGAATGATGGGACCCACCGGTGACAGGGACGTCACATTCCACTTCACGTGGCTTCCTGAGTGGTCCACTGTTGGCTCGATGAGCGGACGGTTGTCCTTTATGTGCAAGACGCTGAATGTCATCTCATTTTCTGGATCTGCGTGAAGATAATAGGCAAAGAGAAATTTTTAGAGCAGCTTTAAAATATAGATAAAATATTATGATACTAAAACTAACTATTTTCTGTAAAGGCCTTAAGATGGGTCATCATTTTAATTCATAATTAAGAATTGCATCTCATCTCACTTTCACAGACATCAACTAAATTCAAAACAACCTCCAGGCGACATCTTTGTTGGAAATATTTGACGTTATAATAGTAATATTGCCTTATGGGCCATGGAGTCACCACAGGAAGCCAAGATCATAAGTATGAATTATATATTGAACACAGAAGACACGTAGGAGTGAGACAGCCCTGATATACATTCTCACCGGCAAGGCAGACGGAGTGAGGGAACTGGATGGACTTGAGGACAGACGCGTCTTTATTGACCGTGTCCACGTTGAAGATGGGTCCGGCAAATTTCCAGGAGTCCCGGAGGAACGAGCCGAACTTGGACCAGGACAAGACAGAGTAGCGCACGAGAACCCGCTCCGATGCTTCAAACACCAGGCCGGTGACCGAGCACTCATACGTGCCCTCGCCTTCCAGCTGCACCCTAAAACACACACAGAGTCAGCAATGCCGTACATACAGAATGAATACAAATGAGCACAGACCAGAGACGCACTGTCGTACTCACTGTAATCGTCCCTTAGTGATCCTCCTGGGGGTAACAAGCTCAGACCCATGGCTCTGGCAAACAAACCAACACAGTTTGTTTATCTGTTTGAACAATTATAATCATAGTAAAAACATTTTTCAGGCAGACATTTAAATATAAATTTCTGAGCTCACCTGCGGGATGGCTTTGCATTTTTCACAGCATAATTTGTGCCTCTCATCTGTCAGGATGTATGACAAAAAACAGGATGTTATTTACAAGACACTACCTCCAGAACATTTGTTGTGTTGTAACATCAGTTAACATCTGCTTACCTTTTCCATTTGAAACCTCTGCTTCAGGTCCAGGGACTGGCTCTAGAGGGTGAAACAAGTCCAATAATATTATATGAAAATGATACACTGAAATCCTGTGTTAAGCCTCTGGCAGACGCCCTGATTTGTGGCTCAGTTTTTTTGGTTGCGAGCAAGGGTGGAGTACGCTCAATTACATGTCGAATCGAATTCTGTGTTCCAAAAAAGCCGTCAGAGTCCGACATTTTGTGGCATAATTATGAAGTATGGCTGCCATTAAACCACTAAAGCCATGGCAACTATGACAACAAGCTGACATGGCGGTCTGGATGTAAACAACAAACAAGACAGCTTTAAAAAGCAGACCACGTGCTTAGTCTGACAAGGCAGGTATTCATGAGGCATCGTACCATTTTTGCACCCCTCTGCATGGGCCTCTTCATTGTCTGCAAAGACCATGAAGAAATTTTGTTAAACCATTCAAACACCATTCATTCTTTATCTTATTAAATTAATGAGATGTTGGTTCTTACCTTCCTCTCCTCCATCCTTCTCAGCACAGCCTTCTGGTGAAAGACCAAACATGAGAAATGAACGGAATACAGTAGTTTAACATTTTGGAAACTACGCTTATTCGCTTTCTTGCTGAGTTTGATGAGAAGACCAAGACCCCTCTCATGTCTGTACGGTAAATATGAAGCTACCACCAGCAGCCAGTTAGCTTAGCTTAGCATAAAGACTGGAAACAGGGGAAAACAGCTAGTCTGGCTATGTCCGATGGTAACAAAATCTACCTACCAACACCTTTAGAACTCACTAATTAACACGTTATATCTCATTTGGTTCTGAAACCTCTGGGTGATGACAAGACTCCAGGAAGTCACCGCTCCCAGTCAAAGAAATAGCACTGTAAACAATGTATGTAAAACAACGTAAAACTATTACAAATTGTCATTTTTAAACTTTAGTTTTTGTACAAATTAATTATACAAGATACAACTTGTTAATTACTGAGCTTTAGAGGTGCTGGTAGGCAGAATTTATTCCCTAGGACAGAGCCAGGCTAGCTGCTTCCTCCTGTTTCCAGTTTTTATGCTAAGCTAAGCTAAGCGTCTCCTGGCAGTAGCTTCATATTTAACGTACAGACATGAGAGTGGTCTCAATCTTCTCACCTAACTCTCGGCAAGAGAGCCAATAAGCAAATTTCACACAATGTGAAACTATTCCTTTAAGGTATTAGTTGTGATGGAGCAGTTCAAATTGTGTCTCTCACCAGAATCCTCCTCCTCCTCTTCATCGTCCTCTTCCTCCTCTGAGCTGTCCTCAGTGGATGTTCCTGTGGTCTCTGTTCGATAAATCGAAATGGAAGGGACGTGTGAGAGAGCTGAAAGCTTTGCACTGAAATTCCAATGAATGATGAGTAAAATGGATTCATAGCACGCTGGTTAAATGGGTAAACCAAAAAAGACTTTTGGTACAAAAAAGGGATTTAAAGGTCAGAACAAATTAGATTTTCTGCAGATGACCAAGTTTTCATATGAGTTATGTGGAAAGAACAAATGTGTTAACCTGTTTTGGTGTGATATCTGTACTTACCTGAACTACTGCTGTCACTTTCTGCCACATTATCTGTAACAAATTGGTAATTGTTTTGATGTTAGTGCTGTTTGGTCAGTAAAAACTGATGCAATAATGTCAAAATGTGAGAAAAAGTCCTTGTACATTTCCACCTTATTAGTCATTACTATTACTACATCATTATTAATATTTGTTGTTAACCACATCATCATCATCATCATCATCTTTATGGGAACTTCATCTCTCTTGAAGGTTTGATCACATCATCAACCCATTATTGCGGTAATTATATTGCCCAGCAGTTGATAGATGACCAGCTACAGGTTTCAGGAAGAGTAAAGCTATTCAGTGTCTCAGGAACACTAACTCTGCAGTAAAAATAGAAACAAACAGCACCCAATAATATGTAGAGCTCATATCTATCATTAGTCATTTTCTACAAACCAGTGTATTATTGTATTGTATACTGTAAAGAAGTAAAAAAGTAAAGAAGCAGAGTCTGAATGTTGTGGGGAAAGCTTTCCCCACAACATTCAGACTCTGCTTCTCACGCAACAAAAATGCAGAGAAAACCTCAGGTGCAGCCACATGCCCTGTTGCTAAACTCGTCTCCACACTCACACTGTTTAAACATTTCCTTACATAAGGAAAGTAATAATGTAAAGTACCATGTTTAACCTTTTGTCACTGGGGCTCTTCCTTTAACAGGTGAAGCCCCAGTGACCTTTACATTTAGTTTACCCTTTATGTTTGTGTACTGTGTGTTTTTTTAAAAACAGGCTTCATCCATATTACTCATCAAAAAAGCCCTCAGCATGTCTGATTTACACCACCAGCTTTTACATATCCATCATTCCTTAGCAGCTGAACTGTGGCTCCCTGTGAAGAAGCCTGTGGTAAGTGCCATGCATTAACATTCTGGCACATTTATACAGATGGGTCCAGAGGAGCTGCTTCTCCTCTCCCAGCAGCAGTGAATGTCCGTGGGCCGGGCCATCTGGCTGAGTGCCTGGACGGCTAATAGATGGAGCCCATCCTCTCTGGCCCGCAGAGTTTTATCTTAGACTAACAAGCAGATGCTGCCATCGCTGCTCCACTCGCAGCACCTCCCTCATCAATCTCTCTCCTCCACTCAGCTCGATCTGTCTGCTTCACCTCCCTCTGCATTCTCTCTCCTCCAGTTCTCTCTCCTATCTCGCCTCCTCATATGCCTCCTATGGCCAATCTCTTTCTCTGCTACTGCTGCCTCATCTGGGCCAGCAGACATCCCTCTTCACTCTGGCATGGCCGCTTCCCTTCATCAGACTGACAAACAAGGTGGAGAGCAAACACCCACACATGCGTGCGCACGCGCGCGCATACACACACACACACACACACACACACACACACTTGTTTTCAGTTTGGATAGTTTCATGGGTGTTGCCTGCCCTCTGCTGGACTAACCGAATAGCAAAACCAAGGGCATAAAAAGGTTGATGTGTGGTATACAACAGTGTTCAATGTCATAAGATTCAGTGTTTCCGCTATCTGTTATATTCATTAAGACATGGCGGGCCACCGACCACAGCAATCTTTTGCCGTGTGTTACCTAACATAAAAATTATCCTAATGAGTTCCACACAGTGTGGTATACAAGTTTTAAATTTGGGAAATAGAGCACTCATATTGGATGGGTAATAGGTGTTTGCTGTAGGTTGAGTTAATGTATTGTGATTGGTATCAGGAGAGAAGTCAGATCACTATATTCCTATCCTTTCATCACCAGCTCCATATGTCTATCTATTATTACCAGGTCAATTACAGTGTGTTTTTTTGCCATTTAATTTGAATAATGTTTTGAGGCATGAAGAGATAAAATATCTGGTAACTCACAAGGAAAAATAGCAAATATTAGACAGTAATATATTAATATGATTTTGTGTACTAGTGTGCAGTATTAAAAATAGCAAATGCAGAACAGTGGACACAAGTGATCATATGTGCATGAATCGTGCATGAGCCCTTTAAGGCAAATGATATGGAAATCAGGGAGGCCAAACAGTGAGGAGAGAGAAAGGTGGGAAGGGATAAAGAAAGGTAAGAGAAAAACAAAAGTAGTGACAAATAATAGATGGGAATGAACGCCTTTTAAAAACTAAAAGTAGCCTTAGGAGAGACATAGCACAATCATGGTATAAAAACAACAACACAGACACATGTAGCCCAACATGTGCTCTGTGAGAAAGAGAAACGAGAAAGAGAAGCTAACAGTGCGGGATGGGGGGGAAGGGAATGGGTTGATGTTTACCTTTGTGTTCAGGTGCAGGGATATCTCCGTCTCTGTAGGGCAGAGGAGACAACATTCAGACAACTTAAATTACACAGAATTCACCGTGAGCCATGTGAGGGACGTCTGGGATGCGTGGTGACAATTAATACGGAGAAGAATTTAGAGGTTGAAAGTGATGGCTCTTAAAATTGTGCAGCTGCAGGCTGTAGTACACCACTTCTGCTTTCGAATAGGAAGACACGCACTCGAATGAATTACAAAAACAGGAAATGTGTACAAGCTGTCTGCATCTCACTTTCTCACATTTCCAACCCAACTTGTCGATTGATGGATGCACCTTCCCACCCAAGCTCTCACTCTGACCCACTTTCAGGGCAGTGTTGATGGTACAAGAAACCAGCCATGGAAAGATAATGGCCGAGTACTTTTTGTTTCAGACACAGTGGCAATTGACATTAATTTGCTCTGCTCGAGGTTTTTGCCTAGTGCAACTGTCGCCTAGTGCTTGCTCATGGTGGGAATTGTTGGGTCTCTGTAAATTATATTATAAAGAGTCGGTCTAGACCTGCTCTATATGAAAAAGATTGATGATTTGGCACTATATAAATAAAACTAAACTGAATCTCCTCCTGACTGTTGCTTGATATGTGCTCGACTATCCATGAATGTAGTATATCAAACAAGCAATGAGCCAAGTCCAAGTGCAATAGTTCAAATGTTGTGCCTGAGCAGAGAACTGGAGCAACCTGTTGACGCAGTCTGAGCTTCAACAAGACGCAACACACCTGAGATCCGTCAGAAGAAACAGACGGAGGGACAGCCAACCCAAGAAGAAGAACAAGTTCCCCAGCCAGCCAGCCTGAAAAAGTAGGTAATATCCCGCCCTGCATCTTTTCTTAAAAAAGCCAAAGTGGGTGATCAAAAGCAAAATGATGCATCAGGAAATTAGGATTATTAAGCCTGACCAACTTGTGTTTTTTTATTTGGGGTCTGTTAATCCTGATAAGGCTCTGTGGTTTCCTTTGTTTTCAACCATCTGTCCAGGAAACAGTTTTCTTCTCTTCAGGGTCAACCCGTTGGCAGCTCTGCCAGGTAGCCACACCACAACAACACTGAGGCTCATTAGTTGCCATGGCAATCATCTCTTCCTTTGAGAAAAAAAGGGTTGCTTTTTCCATCGCTCACATGTTTTCAGACAATGAATAAACTCCCTGCATGGGTTCTCAGACTTTTTCTGCTCTCACTTGTCTCTCTCTTCCTCCAACAAAATATAACCAAATCCTCTGTGAGGGTGTTGGTCTGCATTTGGCTGAAAGATAAAGGCCACAACGTTTACATGCTTCCTACAACTTCCCATAAACATGACGAAGAGAGAAAACATCTGTGTGTAGATAAACAACTGTCAGTTGGTCTGCATCTACTGCACAGGAGTACAAAAGAAAACCTGTTGCCCTTTGCTACCTTCAGTCATTAATATTATACCTCACTGCTTTCACTATGATGTTTATAGTGAGTCATAAACAAAACAAAAGAAAATGTTATCCCACTTCTTTCAAATAAAGTTTCCTTTAAATGAATTCTAATTTCACTGAACATTGTTATAGGTTTTAGTACAATGTTTATAAAACCCTATGTGTTATTGTTCATTAAGGAACTATCCCTGTCCCTGCCACAGGTGAATGACAACCAGGCAACAACTTAGTAGCATTCAGGGAGGACAATGACTCATCAGTATCACCTCACCTGCCTATGGTTCACAATACAACAGATAATAAATATTGCATAACTATTAAAGAGACTAGTATGAATCAAATGAGGACTGTCCTCAGTTTTTCCAATAAAAAACTATTTTAAATTGGACTGCATGTTGGTAAAACATGTCACATGTGTTTCAGAGCATCATCAACCATAATGAAAAACTGTAAGCAGGAAGCTATATTTAAGTGCTTGTTTGTAGTCCACTGTATGATGAGGTTGCATTGACATTAACCTAGGCCTATATGGTTATTTTTTTCTCATATAGTATTTTATAGTATTCTCCCATACGGATGTTTGTGTTTATTAACCTACATTTAGCCTAGTACACAACTTTATCAAAGAATTGCTTTAGATCGTCATCTTTCGTTATCAAACACGCTACTCACTCACATTGTTGTCAGTGAGTCATCACAATGCAACAACACAGCAGCGTGCAGCGCAGAGACACCCACAAAGAGGTCACGACTCTCTTCTTACTTTATCTTTAGCCTATATCTACGTTCAGTTAGACGTGTCTATTTATAACGAGGAGGAGGCAATAATTATAGATTTGTTTATTTTGCTTAAAATGCACAAACAGACGAAGACATAACCGAGAGCAACAAAAGACACCACTTCCTGTGTTGAAGCGAAGCGACTGTAGCGCTGCATCCACTGCAAGCATCATGCTCATCGTGTCCAAACCGCACCACGATGAAACACAGACACTCATATGAAGTCAAAGAGGTCAACACTTGTCTGTTTTTTTTCTCGTGGTAACAACAAAAAGTCTTACCCGTCCTCCAGGTGACAAGCCGCTCCACAGCTCGCCATCTCCGCCACCATTCTCTCTCTGTAACCAAACCCCCGTTATAGGCTACTTTCTGTTAGGTCAGCACCTGCGCATTAAAGCACCTGAAAGGCGATATGATCCTATCATCCGCTCTCAGTGTCTCGTTAAAGCGCTAGGCAGTAATTGGCGCAATAATGGTCACCAGAGCCCTCGTGGCTGAACAGCTTCTTCACATCACTTGTCCCGCAGCATCTTTTTCTTCAGCAAAGCAAAACATCTGGATTTGACCAAAAAAGGGCGCTCATAGTTTCCAAAAATGCAAAAAGAAACAACAACCAGCCGTTCTGCAGCGTACGTGTGGATGTATTGTTTCCTTTCACAAATACGGTGCTTGTGTGCAAGTAAAAACTGATCTTCACATCATGTTGTTCAATGCTGCGCTGTTTGCAGCACAAAGGTGCGGCTTTCAGGATCAGCAGTGCTGCGCAGTTGCGGCGCAGTGCGTGAAAGCGCTCCAATAAACGCCACATGTGGGCGGGGTGGGTGCAGCATCCCGCCTTCTGCATGAGCTTTGTGAAGTCTTGCTGATGATTTACAGCCGGACTTTTACCACTTTTTTCAGAAATTAAGAATATATTAGAAAGTAGATAAGGAGGTGTTTGCTGTTACACATTATACACGACTGAAATCAGCTGCATGTCTGACCCTGTTGTTTGAGGAATAATAATGAAAACAAATGAACATTTTAGATTTTTGTAGAGACCCATACATACTCACATTTTTTTGCATTACTTCACTCACCCAAAGGTTTGTACTAAAAGCAAATATTCTAGTAAAGTACAGAGAAAATAGAAAGAGGGGAAAAAACAAGCTAAACAGTTATTCTGTTTACCCGACTTTCAAAATAAGATGTCTGCATTCATCTGGGACATATTTGTTAGTTGCACATTTTCTCCCACACATAAAAGGAGAAGCCAGCACTCCACAGTGCAACTAGGTCACTTTGAGCGGGAAAACATGCACATCAGGGTGCAGAGCTGCATTACCTTCAAGACACCACCAGATGTCACATCAGACAACAAAACAAGTACAATACAGCAGCAAAACCGTGCCTCCCCAAAATATCCTTGCACCGGAAGACAGACACATTCAAACTAGATTCATGACATGAGTGTCAATGTAGCTCATAGTTCAAATGAAATGTGTAAGGAATCAAAGTATCCATCTGTGTCATAAGCTCACTATCCATAAGAGAGAGCAAGAGAGGCATCCAGTGGGAGGAATGAGTGAAGGATCAAGGGCTTTCCTATTGATCTTCCACTCATTGATCTTTTCCTTTTCTCCTCTTTCCATCCATCCGTCCAACATTCACGGATGGATATGTAGTTTGCAGCAGGGAGAAGAGAGAGAGAGAGAGAGATGCCGCAGACTAACAGGGACATTATCCAAGTCTCAAAGTCTAAAGGGAGAGATCAGCTCCTCGGAGCGGGAAGAGAAAGCACAACATCAGACTCAGTGGCGAGATGATACCCCCAATACCTCAGGAAATTAGAGGAGATAAAGCGAGAGAAGTGGAGGCGAGGGGAAAAAGAGGAGAGGACGGGGAAGGTCAGGAGGAGAGGAGATGACAGGAAGTGAGAGAAAAGATTAGCTCAGAGAATAGAAGAAGAAGAAGGGAAGGAGCCATTCAAGACAGTTAAAGAAATTATTAGAGCTGGAGAATTGAAACTTGGACTCAGTTTGGACCTGACTCGCAAATATGAGAACTTGTGATTCAACTTGGGATCGTCTGCCTCAAGACTTGACTGCCTGAATGTCCGATTTGACTTGAGACAAAAAGCTGAGGAGATCTGACCTCAGATCAATAAATGTTTAACTAAGACTACAGCCAGGCTCTGTGTTTCTGTGAGGCTGTACTAAGCCACTTACCATGCCAGCTTTCTCACATTTGCTGATCAGCATTAAATAGTTCAACAAATTAGGTTAAAAACCGAATTACTGGACAAATTGACATTTTGACCTGATGATACAGGAAGAGTTAAGGGATCACCAAAGTTATTACAATTCATCCTGAGGGGAACATGAATGTCTGAAAAAAGATCCATGGCAATCCATCCAATAGTTGTGGAGACATTTTACTCAAAACTACAAATGTGAACATCATGGTGGCACTAGAGGAAAAGTCAGTAGCTCATCAAAGCCATTTGGATTCATCATTTTTATCTGAATCCATCCAATAGTTGTAGAGATTTTTCAGTCTGGACCAAAGTGGTGGACCAAACGGACATTGTCATCTATAGAGTGCCGCGCAGTTGTGCATTTCACTCACATACAGAAGCTTTGGTTCACTACCTGCAACTGTGCGTTTAATGCACTAGTATTTGTTGGGATTTTGGCTAGCATTGATAGAGTGGAAAGACTTGCTTTTCTGACTTGAGACTTGACTTGGACTTAATCCAAAAAGACTTAAAAACCACCCTGTAAATTATATATTTCTCCACTGTGTTCCATAAAAAGCTAAACTGAGATATATTTTTTTAAAAACGGTATTGGGAAAGGTCTTTATCAAAAGAAACAACTGACATAATCTTTCCCTCCGCTGTGGCTCAGTTAAAACAGTCTTTCATTGTGTGTGTGTGTGTGTGTGTGTGTGTGTATTATGACAGGGCTCTTTTTTTTTTACAGATCGACCAACCTGTTTGGAAACGATGATGTCACACACCCTAGAGGGTTAATATGAGCCCTCATTGTGCAGACTCATTATCCATCACATAGACACACACGTACTCAAAATAACACACAAAAACACACAATCACTCACATATAAGGATACTCAGTCAGGCAGGAAGAAAACCCATACCTCTGTGCTCAAACATTCCCTTTATAACATACATGTATTCACACACACAGATGCACAAAAGGTGTCCTCTTACTCTGGAGATGAGGAACGCCATATCCTTTCAATTTCAATGGGCCATTTTGCCATCAGGGCTCAGTTATCACTGGAAAGATCCATAGTGACAAAAGAGCCATGCCTGCTGCAGCCCTGCATAAAGAAGCTGGAGAGAGGTGAACAGGGACAAAGAGCAACACCTTTGCATAGAGAAAATGGGAGAGAGGCTCTGGAGATCGTCTAGCCACGAGAGATTTCAGAGGCATCCTCATTCAGTCCCATACAACGGTATAATGTATAATGCATGGGCCTAAGAGTTGGTAGTTCTCTAAAATTCATTCCTGTGCAATGAATACAATAAACTAACTATATGAGTGCACAAACACAGAGCAGTGTTGTTGTTCTCAGATACAGCATTTTGCAACAACAAGAGAAAAATGTTTCATAAAGTGTAAGTTGATTTAATAGCAGACAACCCCTGGACTTGGATTCAAGCGCTAAAGACTTGTGACTGAACTTGTGAGTTCATTCACCACCACCAAACACCCCCTTTCCCTTTGATTTCATTTTTATTATCTACAGCCTATATTTGTTTGTTCTTTATTTTTATACATTTTGTTTTTCACCTCTGTTTGCTGTTGCCGTCGTCTGTTTTTTTCCTCTTGGATTCAGATGTTTTATGAGTCCCTTGGGGATTTTTTCATCTCACCCACACAGTTTCCACTTCTTTTGTTCTCTATTTTCAGTGTGTTGTGATTTAGATGACAGAATAAACCTAAGCGAGTAAAACTGTACATCATCTTATATACGTTTCCCTGTATTTGGCAAATATTTCATATTTTTGGCAACCCTGGCATCTTGACTACAATTTAAAGTAAAGGTTTGTGGGTTTGAGCAATCTCTCTTTGCACAACATATGTCTATAATGATGACCATTACAATATAGTGGTTAGATCTCTTATGTGTTCTTTGTGAAAGACATTTAGAGTTCATCTTCAAGTTTTGTATTATGTGTAAACTTTGTGTGAGGCACATCTGTCCTTGATGTTGTTAGTGTTTGGATTTGACACCTACACATTCTTACTGAGAAGGTCTTGGGACTCTTTTATTGCTCCCCCTTTAACTAGTGGGGATTGGCTTTAATTGTTGTGCATTTTTACATATCAACAGATGTCCTGTCTCTGGACATCCATAAAACTGGATGGAGGGAAGAAACAGAGGAATGAGACTATCATTTAGGCAACAAGGGGGGTAAAGAGAGGTTAGTATCTGCATGGTCTTTGGGGAACTTGGATGTGGGTTTCTGAGTTCCCTCACATTAATTTACAGCCTCCTATCTCTTATACAAACTCTCCACTTATTGCTCTATATTATACTAAGTCTGTCAGCATTTCCGTGTAAAGTGTGTTGTGTCATGGCCTCTTTCTGTTTTTATCTTACCAGCTTTCTCTCCGTGTTGTTGATTTCTTATTTCGGAGGCCTCAGGGAACTCTGTGCATTGAGGGGCCACAGAAGGACGAGTCCTGGGATGTAACGTGGGCGTTTGGTAGGAGGGACGTGACTGAAGGCCATTAGTCTAGTCACTTTCTGAGACACAGACCCCCCCTTCCTTTACGTGTGACTCAGTGCAGTAGTGCGGAGGCAGGGGGTCAAAAATCCCCTGCCCTCCGCCTCCACTCACAACACGTGGGAATGGGAAAATGTTATCCTATATTTAACCTCCAGGTGTCTGTCTGCTATGTGAGTGGGTCCTAGTAACTGAGTCAGCAGCTGGGTGTTGGTAGACGGGTTATCTTATTGGGGAAAATGAGGTGGCCCTTGTTCTTGGGGGTTGGTTGGGGGCTTTTAGCAGTCTAGGAAAAGCTGTGAGTATGCCCTCTAATGCTCTATATTCACCTCCCTCCGATGAGAACTTTCCCCATTAAATCTGTCTGAGGTTTGAGTGTGTGTACATTAGATTAAATGCAGAGAATTAAACTCGAGAAGAGGCAAAAGACTAAAAAGTGCCCAGTGACTATAATTGTGTACACACACAGTAAATCTAATTTCATCCATGCGCTGTCAGCTACATAATATCAGAAAGTTTAATGCAACAGTGTGTTACTCCTTATGAAGAGTAACACACTCTCCCTTAATTAATAGTTCATTAATACATAATTTCTTACACAGAGAGTAGCATTAGTCAGGTTTGTGGCAGTGTGGAAGGACAGTATTCCAAAAAGGTAAAAAGACAGTGGTTGACATATATCTATATAAATCTTTCCTGCCAACATGATGTTCCCATTTGAACAGAAAGCAACCATGCTGAGTCAAATCACTTAGTGCCATTACCCATCAAACCTGTCTAACTGATAGCAATGTATCATGCCCTAAGATCATCATAAGGAAAACCTTTATGGTTATTCACTGTAAAGTGAAAAAGCTCAGCTCAGCACAAACCTCCCAACTCATCAGATTTATTAAGAGCACTGAGAGTGATTCCCGCGAGGCAGAAAGGGGATTTTACCCCTCTCTCTTCTTTTAGAGCAGGTTTTCTCCTCAAAGGAAGTCAGGATTCGTATTCTTCTCCAAGCCAACAACTACACAACGCTGGGAGAAAAAGCCACATAAAAAGGTAAGAGGCGCACACTTTCTTTCAAACATATTTGCTAGAAGTGAACACATCCACACGATTGTTGAGTTGAGTTCTGAGGGAAAGCACAAAGCTTATACTACACAGTGTTTTAAATCAAGTATGTCCCGTGACCTGTGTCACACGTCATCCCTTCTCGCTACCATGTCCCTCTCAACCACATGTTGTCCAGTGACGCAAAGAAAGGGAGAAAATGCTTGAAACTTGACAAAAACGCCCACACAAACAAACTAAAACATAAATATAGTTGCCCCATACTCTCAACACACACACACAATCCCGTAGACTTAAAGACCTCTGAGCCAGCAGAGCGATAAGATTAGAGGAAGTACGTGGGTGTGAAATAGCTGTGGTGTGGGACTTTCTGGATTCACACAATCTACACTGACTGCAGGCCCTGCTTTTTATTAGAGTTCAAGCTGATGGGAATTCACAGACGCTGATGACACCCACACAAGTATCCTGCAAATCTGGGCTAACAACTGCACAGATACAGTATTTACACACACACATTAAATAAGCCAAAACATATGCATTCGTTCTCCATAGTCTGCAAATTCAGACATAACTATTCTTACACATGCTTACACTGCAAGAGATTCTTTATATGTGTGGACACTAAACACTGCTGTACGCTCACTTGATCACGGTCACATCATGTAAAGTTCAGATTATTTCCTTAAATACAGTAAGTAAAGAAGCTACAGAGGCTGAAGTTGGTCTCAGGGCAGTAACCCCGAGGTTGTGACTTCTGCTCTGGTGCAAACAAAGCCAAACCCAGAACCATCAGTGGGTCCATTAACAAAGCCCGCGGCCTGACAAGGCGTTCTTTGTTTCATAATTAATGCAAACGTGATAACCGTGACATTGACAGTTGGGCGGTCCGTACATCAACGTCTCTGACACATGAAAATGAACACTGCCATTCATCATTACACAGGGCTAATGGAGCCCATAAGACTGAATTATTAAGCACAACACAAGAGACCTTTGTGCCAGATTAATGGAAGCATACAGCACAGCACATTTATCACAGTGATACTATAGTCAGTGTGTTTTCACTTTAATTGTTACCCATACAGGATGCTGCAACTTCAAATTATTGTGTCAGTTAATGCAACAGGAGCAAAGTTGCCTTTGTGTTGCTGGTGTTAACATATTTGTTGTGTATATACATCTCACTGTTTCATCTCAATCCATCTTTCTCATTCTACATCTGTCTACCAGTATCTCCGTTCTGCCTCTGTGTGCATCAAGGACTCACAAGTCTCATGACATCTGTTAAGAGCACAGAAACTCCACTTTCTGTAAATATACTATGCATTATGAGGAGGAAAAAAAGAACACTTGTCCTTTTCTGTTTCCTGTGGGCTGTAGTTGGTCTCCAATTAGTTTGATGTGTTTGCTGAAAGCTGCTCCTACATGGACGGACAACAAGATGGGGGGGGGGGATAAAAAGAGAATTTATTCAATCAATCTTACTCACACAAGAACAGCACTTTGTGGTGGATTTCAGGGAAAGAGGGAAAATGAGGCAGGATGTGGTGGGTTAGAAACAGACTTAAGAAATAGTTGGAGAAAGAAGACAAATAAGAGAGGAAAAGGAAGAGATTATTTTTTAATATATTGTCATCGAATCCTTGTGATCACTGAAAAACAAGACTTTAAAGATGGAAAAATGTACTTAATGTTACGTACTTTCATTTATACTTTCAATTGTCTTCAGGGTGAATAAAGATCTTTATTATCTCATTTCTTATCTTGCTTACATGGCTTGGATTTGGGTGTTTTCCTCTATACTGTGGAGATAACAGCATTTTCCTACTTTCCAGAAAGTGACAGGCTGTGATCAAAAATAGCAGTTGTTCCCTAAACATGTCAATAAGAGCCCACTGAGTAGCAGAATAGCAGAAGTGCTGGGAAAGCCCTCAAAACAAAGGAACTGAAAAGGGTTTCTCTTAGAGCCACTGTGCACAGGCTATTGATTGTGTATTTGTTTATTTGGTTCATAGGGAGCCCAGATCAAGTTTCCCTAATCGAGGCAGATTACAGAAAGAAATACGATGCTGCATAAATTAGGTTGCATGATGTTACCCTTCTACTGAATTTCACGTCATAATGCTCCAGTAATTAGATTTGGTGTATTGTGCATTAGGCCTTGTTTAGGAAAGAAAAGGAATACAGACTAGCTATTAGTGACAAAGAGTAACATGAAGACAGGAGGGGGTGAACTGTTCCTGTAATTTAAATTCGCTACATGATTTACACCATGAAAACTTGACAAAAGACTGTCTCATCACTAAGATCCCTTTTATTTAAAATATAGTAACAGGCTATTGTCGTCTTTGTTCTGTCTTAATATCAGAAATCCTATTCTCTGCGGAAAAGAGGTCATAATCCTTTCAAATCCAATAAAGGCATAAGGCTTTGAAAGTGACCTTGGTCACTCTACACAACCACTGTAGAAAATTATTCATACAGTCACTGTTTCATTGCAATACAACTAATTATGCAGCCTGGTTTAATTAATCAGTTAAAATTCAGTACTTGTAGAGCAGCTTACTGAGCAGTCTGTCATTCCTGGATCTTATCCAAAGGGACATCTTTAGTGTAAATTAATGCGTTGGTTGAGGAGACTGTCGTTTAAACTGGAGATTTAGTTTTATGGTTATGTTCTTCAATGCTGCAGACACATTGCCCTCTAGGGTGATGCTGGACTAATGTGTATCCAGACACTCTTCTAATGGGGGGCCATTACAGCCCACATTGCAAGAACTATTCATTTTTTATGAGAGGGGTAGATCTGTTGGCGCCTTATATCAGGGGCATTCACCCTTACTGGTTACATTTGGCACCGTGTCCATGCAGGATTTAGTAAGGGTACGCGTTTAAAACATGGTTCATCCTTTTGGGGGCAATGGATCATGAAGTGGGGTCTGGGGACTTGCAGGGATCCTTTAGAGGGCTGCAGGCCCCCAGTGGTGGAATGAGTAGATTTACCCAAGTACTGTACAACAAATTTGAGGTACTTTACTACTTTATTTGAGTATTTCCATTTTGTGCTACTTTATACTACAATTCAGAAAGGAAATATCATACTTTTTCCTCCACTACATTTATTTGACAGCTTTAGTTATTAGTAAGATTTTACATACAAATGTATATAATATGATGAAAAATATTTTAATTACCAACCAGTGCATAAAATAGTTAAAATTAGCTCCACCTCAATAATAAAAAAGTAAAATGCTACTTACACATTAATGTATCAGAAATTATAATCTAAAGATATAATATACAATGTTTTAACACTCACATGGACTATTTTCCTGCACTATGAGTACTTTTCATTAAGTGCATTTTGTTAATAATACGTACACACTTTTATTTAGATGACATTTTCAATGCACATGACATTTACTTGTAATTAAGTATTTCTATATTGCAGTATTGGTGCTTTACTTATGTAAAGGATCTACTTCCTCCACCACTGCAGAATGAGGACTAGTTTAGTTGCAGGCTATGAAGGATTTCTCATCTGTGGTTGTCACCCCTCCTACAAGGCTACAGGATTCCCTACTGAATCTTACACAACATAAATCACGGGGCTCTGCAGCAAAGATTGCACTTATCTGAGAGGGGATTGGTGATATGAAGGGGTCACAAGTCTTTTGAGCAGGACAGTTCAGGCTGAATGTGACAAGTGATGGGGACCATGTCTGTGGGCTGCACTGGTATAAGGACATGCTAGGGAACTGATAAAAATGTCTTCACGTAATAATGATGTAAGATTATTCATGATTGTCATCACTGCTCCCACCAGATTGCTCCACTCTTATCGCCCATTCTACAGCAGACAGGTCGTCCTCAGCGGGGGGGAACCTACTGTCCCGCTCCGCGCTGCAGTGGCTGTGAGAGCGGATGAGAACACATGATTAGTGCACAGCTGGACAGAAAGGCAGACCTGTGACACCTGGACGGACTTTAGCATTACAACATCGCACGCACGGGAGACGCAACACGCGCATTGCTTTCCATCCCGTGAGATCCAGAAATGATGCCCCGTCTGCCGGGCGGCGGCAGGACAACGTGCGGGACCACTGGCACCTTTTTGTCGGCATTTCTGGTCTCCGCTTGCCAAGCCCTCCGGAGCTGCGGGGAGGTCCAGTGCGGCGATGGCCAGCAGTGCTGTCCGCCCATCGTCACCGGGAACGGCAGTGCCAGCTCCACTGTGCGCTGCTGCAAGCTCCCCATCCACATATTCTTCGACAATGTGGGCTGGTTTACGCGGAAGCTGTCGGGCATCCTGATCCTGTTACTGCTCTTTGCCATGGGCTACTTCATCCAGCGGATCATCTGCCCGCGGCCCCGCCGTCACCCGCACAATGACCGCAGCGAGGAGCCCTCCCTCTTTCACGGGCACACATCGGCGTCCCAGGACTCTCTGCTGGACCGGTACCCTGAGTACAGCCTCGGGGATTTCGCCTCTCCGAACCTGCCAGCCTACGACGAGGTCAAATATTTGCCCACGTATGAGGAAAGCATGCAGGAGATGCATAGAGACCGCTCCGATGATAACTTGATATCCGAAAACGAGAGGGGCGGTCAGGGCAGGGGGAGAGCGGCGGTACCGAGAGCTGGAGACCAGAGACGGGATGTCCTGGAGGTGTCAGGACCGCAACACAGCCCAAGGACATCCCGGAACTCTGTCTGACGGAGAACAGAGATTGGGCAAAGCTACAGAGACAATATAACATTCTTATTTTAATATAATCAGGGTAATTATCTTGCAGAGATATAAACTCAAGTGCAATTATAATCCTGAATGTTAAGAATAAAGGAGGAGGCTGAGAAAATGTACGTGTTTTGTAAGATTATAGGGGATTACTCGCCTTTTGTATGCAAATGGCCGCTTGGGTTAAGAAAAGGAGATTATAAAGTAAGCGAAGGCGGCTGAAATTGACGTTCTTTGTGATGGGGACAGCTAATTTGGCTCCGGCACAATCGTATTAAGTTTTACTTCAGCACCTCAATTTTAAGTGGCACCGTGAAACAGTTTTTCTTCTGTCAAATTCTCGTCTATTCTTAGTCTCAATGCTAAATATTCTGCTGGACCTGAAAGACGTCACTTTCTTTTGTTTATTCTTGAATTTATTGAATTTGCATACAAAAGGAAGAGTATTTGGATTTTTTTTAACCTGAAATGTGGGCTGAAAGAGGGAGTGGAGGGAGGAATCATTTTAAAACTTTGAGACACATTTTTATCAACCAGCTTTGGAGCCAGTTAATTTATAGCTTATCAGCATGAAAACAATATTCTCTCAGACTGACTCAAACACATGCACAAGCTTCACTGGGGGCTGACAGATACAGCATTTTATCAGTGACCTGAGCCATGTCTGATATGCCTACTGCAAAAAGCTAAAGCCACAGCAGAGAAGTGCAGTTTTTAAAAAATGCTCTGATCCTGGGAGCCTTGCTGCCCGAGGCTACGTGTATCAGCGTCTCCCAGGTTTTGAATTCAGGAAAAACAATGGCAGAGATTACAGCTGGCATACTGATAGGGTGTAAGCTGCCAAGAAACAAAGTTGTATTTTGATCATAGCATGTCAGACAAGATCACAGCTGCTGACCCGAGCAGAACTAACACTGTACATTTCAGACCAAGCAAACGAAAAGACAAAGGGACATTTAGCAGGAAACAAGGGTGAGACAGTCATTTCTTTGTTCTGGCAGAGTGGTCTGAAGATGCAGACTTGTATGTTGACCATACGTGTCCCCTGCTAATTTGCATTTCTGACTAATGAGACGAAGTGTCTTTTTTGCTGCTATAAACCCGAAAACCAAGCTGACACTACACACATCTCATTACATCAGGCGTAACGGCCTGTTTACCTGGATTAAAGCTATAGGTGTATTTGCCATTAACTGTCAATTAAAATGCCCCATTATGTTATAATATTGAAAAGGCTCATTTGTCATTAGACATTACTTTACTTTGACATTAACTGGGCGTAGGGTAAACAGTCACACTTGCCATATTCTCTCTCCAGCCCAGACTTGAAGAAATGTTAGCACACCATTAGTCTTGGGCCAAAAGAGAAGAAGACAAGTAAATTACAAACAGAATCTCCATTAGGGCTGTAAGTAACGATTACTTTCATTATCGAATAACCTGTCAAATATGAACACGATTAATTGACTTATCGTTGGTCTATAAAATGACACACAATAGTGAAAAATGTCCATCAAAGGTTTTCAGAGCCCAAGATGACGTCTTCAGATGGCTTGTTTTGTCTGACCAACAGTCCAAAACACAATGATATTTAGTTTACCACTATAGAAGGCTCCAAAAACCCACAAATATTCACATTTGAGAGGCTAGAACCAGTGACAGTGTAATACCAGGCAGTATATCAAAGCATTCTTAGTCACCACAATAAGTCAAACTGACATTTCTGTCAAATGTTTAGCTATTAAAATATGGAAAAGTTGCTGCTAAAGCATCTATATCCACAAACCTAGACTTCACAATTAGAGACCTTGAGCTCCTCTAATGCTCCTGACACTAAAAGTCTAAGTGTGATTGCGGTGGCTTGTGTAATCCAATACTTCCAGACCATGAGAGCAGAGCCAATAGTGAGTACTGACGGCCTTCCTTTCCAGAGGGAAATTTGTGGGTGGAGTTTGCACATAAAAGCATTAAATTCATGCTTAAAACCCACTGATGGGCAGATGAGATGGAGTGTGTGACCCTAAGACCCATGAAGCGTTTCACTCTCGCCTTTAGTCATTGCTGTTCATTGTAAACCAGCTCCCATACCTTACAGTGGGTTTGGGAGCAGACGGCATACACAGTCTTCTACAGTTGCCAGCATGAAACTTTGAATCAGACAACGTAAAGCTGGGACATCCCCTGGCAGGGGAGAGGACAGTGATGTCGTTGTTTTTCTTCTCCTCAAATACACATATTGCAAATCCTAACATATACCGTACGAGACACAAACAGAAAAAAAAGCAGACACACACACACAAACAAACACAGGGACAAATACACAGTACACATGCACTCACACAAAATTGGATTTGGTGTAAGCAACATTAGAATCTGCGCCAATGATCCAGTCATTCTATTGCTCACTGGACCAGATAAACTTTAAAAGGTCAAATCAATGAGCATTATCATCCTCATAAATTCTACATTATATCCGGGAAGTGTATTTTTGGAGGAGCTGCATTGTTCCATCAATCTATGAGAACTTGCTAGACATTGAATATGGGAATACTGCTCTGTGGTTTGATAAAAGTACAGAATCTATTTAGTATTTTGTGCTGTGTAGTTTCAAAAACATGAAATACTTACATATTTGGTTTGTTGGTTTATTGCTCAGTAGTACCACTGCCAAAGTCAAAAGTCTAAACTTTTCTATTCTTAATCTACAGATGAGGCTCAAAATGTCTCGTGTAAAATGTAGAATTGGGTAAGAATACATAATATAGGTTTAATAAATAAATTGTCCAATTAATTATTATGCATTACCAATATGCAACGATTCCTGGTCATATTACCAATATTGGGTACAATATGAATTGTATAGTCTTAAGAGGAAGTATGAATACAACACATAATTCATTTCAATTCTATTTTTCACTGTGTGTGGCCGCTCTCAGTGGTAATGCATGTGAAACCCGACTCCTCACTGATAAGTCTTTACATAGATTAATGGTGTTTGGTCTGGATGACTACGGCTTATCACTCAGTAAGTAGGCTTAGAAAGAAAGGAGGGAGTAAAATAAGAGAAAGACAATGAGTCAGAGAGAGACTTAGGCTAGAAGCGGCTAAAAGTGCAGAGAAAAAAAAACGCAACAGGAAGAGAGAATGTTCCCATTGATAGATTTTCCCACATCTACTGTTTTCTGTGATGTTTCAGCATCTGTAGCCACTCACAGTTTCAGGGATTATGTCGATCACTTTCTACCGTTATCTGTCCACATCATCGTGATATGGTCTAGCAGTTGTTTTTTTGGAGAGCCCTGAGACAGATCTTCTCCCTCATTCATCCCTCCTGGGCCACTAGAGGAGATGGATAGGCTATAATGGTCCGCTTACGTACTGGCCTTCCGCCAACCAGGGGGTGGAGCTGCACAGCTAGCAGTTGATTTCACACCTCAGCAGAAAAGGAAATACAAGAATAACTCAAAGAGAAGCACATACTGTAGATATATTGGACACTAAAACACATATGCACCCAGAAATACCCTCTGGGTGAATGTGCAAAAGCTGAAAAACCATCTCTATAATCTTTGTATAAAACCAGTGAAGCATCAAGACATTAAAAGAAAATGAAAAATAGAGAAAGCAAGGTAAAAGAGGTTATTTTGGCCAAATATATACAATATTTCCATCTGTTTTATTAACTGACATTCATTTTTAGTGTTTACAGAAGGCAACATTTTGAATATATAAACTGTAAAAATATCTATACATAAAAACACAAAGCAAAAACATCACTGACAAAAAAAAACAGCAATACATTTGTGCATGGCTGAGCATACCAAGCTAATTTTGACAACATTTAAAAAGATAATCAACTTTGAACTTGACACACTGAGAAATCACTGAGAAGCTGATAAGACAGGAAGGCCATACTGGTGTTGTTGCTGAGAAATATACCTACTCTTATCAAAAGTCAAATCATCCACCTGCAGTAACAGAATGCCATGTACAATGTTGTGCAAATGTTACATTACATTAAACAGCATGTGCCACAAGATTGTAGTGCAGAGTCAATGTCAGGTGTCATATTCTTCATGGGCTACTGATCTACACATCTCCTAATGTTCCTTTTTGTTTTGACTTGAATGTACTCATAACTAATGGTGGGCACTGTACCTCAAATACAGAAAATGTTTTATTACTCTGAGGTTGAGCCAAACCACCTAATATTCACCAAATGTCAAAAACACATAGGAATCAATTTCTGCAAAGCTGAGGTTTTAGAGAAAGGTCCCCTGAACATTAACGTCGTGAGGCCACGCTGCTCCTCACAGAGGCATTAGCAGCTTTCTCTCTCTCTTTGGACAGCTCCATCTCTATCTTAGCCTGGATTTTCTCCCAGTCCACCTCAACCTGGTAGAGAGACAGAAAGAAAAGATGAAATGAGATTAGATAAGATAAGCTACCGTGTTTTGCTTAGATCAGTATGGGATTGATAATGCAAAACAGCTAAATTAGTCACATTATGTGATAAGGTGGGGATAACACGAAACGCCTGAAAAGTGTGGCGTGATTCTGATCACAATGAGGCATGTTTTGCAGCGAGAGGCACCCCACTAATGCTCCTCCAAGCAGTCTGTGAGACCAGACCGCTCCAGCGACGGACAGGAACAATTTCTAGGATTTTCTCCATTTTTGGTTTAGTTGTGCAGGAAACAATTAGAAAAAGACACCCTCCGCTGCTAAAAAGGAGCCCAAATTAATGAATGCAGGGCAGAACAGGGCTGCCCTATGACTGTCAGCTCTATCGTTCTACATTGAGCTTGCCTTTGATAATGGCCATCACTAAGAATGTTTCCTTTCATTATAAATTAAATTTATATTTAGTTTAGACAAGTGGAGAGTTAAAAAAAATGATTTTTTTCATGTCTGTGACATATTCTACAGATATAGATATTAGAACTAAAGCTGAAAGGTGTAATGTTGCTGGTTTGATGTCAATATAACTATCAACAGATCATTTTCACTGTCTATTTTTGCTGAGACCCGCACGTGCCAGACGTTAAAAGTAGGTGACACACTGAATCTCTAGATGAGCTGCGCTGTGGCGGGCTGTGTGGCTGCTCTAACCTGTTAACATGGGCGCCAAAATGAAAAGCAAGAGGTTCCGTGATGCACATGCGCTGCTCAGGTAGGCAGTGTGTCCCGGGTGTGACTTACCCCTTCAGTGTACTGCAGGAATCTCTTATTGGTCTCCTTCCTGCCAAATGTCTGTAGGAATTTCTGCCTATAGGCCAGAACAGTGTCCACATGGGTCTTGTGTTTGACCGCCAGCTCCAGTGCCCTGGACACAAGATGACAAGATATAGATACACATCCATCCTGTATGGACAAACATGCTTTACCTTAACCCGTGCTCAAACCTTCATTGAGACCTTCTCCAAAAAATAACCCTTAACGAGGCAGAGAAAATCCATCCTCCAAAACGACTTATACTGTCTCTGTCCTTCTAGCTGTACCAGTGTACACACATTCACACAAACACTGAGTTGTACCTCTCCCAGCTGAACAGGTCAATGTTGACTCGTATGGCCTGGTAGATGAGACCAGCTTGTAACAGAATGGCCTCAGCCTCCTGGACCTGACCACTGAACATCAGCATGTGGGCCAAAGACGAGTCCTTAGATGGCTGCTCTTTTATAAAGTTGATGTACTGCACTCTCGGTAACTGAAAGAAGAGAGGGAAGAGGATATGCAGAGAGAATAAAAGACATTGTGAATGAGATACCTTGGAGATAATCGGTGTCTTTGATTTGTATTGGAAGACCTGGCTAAAAAACAGCATGTTCGACTAAATTAGCCATTAACCAATGTTCTTACCTCTCCAATGGCAGCATAGGCCATCTCCGCTGTGGTTAGCTCCCTGTTTGCCATTGCCATACCAGCAAGACATGCCCACAAAGATTGGTCCTACAGACATGGGGAGCAGAGGCAGTGCGCATCTTTAAATGACAATATCTCACCATCTGACACAATGACCTGGAGACTAGTTTTTGAATGTGTTTCCCCATTTTCCATTTTGTTTTTCTTTTTTAACTTACTTTTACTATATATTTATTTATCTACATACATTATATATACCATTTACTATTTATTGATCTTGTGCCTTATTGTAAAGCTTGTTATAATATGTAATATCTGGCAACGTGTCAACACAGAAAGTGTTTCAGCCACGTTTTTCGGTGGTCTGTCTCACGCAAGTCTGACGCGTATTTGAGTCAGACGCGTATCTGAGTCCTGAAGCGTATTTTTAAGCTTCAAGTCTATTTTCTTCTGTTTTACAGACGTAACTACAGTGATTGTGTGTTGGGCTCTGAGCGCTGCCATTACGCGGGTAACCTACACTCAATACTGTGCCTGAATGCATCCTCTGTAGACACAGACGGAGGACTGAAGCTGCTACTGCTGCTCTGCTATCTTGCCATGCAGACACGGTGTAAGAAGCACAGGTGAGTGACACACAATCATAGAGAAAGTGAAGTCAAGAGCTCAAATCAGTTATTATTGCAGGACTCTAAATGTTATCTGAACAGATGTAACTTTTATTTAACCTTGTCCTAAATGTTTTATTTAAAATGCAAAGTCAGTTCTAGCTAGCAGTGATTAGCATGATGGGGATGGCGATAGAGATGTGTGTGTGTGTGTGTGTGTGTGTGTGTGTGTGTGTGTGTTTGTGTATACAGGGACAGGGTATGATGGTGTCTTTATAGTCCCCTTTACGTCCTGCTCATATCATGGCAGGCCTCATTGTAGTCATGCTCCAAGCCATTATGAAAATATGCATGACACACAAACAAAAACAAACATGGACACTTGCCGTACACAACATCTATGAATGTAAACAAATGCGTCACCGCTTTATTCCGTGCAGCTGCATTCATTAAAATGAAGCCCTAACCACCAATTGGCCAACAGTGGAGCAAACTTCACACTGGAGTCACCGCTCTGCAACCCCCCCTTTAATCAGTGACAATAACTAAGACAAACAGCTCTCATTGGGAAACCACTCCGAGAAACAACAAATAACACTGTCAGCCAATGCCTGAGGTCATAAACTTGAGACAAAAACTTGACCACCTATCACAATTTCAGGCGAAATCTTCCCTTGGTGAGCGTGTATCATAGTTAGATTATAAATGTCATTTACTTTTATTATGTTTGCGTGTATGGCTCTAAACTATTGTATCAATGTATCAACTCTTATCAGGTGAGGGGCTTACTCACAACAACAACAACTGTGATTCTGGGAAAAGCCATGCTGCCACCAAACTCTTACCAGAAATGGGGGGGGGGACACACTAGCCATCCATTTCTCCAGGATTGCGGTTATTGCATCATTGCCCAAGCAAAGACACAGTCCAACTCCGCATTCAGCGTGAGTGTGTGTGTATGCATGTGGAGAGTTTACACATGCATATAGCGTATTTATGAGTGAGGTCTATGGGGGCTAAATCCGGTAAATGGTGTCACCAGGCTAATTGAAGGCTAATTAAAGCCTGCTGGTCTGGTCCCATAAACCTGTCTACTACCTTCTCCTTTCAGACCCTGTCTCGCTCTCTTTCATACATACATGTGAGCGTGCGTGTGACACACACCACAGGAACCTGGACTGTGCCAGAGCTCTAGACTGCAGGATATGTCACGCTATCTTAATGTCAATTATATAAATATAAATGCAAAACAAAACAAATGTAGTCTTGTACTTCAACTAAGACCGGATGTAAGAAAGATGTAACAACAGGTATAGCTAAATTCAAATTGGTAATTTCTTCACTCGCACAATTAGCACCCATTAATAGAGATATACAGGGTTCGTAAGAATAAAATTCAAGTACTTCTCAAGGTACTATAAATGCCAGGAGACAACAAACAAATATGACGACGGAATCATTTCATTTCAGATATTAAAAGAATTTTGGTTTACATGAGTGATTGTGTAGATGAAACACCAGATTATGTTAAAAATCAAGCATTTTCCAAGGAGTTTATTCAAATTAAATTATTCCTAACCTTATAAACATAAAGGTTAAAATTTAGCATTTTCCAAACTTTCAAGACTTTGTACGAACCCTGGATATACTGGTAGCTTACCTTGGCGAAGCGGCAGAGGCGCAGTGCATCCTCCCAGCGTGCAGAGGTGCTGTACTCGTGCAGGAGGGCCGGATAGGGAGGCACACTGCTGTACACCAGTGAACCGTCTCCTTGGCGTAACGTCACCTTGGTGCCAACATAGCTCAGAATGTGGGGTGCACGGCTGAACTCGCTTTGAAGAGGACAAATAAAGACAAACATCAGAGTAAGAACAAATACATGTAACCACATCGTCACAGTTGTGTTGTCACAGAAAAGCCAGCAAGGAACACTCTCAGCATTTGCCTGTTTGCAAGTATCAGTAGTGACCGTGAAAAAAAGTATGAATGTTCATGTGGGGAAACAAGACTGTTCAATAACATATACAGAGTAATGCAATATGTTATAACAAGTAATAAATTGATTTAAGATGTAGAGTATGATGGATTGCACCAATTAAGAATACAACAATCAACTTATTGACCATGGCCACTTTTTGCCAGTTTGCATACGTATGTGTGCATGTGTGTGTGCCAGAATTTCTAATACAAAGAGTAATTTGTGGCAGCCCACCACATATACAATTTTGCTGAATTGATGAAATAACACACCGACAGTGGTGCTTTTGTAACTTTCACTGTATTTGGTCCAACCTGCCTTCCATCACAAATATCTTAAAAACCTAGACGAATTCGTAAAAAGTGGGCCTTTGTATTGGCTTATTTATTAGCTCTTGCCAATTGGTATCTGGTGTTCCCCGCACATTTTTATGCACATTGCATAAAAAACAAACTTTTAATGACTCCCGATAAAATCTGGGTGATGGAGCATTCTGAAAAATAGCAACACAAATTGAGGATGTGTTAACATCAGCAACCTACAATTGCAAAACTTGACCCTATTAAGACCAAATGTACGATGTCTAAAAATGTATGATGCAGCATAAGAAGTGTAAAAAGGAACAACAATCCATAAACCACTGATAGATGGAAAAAAAATAAAGACATATACAGTATGTACAATATGAGCACAAATAAAAACAAAACTATGCAACCAAATGCTCAGATTAGTGTAGCAGAAACCTGCAAAAGTAGTCCAGAATCGCCTGTATTGACAGTGCAGGCACTGTGCCTTAGCATCTCCTGTACTGGATGAAGCTGAGGACTTTTGGGCAGGAAGCATTGTACAGTCTGACAGCTTCTGGTAAAAAAAATAAAAAAAGTGTGCCTTGTTGCACCTTGGGGAATGAGCTGGACACGCAAAATAGATGCTCCTATCAGTGTTTTAGCTCTTATTTTACATCTTTTCCTACTATTTCAAGCTCACATGAAAATCGTCAGGACACTATGGCTGGACTTTTGCACTCCTTGCTACTGGATGCTTGTAATTCTGGCCAGCTTCTAATTTTAACATAACCACTCTGGTGAACAGTATCAGCTGTTTATGCTAAAATACTAGTATATAAGTGAGAGCGAAGGACTGTACATGTCTACCTGCCATCCTTTATGCACAGTGTTTTTGGAAGCAGTTCCTTGTCAGTGAAGACAGCACTCGGGTAGTACCACACTGTTAACTGGTTGTCTTGGACTCCACACAGGATGTTAGCAGCATCATTCCATGCCATACTGTGAACCATGCTACCTACAGGACAGAGCACACATACAACAATAGCTACACTTGTGTGCAAAAACAAAGAGAGTCACCACACATCTTGCCAAGTGAGTTTCCTCCTCCCTGTCTCACCAATTTTGCAGATTTTCGGTTCTCGTCCAAGATGACGCACAGAGGTCAAGTAAAGGTCACGGTTCTTGTCTATCACAGCAATCTTCCTTTCAGTGGATGGGCCACACTGATCCAGAGCTACCTCCACCACCTCCAGCTACATACAAATAATGACACACACAAGCAAAAAGGTAAGAGAGGGAACAGAGGAGTGAATGATGGAGGGACGACAAAAGATCAGGAAAAGAAAGGAAAAGGGGAGGGCTGGTTTGTACCGTGACCCAACAGCCTTTCTGCCAAGTGTGTGTGTGTGTGTGTATGAGAGAGAGAGAGAGAGAGAGAGAGAGAGAGAGAGAGAGAGAGAGAGAGAGAATATGTGTGTGTGTGTGTGCTTTTGGTCAAAGACAGCTGGCTTCAGTGCAGTGTCTTGGAGCTGTGGAGTACTGGCAGACAAAGCCATGCTGACAAACAGTAAGTACTGCTGCCTCCACTTCTTTCCTTCTTTTTGTCTCTTTCCCTCTTAGTTTGACTCCAAAGCCCTTCCCCCATTCTCTTCCTGTGTCTTTATTGTCTCTCCCCCTTCTGGATATTGGTTAGTATATTTTGTTTAGCACAGACACTCACTCTGACAAGACTGTTCCCCTCAACTAGGTCTATTAAGAGGAAACACAGCCTGTTGAATCATCAGGGTAAAACATTAGCCAGTACATTTACATAAAGTTTAAAGGTTGCAGGCAAAAAGTCAGCATCCTCACCAGTTGATTTGTATAGAAGACATGCAAAATAAGAATCAGCATCGACCTTATATTGCAGGCTGTGTCTAACTAGCTCAAGTATTATAGTACAATAATTTAGGGGAAATGTTTTTAACATATCCCAGTTTGGGTGCTTTCTATAACAAAACATACTTCGACAAGCAATACTTAGTTGAGATTTAGGACTTATTATTAGCATTTTAAAACAATTTTCTCAACTTTTTTAAGAAGGCTTTGAGAACGACGCTGTTAAGTTATCTCCCTGTGCCTGTCCTGTACAGAGCAATTTCTAATGTAACCTGTAATCATACAAAATAATGTATGTAATATGTATGCTAGTTAGCTAGGCATGCTAACACACTTTTGCTATGTGTTTTTTTTGGCTCTGGAAAGGAAAAATACAACACCCTCCAAACTCTTTAGATACCAAGTATCACTTTTAGGGTCTGGTCACACCAGCATTTACAACAGCAAAATTTTTAAATAAATTCATTTCAATGGAATCCGCATGATCAGTGGAATTGCTAGCAGAGATGAAGTAAATTTGCACGGTGCTTTTGAGTGGAGTTCAACTTTGACACAAGTTCGCACTGTTGAGCAATTGCAAACTGTATTGACAGTGCTGACCTTTGAGGGAAGGGAGAGAACCACAGAGTCTAAATTACAAGAAGATACCATATTAGCTATGTCGCACAACCCACATTATGGAGTCACTATGTCACCAAGCTTCCAGCACCACCTATTTTGCAAGGACACACAAATTAATTTCACTATGCCAATATTCTAGTGTAACCACGCACTTACTATTGCCCCATGAACATGGCTTTTGCATGCTAAAACAAGGTTGTTAAGGTTAGTAAGCTATGACTGGACAATTGATGTTTGCAGGAGGGATTTAGTTTGTAGTAGCAACACAGAGGAGAGTGAGAGAGATGTCAATCTGTACATACCCACACAGTCCTGAGAAGCGGTCTAATCAGGCACATGTGAAAACACCTATGTAGGTGACTGTGAACGTGTAGGGCCTTTAAGATGTCACAAGCTCAAGTAATTTAAGATGGGAATTTGTCATTATATTTAATATTTTATATACTACACAAATAATACCAAAAAATAGCCCTAGATAACATAATCCTGTAGTTACAGTGGTTAATTCTCTGAAAGACTCTTGTTTTTCTGTCCTGAGTATTATTGATATTATTAGTAATAGCACAACAAACTGAAAATGAGAATTTAAAGAATAAAAAAGAAATACTTCTTGAACTAACAACTCGCAACTTCACTACTCTATTGACCTTATGGCGTCCCATTTCCGGTTTGGTCTTTAAACCGTTATAAATAAATATTATATATAACACACGTTTCAAACAGCCACCCTGAGACAGCTTCTGTTATGACATCATATTGTTATAAACACATAATAAAACACAAATACAAAACTATTCTGACCAGTCATCACGACTTTTATAACAGTAACATGACCAGCTGATCTCAGCGCTGTGCAGGAGAACAAATCTAATTTGTGCCACTTTGTAAATAGTGGTCAGTGTTTGTCAGACTGCTATAAGAGAAGTCCCTAATTTTCTTCCAGCTCTAGCAGTCCTTAACACTGTACGTTTTATTATAAAAGTGGGCAGATATTTGCTAAAATGTTGGTGCAAGGTGATCACTAGCACCAGATGTCAATATAAACAATGCGACAAATTCCCACTTCCGGTGTAGAAAGGAAGTTAAACGATAAAACAACAGGGTCAGAGCACTTCCTTGTTGGTGAAATGCATAAGGTCAATATAAGGACAAAGGATTACCCACCTTGTGAGCCAAGGGCTTCCCATCGCTAAGGGCTTTCCCCGTCAGGGCGTCAAAGAGAAGGATGACTGGTGAGGAGACGAGAACATAGTAAAAGCACAGTCCATCCTATTTATACAATAATAGTGGTGACAGCGGTCCCCTCACCTTTTTCATCACTCTTGTCTCGGATGGCGATGGTGTCGTTACTAAGCGAGACACCCTGGGCATTTAGGATGTCAGCTCTCATACCAGGGAACTTGGGGGAGGATATCAATCGACCCTCATAGGAGAACGTATACAGCCCTGCTCCATCCACTAGCAGAAAATGTCTGGGTAGGGGATACAAGAGGATACAGTGGATGAGAGCACAGTGTACTGTATATATGATTTAACATGTCGCGAGTGGATTAGCGTGGAGAGAGGGGGAGCAAGGAGGGGGGTGAGATAGATGAAATGGTAAAGAGTAAAAGAATGAAGAGTTGATAACAGTTAATCAACTGACACGAGCAGGTAATTTACACAGGAAATGCAGATTAACACAGCATTGACTTACTCAGCAGGACTCATTAAACTCAACTATGATTTCAGAATGGCCAGTAATCTATTTAGCTCTATGCAGGGACACTGCACTGGAGTATTGCACAAGAGCTACTCCATATTAATCTAATTTCCCCCAGTGGTTTCACTCTCAGCCTTCTTGTATGATAGGGCTGGCTAATCTAGAGCACAGCCCCTGTGTGTGTGTGAGGGTATATATGTGTATGCTTGGTTGGCTGTTTGATGAGTGGTCAGTGCGGAGTAATGAAGCATTGGAGAAGCTGATAGATGATCCAACAGCCTGTTCGCTCTCTTGTTGCACTGCTCCTGGAATGGAGAGACTCACTTCTCTGCTTGCAGGATGAGGCTCACTGTTCCCTCCTTCAGGTCAAAGATGAGGGGAGTATTCCAGTTTCTTGAGCTGGCACAAATACACATCACAAACACACACAGCAAAGTTTGTGAAAACACAGACATCTAATAACAAAGTGCTACATCTGACATTAAGTGCAGAGGTGAGAAGGCCACAGAAACAAGACCAAGAACAGAAAGGCAATATCAAAATAAAGGAAATATCAATGAAAGGAGAAGAGATGAATCTACAAATAGAACATGAAGAGTGCAATGATAGACAAAGGACTGACACAAATGATCATTACAGAAATACAGTAGGCAAAACAGTAAAAAAAATGCAGTGACACAGTCCTCCTGACATTTGTAACAACGGCAGAGGGTGTCCGTGTTCTTAATCCTGCCATGTCCATGATGTGTAAGTAGAAATGACACCTCAAATTAACCTACCATATTTCACAACATACACAGAGGTCATCTGATAAAATTAGCCTAGTAAGAGCCAGCATCTTAGTAAGATGTGGTCGTTGCTATTTTTCCACCAGGACTCCTTCATTTTTCTGTTTTTTTCATTCTTTGACAAAATTGTAGGTGCATCTAGCTACATGGCATGGCATCTCAGTATATTTAAGTTGGATCCAAAGAGGATTTGGTCAATAAATGTAAAAGATGAGCATGTGTTGCAAAAAGCCCTGATGTGTGAGGAAAACTCTGAAATCCTAGGATGAGAATTTTCAGTGCAGTGCGAGTAGGGGATGAGAGGACCTAAGGAGGAGAGGGCTACTTACTTGTAGACATAGCACTGGAGCGAAGTGGCGACCACTAGGTGACCGTATGCCAGAGAGGCTTTGATGACTCGATCTCTAAACTCCAATACGTCCACTGCATCGTTCATCACATTCCTCACCTGAGAAAAAAGAAGGAAAGGAGAGGGAGGCAAACAAGATAAGTGAAAGAACCAAGAGACGAAATGAATAAAGTTCACTGACTGAACAGGAATAAACTTTATACTACTGAGCAAACACACAAACAACAAAGGGGAGACACTGGCTTCACTAACAGAGGGGTGAACAGAGTCACATACACATTGGAGTGTATTTATTCTTAATATACACAGGAAACAGTCTACAGTATGTCCAACTATATGTAGGGCAACTGTGGTCAGAGAAAGCAGTTTTTACTGTTTTAAGTGTGTGCGTGCAGTGGTTGGTACTCATTTTTTCACCTGCATAGATAAATACTTCCCTCCAGCTCTCTCTGTGAATGAATGAAAAGGCCTTTTCCAGCACCAGGTGAAAGGTGGGGTTATTTTTACAGCTTTACAAATCTTCCTCCTCTGCTCCCTCCAGCAAGCCAAATTTACATGCAACAGGAATAAAAAACATTTGACCGCAAGGTGGTAAATTTAGCTGGCTTATTCACAAACCACTGGCAGATGTGCACTTTTAAAAAGGACTGCGAGGAGGAGAGGGGGAGGAGGGAGACAGAAAAGCGCCTGCAAGGCTGAAAATAAATGGCTGATGACCCGACTTTGTTTGGTTTTAGTGTGCGTGACCTTGTTTCTGTAGGTGTGTGTGTGTGTGTGTGTGTGTGTTCCGTGTCTGAAAGTATACAAGTGTGTGTGTATATGTACATTTGGGTGTGTTAGCTGCATGTAAACACTACCTTGTGGTTAGCATGAGTTTAAACAGTAGAGAATGGTGAAGCGAGAGAGGCAGCTAGACAGGCTGGTCATTGTCATTGCAGGGCTGCACACTGGCACACTGGGAGGGTTCTACTTTAATATATGGCCACAACTAGAGGCCTGGGAAGCATTTGCTTCTCTACATAGCATATTCACTCAGCTCTTTACTGTCTGCCTATGGCATTGCAGTACTTTTCATATGGATCTAACTGCGCCATTTGTTTAGGTGAGATTTACTAAAAATGGATTTCTTTCATTGCTTTGTATTATATCAGTCTTTAATTACTTCTTTTGTTTCATCAAATAAACTAAGACTTAACAATGACATGAGACACTGAGTCCCCAGAAAAGATTAAATTTACTTTCTTTAAGGTTGAAAATGAGCAGAAACATAAACAGGGATATGTGTGTGGCTCTCATTTTACCTGCATGGTTCTCCTCTTGGTGAGGGTGATCACAAAGTTCTTCCACTCCCAATGCTGCTCCACCACATGGGCAAAGATGACATGTCCATTGCCACAGGCTCCAGCCAGCTGGGTGCCGTCTGCAGACCAGGCCAAGCTGAACACACTGCCTGTGTTGGGCTTCTCCAATGCATAGGACCACTGGAGGGAGGGGGCAAGGGGAGACAGAAAGAGATGGGAGAGAGAGAACAATATGGTTAATGTATACAGATACTTAGCTACAATCTTTAACAATTATCTGGTCGCAGCTTAGGAACTAAAACAATGAGAAGTTTAGAGAAGAGAAGCGGTGAGAGTCAAGAGTCGTGTATGAGTGAGTACGTGTGTGTGTGTGTGTGTGTGTGTGTGTGTGTACATAATGTAAACTCTGCTAGAAAGACAGGGGCCCAGTCAGTCAGTCAGTCAGTGAGCCAGTGAGCTGTGATGATCTGTGAGACACTGAAGTAGCACGCAGCCCTGCCAAGTCCAGCACTCGCGCTCGTAAACATACACTCTGCTATCCTCATCTTTTACATACACGGGGGGCAGGGGTACAGGGAGGAAAAAGGAGGGTTTATATATGAGCCCCCACACTGAAGCCAAAAGCTGATTAAGACCTCTCCCTTCTTTTTATAATAAAAGGTGGGAGGGGGTTCTCCATGTCTGCTGTGCTGTGCCACATCAGCCAGACTCTGCACTGTTGATGACTGTCAGTGATGGCGAAAGACACAACTGAAAGATATGCGCCCTTTACGGCATGTAAGACAAGAACACCTCTCTCATCTTTCCCTGTTCCCCTGAGGTATCCCTTTATTTTTTCTCTGTTTCCAGTACTTTTTCCTTCTTCCGCTACTGCTGTTCCACACTCCTGTCCCTCAACTCTTCTATGGAGTATCTCAACAACAACAACAAAAAAAAAAAAAACATTCTTGTGCTTTGATTCAACACGAATCAGTTGAGATGGTCTGGATCCACGAGCAGTTAAAAGTTTTCCGATTACACTAAATACGTTTCTATTTCTTCCAAATTTAATTTGTTGTTGTTCCACTGGAATCTTTCTGTTATAACTACTGCTAACTTTCTCACACAATACCCCCTTCCACCACCACCTTCAGCCTTCCTCATCCTCCCTGACCTCTCTCTTGCCTGGGGCACAAGTGGCTGGCTGATTTGAGTTGGGCTAGGGGTTTCTCAGCTGTGATCTTCCACACAAATACATGCATTCACACTGTAAACTGCTTACTAAGGAAGAAAAGTGCTAATGTTAGCCTAGCGCTGCCTGCGATGGAGAGACAAGTGGTGGAGCAGGCCAAGTGCTGCGGTGAAGTTTGGAGAAAAGGCCTCAGTGTGCTTGCTGTCTCATACACATGCAGCTGCGGGGTGTGAGGTGTGGCGTTAGGTAACAGTCGGCAGGCTACAGGTTACAGGCCCGCTGCTTAGATCTCTTCCCCTCTTCTGGTCTGTCTGTCTGCCTCATACACACACCGCTCAGCTGGTTTTGGTCAGCACCCTCACCCTAGCAGTTCATGTCATATCAGGACCCAAAATAGAAAAAAAACAAGACTTGTACAGCCATTTCGACAAGAAGAAGTTTGTTAAAGTTAAATTAATTTCTATTTAACTTCTTTCCCCTCCCTTCTCTCTTTGATTTCTGCAACGCCAAGCTTCCTTACTTATAAATCCTGTAACAGGAATTAGCCTGTGTGTATGTGTGTGTGTATATATATATATATATATATATATATATATTACAATGGCACCTGTCAGTGGGTGGGATATATTAGGCAGCAAGTGAATTTTGTCCTCAAAGTTGATGTATTGGAAGCAGGAAAAATTGGCAAGTGTAAGGATGTGAGCAACTCTGACAAGGGCCAAATTGTGATGGCTAGACGACTGGGACGGAGTATCTCTAAAACTGCAGCTCTTGTGGGGTGTTCCTGGTCTGCAGTGGTCAGTACCTACCAAAAGTGGTCCAAGGAAGGAAAACCAGTGAACCGGCGACTGGGTCATGGGCGGCCAAGGTTCATTGATGCGCGTGGGGAGTGAAGGCTGGCCCGTGTGGTCTGATCCAACAGAAGAGCTACTTTAGTTCAAATTGCTGAAAAAGTTAATGCTGGTTCTGATAGAAAGGTGTCAGAACACACAGTGCATCGCAGTTTGTTTGTAGCTGCAGACCGGTCAGGGTGCCCATGCTGACCCTTGTCCACCACCGAAAGCACCGACAATGGGCATGTGAGCATCAGAACTGGACCACGGAGCAATGGAAGAAGGTGGCCTGGTCTGATGAATCACGTTTTCTTTTACATCATGTGGATGGCTGGGTGCGTGTGCGTCGCTTACCTGGGGAAGACATGGCACCAGGATGCACTATGGGAAGAAGGCAAGCCGGCGGAGGCAGTGTGATGCTTTGGGCAATGTTCTGCTGGGAAACCTTGGGTCAATGTTCTGCTGGGAAACCTTGGGTCCTGCCATTCATGTGGATGTTACTTTGACACGTACCACAAACAAGTCCGATCCATGGAGGCCCCACCTCGCAACTTACAGGACTTAAAGGACCTGCCGCTAAGGTCTTAGTGCCAGATACTACAGCACACCTTCAGAGGTCTAGTGGAGTCCATGCCTCGACGGGTCAGGACTGTTTTGGCGGCAAAAGGGGGACCTACACAATATTAGGCAGGTGGTCATAATGTTATGGCTGATCGAGATATATATATATATAAACACACTCTTTTCCAAACCTGAGTCTATCCATACGCTCATGCATGTGCTACTTCACAGCCAGGCAGCCTGGGCCAGCATTAATAATGACAGATCTCATCTATTCCTTCAGCTAAGATCTTGAGATGGCCCGCTCCGTGTTAAAGCACCCCAGGGGGAAAGGACAGGGGAGGGACGGAGGAGAGAGGGATGGATAGACGGAGGGTCAGAGATGGAGCTGAATGTATACACCAGACTGTAATGAAGCAGGACATATGATATCGGCCTGAGGAACAGTGCTGGATCCATGCTTACCTAATGCTTTTAACACATTGAGCCATTTGACTCCTTCTAGAGGCAGCCAGCACGCCAGCAAGTGAGAATGTGTGTGTGTGGGTGTGTGTGTGTGTGTGCGCATATGTACGCATATGTATCAGTCGTTTGTATATATGTGTGTATGAGAGAAAGTATAGATGAGATGAAGAAAGTGAAAATACAGTAATTGTGAGAAGGGAAGAATAACATGGACGATAACAGCATATCAGAGTTCATGTGTGTGCAGACAGGGAGAAAAATGTGAGCTCACTCACCTTTTTTTTCCACCCTCTCGTGAGTAACCAATGTCTGTTTTGAAGGTGTGTGTGCAATGTGTGTAAAAGAGGTGAAAATCCTCAGGCTGGTCAGAGTTGTCAGCCAGTGTCTGACTATGGGACACAGGGGTATTCCTATAGCACTACTGAGATGGACGGACTGGGCCAGCAGAAGAGAAACCTGGGACATAAAAACCTTTTCCAGAGCAGCAATCAGACACAAAATCTTTGCATCTCTCCATCCTCGATCTACCTTTCTTTCATTTATTCCCTCTCTCTTTACCGGTGAAGAGTTTAAATGTTCTGACAGCTGGCTGCCTAACAAGAAACTGGTCAGGAGAAAAACTGCATCAGGAAGTTCTTCAATAAAAAGGAGAGTTTAAGACCAACTCACTCAGGGGCATGTCCACACTTAGGCGGATACAACAAGACAATAGTTGATCAACTAAATCTCTTCTTTATCTGTGTTATCTGTTATAGTTGGTAAACAACCAAATTGTGCATTATGGCCGCTATCTTGTAGGTCTAGGACAGGCACAGCCTAGTTACTTTGCTTGGTCTCAGTAGGCTGAACTCTCCATAATTCATTATTTTGCTTCAGTGTAGCCAAACTCAATTTGAGACTGCATTGAGACCATTGATCAAAAAACTATTTTACAGTAGTAATATTGTCAGACAACATACACATAAATATAGATAAATGACAACACCTGTATTATGTGATCAGAGTGTTTCTGCTACACATTATCTGTGTATCTGACGGTGTCTGGGCAGACATGTCAGTCTGGAAATGCTGTTTTTTTTCACACTACAAAGCCAGACTGGTGTTTTCAGATTCGAAAAAGGATGTGAGGACTATTACAAGGCTAGGAGAGATGGTGGAGACAGGAGAGGGTGGAGTAGCAGGGGTAGGTGAACCAGTCAGTGACAGTCGATTTGGCAACTGGATTTATTGTAGCCAAAAAGGGGTGGGACTCTACTGAGAACTCTACTGGACAAGGCTGGAAGGAGATTCAAGAGTAGTGCTGAGAGATATTATACAGCAAGAAGAAAGAGCAGACATGCAGAAAGAGTGTATGAAGGCCAAAATTAAGCTTCAGGAGGGGCAAGTGGGACCGGAAGGTGGGTCTGGGCCTTCATCTAGCTTGAGTCCACTCTCTGGTCACTGAACCCTGTCTGTCTATAATGGGCAGCTTTGTGGCCAGAGTGAAGGTGGCAGACATGACGTGTAGTTCTCAGCTGAGCTCACAGGGAGAGAGGGGGAGGCCCCTTAAACTTACAATGAGCTTATACACGCAGACTATGTATGTACATATAGCCGCAATGCATGGCTGTGCATGTAAGTCTAGTTACTACTACAATGCGGACAGAAAAATACCCAAACACATGCACACATGTACTTGCGGGAGACCAAGGCAGGTAGCGTAACACTCGTGATGATCACTTTGAGCACCAAGCAAAACACCCACACATGCATCCTGTGTGTGTTGACATGTGTGTGTTAATGTGACTCAGACACACAGACGTTAGTTGCACATAGGTGACAAACCCTGGAGTGCTGAACTGGTAAAATGACCCTGTTGGATGCTGTAGTACCCCACAGAATAACTTGATAACGCTGCACTACCATCTACCATCTACCATCCTTCACCATATTTGGCTGACGGTGTTACTATCTGGATGTCTTTTTGTTTCAGGGGCAGACTTAAGTGAAGATCCACAGACCCTGGCCTGCAGAATACAACCTACCATAGGCCCACACGGACATGCTGACAGCGCTGCAGACAATGGCATATTTTACACACATATGTATGCATGCGTGCACTCTTAAAAAAACACATCTAATCTACGAATGCACAGCCTCTTTAGAGCCTCTTTAAGGAGTGTGCTTGCCCTCTCCCTCCTCCATTCCTCCTCCTCACTCTCTCTACATTTCTCAACATATGTTTACCATTAAGACTGGCAGGTGTTGTGGGCCTGCCCCTTCTCTCTATTGTTGCCCTGCAGCCGCAGCCAACATGGGGAGGCCTGCAAAAAGGTTATGTTTGCTCAAAGGCAAGGACGTTCTTACTCTGAGAACCCCCAAACCTGTTACTAGGACCTTCTACCTCTTATTCTCTATGTGCTCCTCTCTATATAGGTACAAATAACTCTTGCCATGTTGCTTTTTTCGGTTGTTTCTTGCCTTTTTTATAATATCACCCCACAATTAAAGTGATAATCCACCTGTCTATTTAGTATGAAATACTCATTCCCTGTAGGCTGAAAAGGTGGTTGTTGAAAGTTAAAAGTTTTGTCCTTTCCACACAACAGCAGCTGTGTTCAGCGTGAATTATGTTGGTTAGTGACAACTTTTCATGGTATAAAGAAAGTAGTATATGTATAAAAAAGTATAATAAAAAAAAAAGTTAAAAAATCAAGTTTGTACCCTTCCTTTTACATCCACCTTTTAATCCATTTAACAAAAAATACAGATTTTTAGTGCAGCATAAATTTTACTCTATCAAAAACCCTTATTCTAACTTGCCCTGGAGAAGGTTGTATGCAAGACTTGCCAAGTACATGAAACACCGACAGAAAGAACACGCACAGAACAGGCATAAGCTATCTTGAAAACAAAGGAGGGGAAAAGAGAGAAGCACACAGACTGAGAGGGGAGCAGGGAAAACATTAGAAACAAAGTCAAAGGAGAAAATGAAAGCGTGTGCCATTGGTTTACCCCTTCCCCCTCTCTCTATCTGCACTACCTGAAACAGTGCTCTGGTCTTCATGGCCCGGGCCGAGGGGAGTGGGGGTGGGCGGGGGTGGAGCTTGGGCCAGGGAAAGGGTTAATGACACATGTCTGGACTAATGGCTCCCAGTGGAGCTATCTGCTGATTCAGCCCCATTACTTCACAAGCATTAAATATGTCTGCCCTGACCGCTCTCTGCTCCCCCCAGCCCTAATGCAAGTCAACAACATGCTAATCAAAAGAGGGGCATGAGATTTCCAGACTTTCTATGCTTTTCTAGCCCTTTATCTCTGACACTTTCGTCACACTGAAGCAAGCATCTAGGAAAAACTTGCAACAGCCATTAGTGTTAATGGGTCAACCTGAGTCCATGACACTGCTAAAAACCTGCATTTTATGCAGCTCCAGCACTGCTAGGCCTTGGTATAAAAAGATAAACACAATGTACATGTACATACAGTACTTAATAGATTATATATAGTAAAAATTATACTGACAGCGAGCTGTAGCACTATCAAATTCCACAATGGTTTTTTTTGTTGCTTTGCTTTTAAATTTTTTTAGGCATATGTTTGCCTTTATTTGATAGTGACTGGTGAAGAGGGAGACAAGAAACGGAGAGAGAGAGGTATGACATGCAACAAAGGTCACTGGCAGGAATCGAACTGGCGACTGTTGCGACCATGTGGCATGCGCTGTAACCATTCGGCTACCAAGGCGCTCCGCAACAATGTTTTAACATGTCAAGCATAACTTGTTACATGAAGTAGCATGTTGTTACATAACATTACAGTATAGACAAATCAATAGTCTATACAACATTGTGTCATCCACTTTTATTGACATGGAAATGTGACAGTAACCCAGTATTTACCTGTGACCAACAGTGTGGTATGAATGGACAAACGTGAGTGTTCAACATCCCAGAGCCCATGAATGCTATGGAGAAACTTTCCTCAACAAAAGAGAACAAATGAAAAGTTACAAAGTTCTGCCTGCATGCTGAATGACCCTTTCTTTCTAAATGGAGATACCAACGATTAAAGCTGCATATATCTGGTAAAATGTTGAAACTTTTTTATGTTGTAATGTATATTGCAGACAAAGTACTGAAATTATATCCTTTTCAGCCCTACTTTTGCCCATCTATATGTGACTGTTCTATCTGCCACTGTTTAGTCACAGCAGTTTTTAACATGAAATGATCATTTTGCTCAAAGTGCTAAAAGTACTGGTTTATCTCTTCATTAAATAACAGATATTGCCACCAAAAGCCCAGATTGTTCAAGCCTATAACATTGTGTACATTTGTGTGCAACATTTGTAAATTGGTGAATGGAGGGCTACCTTCTCTGTTAGTTTATCACTGTGCTAGTGGGCTAGTGGGAGCCAACCTAGTCCAGGGTTAACAGTCTTACATAAATCAGAACAGATGGCAGACTCTCTGCAAAGCCAGCTGGCTTCAGTTTGCCTGTGTGTCTGTGTGCAGGACAGGACCTGACAGTGCAGGTACAGAGTGTAACTCCATGCACACAATAAACACAGCACACATGTCTGAGTGTAATGGGACACTAGACATATACTGGCAAGTATCTAGCCATAAACAGACATAGGGTGTGCATGTATGAAAATGCTGACACAAATCTGCTCTTCAAGACAAACCCCAATCCCAAAGCAATTCTGTATGATGAAAAAGTGTTTGAGAGTGAAACTAAAAACAAAGCCATTTGTTTTGAGGGAAGGAGGAGGGTGGTTTTGGATGCAGGTCCATCAATCTCTCAGCAGATTAGGAGGCCTTGTAAATGTCAGTTTGCACTGACCCCACCATGGGGGATGGGGCTGACTATTAGGATAAGGACAAGCTGGGCCTATGTCCAGGACTGGTCAGACCTATGTGCGGCTGAGAACTGGCTTCTAAGATGGATTACAAGATCCAAATCACCACACCTTTTCTAGAGATGATGCTGTTACTATGAACTAAACTACCTGTAAATGAATGAGTTTAATTGTGGAGTTACAGCCAACTGCCAACCATCTACTGTATGTACTGCAATGCCACATTGCTCAGTATTTGATGTCCTATACTGTCACAGTTAATTCTATGTTTCTATACAAGTTATTAATATGTTTATGCAACAATGTTATCAAGATGGTATTCTTAGTCATTTTTGTAACGTGCGTGTACACATGCATAATTCTACAAGCAGCACCTGAAGATAAATCCTTTAACATGGAAGACTACTAAGGTAACTTATCAAAGTTTCCTTCAGGAGGAAAATGACGAGCATCTAATGTGTTGTGCTTCATAATAAAGCTTAACCCCCTGTATCGAATTACAAACTATCAAACCGAATGAGGCCCGTAAAAGATCTGCTTTCAAATGTTCCATGACACCGCATAGTCTACGCTTCTAAGATCACACTGAGATTAACACACACACACACACACACACACACACACACACACACACACACAGAGTCAACACTCACAAATCACCTGGGAGGTGTTGATCACCTAGATACAAGCCTCAGGTCTCAATGCAACTATACACAAGGAATATATTGTGATGTGAGATGTAACTTTGAATTCAGCCTTTAACTTTCTTTAAGGTATTTGTGAGGCTGCCATTGCAAGAACTACAGAACACTCACCCAATCCCGTTTTTGTTTCTTGTGTGTGTTTGGGGGTGGGGGTGGGGGGTGGGGGAATCAGGGCCACTGTCACTGGCAAATGTCAAACAAAATCAACCTTGACGTCACACAGGAACTTGCGTGTGTGCAAGTGCAAGATAAGCTAGAAATGAAATCCTCTTTCTTTGCAGTATTATAGAATTATGGCCTGTAACACAACACAATGTAAATTTCCAACTGTAAAAGTACCCAATATACACTAAGTGAACTTACCAGCACTTACTGTTTTCTCTGCCTGCTGCACAATAAACATTTGCATTCCCTGACTCTGCAATAACACACAATAACTATAGCTATCAAATAAGCCCATTTCTAAACATAGGCCAGTGAGAGGAGCTCTGCAAATCTCCTGCATTGAAATACCCACTTGGCTCGGCTAAAGAGATACAGAGGCTGGGCCTGGGACGAGTGTAGAGTGGCACAAGTTGGAGCTTAGGCAGTGCGAGGGGAAACGGAGAGAGGGGTGGATGAGTGAGAGGGGGAGCAAGACAAACTAGAAGATAGCAAGAGAGAGAGAGAGAGGGAAAGAGAGAGAGTGAGAGTAATGATCTACACATGGTTTCATGCTGGAGCCTCAACATAGTAACCATAGACACATGCTGGGGCCTCCTGGGACTCATCAGCAGGACACAGCTGTGAGCTGGACAGCAGAATTCTATTAGCACCAACTATGCACACATGCGCTTGCAAACACACACACACACACACACACACACACACACACAGGTAATTTGGGTATTTGACTGTGTTTTGGCATGCCACAAATGGCATAACACATAAGACCCTTCAGCCTCCAATGGATCCACTACACCACTGACGGCAGGTCTAGAATATACTGGATCACTTAGTTCATCTAATGGCCTACACACAGGTTGAAAGGTTTGAAAAATGTTGCCAATGAGCTGAGACAACTTTCTATGGGATCCCTACAGACACAGAGAGTTTATTTTGTAAGACACTGACAAGCACACTTCTAAACTGTTCTTCAGTAGATTATGAAAAACCTGTTAACAGCTTGTCTAAATTTCATCCTTGCGTCTTGGCTAGTCTTCTATAATGTGAAAATCACACAGGCCCATGAATACTGGTTTCATAGAACTTAAACAAACACAGGTATCCACATAGCAATACACACAAGTGTACATTAAACTAAGTTCATACATGCGCATATGTGATGACAAGCCCATTACTTCTCTGTGGAGGCAAACATATATAACAAATTATACCAAATGAAGGAGCCAGTCAATAAATTAGTCAACGTCGAAGCATAGCACCATTCTAATCTATGTGGAAGCCAGCAGAAGGGGGGGAGGAACCCTAGGGTGCAGCCAAAATTAAACCCTTTCAAATAATCCTTTTCTGGACCTTGGTCCATTGCCTCTAGCCCAGCCCTAGTCCTCAATAACAGCCCTTAATGAACTCTGGGTTGGCAGTAAAGCTTGAAGTGATACCCCAGTTACACACATGCTCTGCTTTTGCTTATTTTTGTGCACCACCAAAGCCCTTTATTTGCTCCCTGCCTTCGTCACTCAGTATCACCCTCACTCCTTGTACAGTTTTATCCCTCTTTCCTCTCTTTCTGCTTCTTTCTCTCTGTGAGTGTGACATGTTTGTCTAGCTAGTGGAGGTAGTGATTTAGTGCCGCTAAGAATGATGACTCTGCCAGAGGGGCTGGCAGGGCACTGTCTCACTGTCATACGCTTACTCCAGCCGTGGGGGGAGGGAAGGATGGAGGGGTGGAGGAGTGAAGAAAAAAATGGAGGGACGAGAGTAGAGTGAGAGAGAGAAACTTGAGGGAACGAGAAACCACCGTCTTTTATGGAGACCAATCCTCCAAGCCTCACTGCCTAGGCCAACTTTACAGGATATATTGGACAGTTCCACACTACCCCGTCCCCCACCCCTCCAACTGCTCTCTTTTCTCAGCTCTTTTTCATGCTCCCCTCCTTTTTGGTTTCCAACAAGGCAAGCCTTTAGCCGAACTCTAGAGAGGTGTAAAAGTATTACCATGTCAACAAGTGCCTTTTACTCTCACCCACTTTGCGCACACAGGCACTGGCTCACACAAAAAAATTGGGGTCAATCATCTGCAAGAACGACCTTAGTATACACTGTTCCACAGAGTGTGCCAGAATAAGTTCAGCAACACAGAAAACCAAAGCCTGTTCGGCACAAAGGACCTGGATTACAAAGGAGGAACCATTATCCTCACATTCTGGTAGGGAAACTAATGAGCTCCTTGGGATGAAAGATTACATCTACAAGTAACAGGGTTCGTACAGCATTTTAAGAGTAAAATTCAAGCAATTTTCAAGCACTTTCAAGGTACCTAAACCAAACCTTTATTATCACATCTAAATTGTTACTATAAATGCCAGGAGACAATAGAGATCGTTTCATTTGAAATATTTTTTAATAAGATAAGATTTTTGGTTTACATGAGTGACTGTGTAGATGAAACACCAGAATTTGTTGAAAATCAAGCATTTTTAAAGGAGTATATTCAAATTCAAGCATATTCCTAACCTTGAAAACATAACGGTTAAAATTAAGCATTTTCCAAACTTTCAAGACTTTGTACAAACCCTGTAGTAAGCACTGCTTACAGTCTTATGCTGTTCACACACTCTAAACTAGGTTTCAACAGGCCTGGCGACCTCATCAAAATATGTTAAAACGAATTGATAAAATTACTCCTACGAAAACACAACAGAAAACGGTGGAGGAAGAGAGCTCTGAAGGGTGACATAGACCCCAGTTGCCCTTTTCAGAACTTGTGGGCTCTTTCTACCAGTTCACAGTGTATAGAGGGAGCAGCTTACGACAGCGAGAGAACAGAGAGGAAGAGTGCAGAGAGCAAGAAATAGCATGCAAAAGCACAGATTTGTAAGGGGAAGGAGGGAGGGAGGGAAGGAGGGAGGGGTAAAGCAAGTGGGGAGAGAGAGAGAGAAAGTGAGAGAGAAGTGGCCCTGCCCAGTTGCCTGGGGAGAAAACTGCTCAGCTGCTGACTCAGGACTCTCTTTGTTTGACAATGCTCCCTCGCTCTTGCTCTCTCTCTCTGACACACTCAAACTTACTCATCTTTTTTCAAACACCCAGTCACCATCTTTTCTCATGTGCACATGCTCTTTCTTTGTCAGACTTACGCCAATAAGTTCACTTTTGGCTTACTTTTCACCTTCTCTCCTGTGTAACCCCCCTTTGCTGTTTTTCCACCCCCTATCCCCTATGTGTGTGTGTGTCCGTCTCTTCTACCTCTGCTGCCTTTCCCTTCTTTTGCAGTGACATTTTTCTCCATCTGAACTATACTGTACTAAGCGCCCCCCCCTTCTAATGTGATGAAAAAAGATAAAGCCTTTCAGTCTAATAAATCTACAGTGGTTTCTTTTGCCTTTTCATGCTCCACTAACAGTGGATCACGATCAGGACCAGAACTCTGGGCCGTTTTATTCTCTTCCAGCAGCAGCAGCAATTTCCAGATGTTGGCCGGCCAGTGGCTGGCAGCAAACTGCCAGCACAGGCTCAGGTATATGCTCCCCAATGATAGGGGAAAACTGTTAAAAGGGACTCATTGAGAAGACAGGGAAGCCTGAAGGCTGGCAATTAGGGAGAAGGTCTATGGCTAAGAAGAGCCACAAGAAGACTGCAAGACTATTGGACAGTCAAGAGCGATAGACTCTCTGAGAGAAAATAATGGTTGGCAGCTATAAGGATGGCAGACAAAGAACCTATAGAGAATGAGGCTGCATGTTAAAGAGAGGGAAGGGAGGAGAAAGAAGAAAGAGAGAGAGGAGCGATGGTGATTCCAGCTGGACATGGACCCATTCCCAGAGTGGCAATGCTGAGCAAGGCTCACAAAGACCCCAAGGGGACCCCCCGGGCTCACCCAGAAAAAAAGGGAGGTAAAGAGGGCCTTGGGGAAGGCAAGAGGGAAAGGGAGCCAAGAGGGGGAGCACTGATAAGCACAAGGTAGTCCAACACACCCTGACACAGGGAGGAGGGAGGCATGCACAGCTAAGGGAGGAAAGACAGAGAGGGATTTACACTTATCATCAAAAGGGGAGAATTCCCTCTTTAAAAAGGAAAGTGTGCTTGTACCACACAGACAAAGAGGAAGGAAAATGATGTAGCTCATTCTCACACTTAAGTTAAAACAGAATAGCTGTTAAACCAATGTACTGGCACAAAGTGGTCAGGATTTTTTTTCCAAAGACAGTGGAGTAGGCTTGCTGCGGTAGTTGGTGTTATCAGTGTTACAGGGTGTTTGGGCATACACCGATTACATTACTTGCCCACCGCCCCCACCGTCGTTTTGCTTTTTTTATAGAAATAAAACCCATTTAGTTCTCTTTCACGTATCAGTGCCCACGTACATCAAATAAAAAAACTCTCATTTGTAAACTACTAAGCGTGTAATCAATACTTAGTCGGACAACGGGCACTACAATTATAAACTGAAAGTGTCTGCTCCGTACAGCAGCAGCAGCAGAGTCGCAGCACAGAGTAGCAGGAGTCAGATTTCACTTATCACGTGACGAGAGTAAACAGAGTTGACTGACAAGACGATGGCGGAGGATTTGGTCTAAAGATCTATCGTAAAAGTTCAAAGTTCGCACTCTACAGATATTGAGCGTCATCGACGAATATCTTATCTTGTAAAATGTCTGGTGTAATCGGTCACACCAGTGTTGTCACGAGTTTATTAACCTGTGGGAAAATGTCCTCACCGTAGCATCCCTAAAATGGAGCTGGCAGAAAATCACAGTTAGAGGTAATAAATGATTGATTGTCATGATTGAGGGCCATTTGGCCATTGTATGAAATAACAGGCGGTATCCACAAGTAGATACCAGTGGTTTTACAAATCATACTCTTGAAAACAATGCTGCCATAACTTTGATACATGATTTATGACTACTCCCAAAACTTTGTGTGATAACAGCTGTCACTGTTATCACATTGTGGAAGAAAAACTGCAAGCATGTACACCGCTATGAAGACATTTTAGTTATTACACATGACAAGGATGTCTGTAAGAAATAGGGCTCAGCCTGAAGCTAACATTAAAATCATTTGATGATCCTAACTACTGTAGGTTGCCTGTGGTTAAATATACACAGGCAAATGAGGGAGTAGAAAGAAGAGGGGTGGATATGAGAGGGGAATAGAGGAGATGTACACTAGCTTATCAGTAGGAGTGTGACAGGAACCTGGATCTTACCAGAACTAAGCTCAACCACATCTTCAGCAGACCAGGAGAGGGAGAACAGTAGTAATAACTAAGTTAAATGAGGCCTGGGTCTAAGGCCACGTTCAGATCGACATTAGCTTTGCACGAAAAAAAACGCAGGCTGCTCATTCAATTGAATGAGGCCTGTCCAGCAGACGCAGGGTTGCCCGGCAAAAAAGTTGAACCGGGCTCAAATTTTGCCACAACGCAATGTTACCTCATCCAGCAAGATGCTGCGGTGACCTGCGTTTTTTAACGCAGGGCTGTTTTCAGTTTGAATGACCACTAAGTCCTGAAAGAGCATCAAATCAAAAGAAAGGATAATGAAATAATTGTAAGCGGTGTTCAAACCCTCTTGATTACAAGACTCTGCTCTGCTTATGTGACCTTGAGCAAAATTCTGAAGTTCTATCAGCTTTGGAACAATGTCCTGCACTCTGGCTGTCCTCTAAGAAAGATGAATTTTCTCTTCACTTAGCATTAGCTTTTTGAAACAATGACCAATGGAAATCACAGGAACTTATGTTACATAAATAACATGATTTCATCAAAAATCAAATATTGTGCAGGAATTGGAAAAGCAAAACCAAGCAGCTATTACATTTATGTATGTGAGCATGGGTGTACAGTTGAGAGAGAAAAAACAAGCGCAGGGAAGAGAAGGGGGAGGAAAAGGGGGGGAGGCGGAGAAAAAGAAGCGAGCGGGTGCTCGCCTGGCACAATGAGTCCTACTTGTTAGCCAGTGACAGTGTCAGGGATCGTGACAGGGTCCAGACGCTAGACACCAGCTGCAGCGCCTCGTAAATAGACTGCTGTCTCGCAGGCACATTTGCACGGCAATGGTTGCACACATGCATGCACACACACAGACACACACAGGCATGTGGGCACATGCATATACTATGGCAGGCACACAGACAGACACTGACTTATTGTCTCTCCCAAATCTTGTAAAAGGGACAGTGAACCTCTTTGTGCCTTGTGTCCTGTTTAAGCTCCCGTGAAGAAAAAATGCACTCCACACACAAGAACTCCAAACTCAACAAAATCGCAACTAAAATAATTAAATATGTATTAATAATTCAATAATGTGTCCAATGATAACTAAATGTTGATGCTTTATGGAAAAGCAACAGAGCAAACTTTGTATTCAGTCCAAGGGTGGCTTGCTCTTTCCCAGTACTTTTGCCTCGATGTAAACTTTGTGTCTGTCTGTGTGCATTCCCCCTCCCTCCATGGTGATAATGAGGGGGGTAACACACTACATCTGCCCTGTGGTGCATGGAGGGAGAAAAGGGAAAAGAGTAGGAGGGAGTTGAGAGTTTAGGGCGAGAGGAGAGCTGGACGGGAGGTGAAGGGGTTAAATGCGCAGGACTGATCCTGCTGAGCCAGCAGCAATACGTTAAAGTGCAAGGTTTCATTGTAGCAGATACAGAATGAAACTCCTTCCCATTAGTCACGCTAGTAACTGAAAAGACTCTTCGCACTGCTTAACCCTTACCACACCGCAAACAAACCACAGCAACTGCACAGGTAAAGCCCTTGTAATTGGTTAATGGCTTCTGTGTTTGTGTGGAAACTCACGTGCACAATGAGTTTACAGTAATTATAGTACAGTGACCAAGTGTGCATTAAACTTTTTCTAACTTGTGCATGAAGGGAGTGAATGTCTGAATTCACACATTGAAAGCGACTCAGATGGAGTGACCTTTTAGGGGGATTTTCTTTTTCTAAACTCTTTTTCTCCCCCCCCCCTTCTTGAGCAAGCCTCCCACGCCATGCTACAGTACACACTGTCTCTGAGGGGCTTAGGGAGGAGAAGGCAAGCATACCCTTCCTCCAGTTAGAGCAGGGCAGAGCCATAATCATCATAATTATCATCATCATCACACTGCCTTAACCAAGACACACCACAGCAAAGCAAGTGGTGCAATGATGAAACAATGGGACAAACCAACCACATAAACAAACCCATAATGGGAGGACGTAAGGTGAATCGGGTCATTACAAAAAATAAAGGAGCAAGTTGTACTCAATTCGGTCTGTTATAGTTTTAATAGCACAATAATTTCTATTTTTGTTTATGCAAAGAAAATTGATACAAGCTGGCTTCATTTGAATGATTTCATCAGCTCACGGCTATAATCTGGCAATTTTTCCCAAAACTACTGAAATCCCTGGTTCACAAAACCAAAGATAATGGTAAAGGATAAGGGATTTCCCCAGTCTTCCTTTGGATGCACATTATATAATGTAACCTCTCCAAAACACACACAAACACACACCTTACCCCTCTGGAGAAGACATATGTGTTGGCTCAGGCCTCTCTCCAGCCCATTTGTTTTAGTGCTCCAGAAAAAAAAAAGCCATTTGATCCTAATTAAATCAAAATGGAGCATGAAATGCCTGGTGATCAGCACACAAAAACCCAGCCCTGGCTGTTTGTTTTCATTACAACGGGCCTGAAACAGCTATACACTGACATCTCCACGTAAACTCAAAGAAGCCCTAAACGTCCCATGAGGGCAGAGTAGGGAACTAGTAATATTGTTCCTGGCCAAAAGTTCAGCAATAATAAAACAACAATTACCATTCATCATTCTCTCATTTCCCTTCTCATTACAACTCCAGTTACCATCAGCACCAGGTAACAAGAACATGTGGCATGCAGCCTAATGTGGTTTACAGACATGAACAATGTATAGAAAGCATAAGGCCTGTAGTGAGCTGCACAATATAAACCATACTGCATTGGAAAAGCTGACCGTGTACCACAGATACTGTATGCTTCAGGGAAAAGGACTTTACTGATTACAAAGCATAAATGTCATATTGGTAGCCGGGGTACACTCAATCAGAACTAGTTCTTACCACTTCCAACCACGTCGGAAAGAGTGTCTATAATTGTTCCGGACGGCTACACATGAAGGCGGAGTGAAAAGCAGAGAGGGCACATTTTCAGACAGTCTCTCCTGGAAGGCATTCGTAGTGTTGCTCTCGGATGTGCACACCAAAAGTGACTGAAAAATTTGTGTCGAGAATAAAAAAGAGAGCTAAAGAGAGAAGATCAAACTTCTCTCACCTCCACACAGCTGACCATTCACGGCGTGAAGTGGGTGTGAATGTCGGATCGTCGGAAAGTAAAAGAAATGGCGTACACAGCCCCCCCAATCCGACACCGGAGAGGTGTGGGGGGAGGGGGTTTCCCAAGCTATTCGACCATCCGATGAGCAGTTCTGACAGAGTATACTGGCCCCTGAAACCTGCATCTGCAGAATTTTAGCGACTGACAGGCAAAACTTTAACTAGAGAGAAGACACCTATGATGGTGCTATCACCGTTCTAACAGTCCTTGGTCATGTGTGAAAGGGGTATTAGATTGAGGATGACTAATTGCATTGTTAATGCAAGAGCACTTGAGAGTGTACACGTACTGGTAGTGAAGTGGCTGGAAGTGCCAAGCAATATTGGTGTTAGGATTGTCTGATTATCAGCTGATGTGGCACACAACTTGCACGTCCTGCTTGCACTAAGCAAAGTTTTATTACACATGAATCAACAAACAATCAAATGAATGCATCGAGTCTGAGAGGTGCCAGATATTTAAAATCTCCACTGAACACCATTTCAAAAGTACTAAGCTGCTGAAACATATTTCGGTTTCACCTCCTGCTATTTGTTCTTTTTGCAATAACCTCCACCTATTCAGCATGAACACTTTTGAGTTTCTACAGCTGCTAATTGCTGACATCCCACTGTAGTGATAGAATAATTTAACATTGTATTAGGAGAGTCATGATGGGACACGACAATTAAAAAATAAGATATTGATGGAGGGTTTTTCTTACTCCAGTCTTGTCACAGAGCCGCAGGGTGTTGAAGGAGCCCACAGAAAATACCTCTCCATCTGGAGCCCAGGACAAAGAGGTGACCGGGTAGTCATGAGACAACGAGGAGTAAAGCAATCGGCCAAAGCTGTCCCATACCTGTTGAGGGAGAACATGGTTTGAAAGGTAAGAAACAATTCAACACCCTCCCAAGACGTCTAAAAGTATACTCAAACACTGCCCACCTTATATTTACAGTCCTCTCCACCTGACAGTATGAGGCCATTGACTGAATTCCAGTCCACCTTCAGAACAACCCCATCATGAGCCTTCCACTAGAGAGACAGAGGGAGAAATGACAACATTATGTCAACACGACATAATGATGATATCCATACATAACTTCTCCCTTTTGGTGAAGAAAAGTGGGAGAGTCCAAAGAAGAGGGTAAACTCCAGAGAGAGCAGCATTTATTCTTGGCCTAGCACACAGTTACAAGTTTATGAAATGTCTCATATCAGCCTGACTGAAAGTTTACTCTCTACATTGTGTTACAGTGTAACAAAGAGCAGAGAGCCTGTCCTCAGCCTTATCTTACCGTGTTCCTATCTTGTTCCTGCTCTCGCTGCATGCCTACATGTTATCTTCTATTTTTTGTACCCTAATTGCTCACTCCATGCGCCCAAGGGAAGCACACGTAAATACATACACATGTGTGTTGTGTGTATCTGTGTCCATGTAAAGGATTGCAGAGGTCAAAGAGGATCTTTTGGGGGTCCTTTACACAAAGCTGTTGGTCAGACCCCTTTCATATCAGATACCCATGCCAGGCAATGTCCAACCCATGTTTAACTCTGGTTGGCTGACCCACGTTGACCCATTCAGATTGAGCCCACACAGGTTCAACTCGCATCACTGTGTTGGTCTCCAGGGTGTCTCAGGGAGAGGTGATGAAGTTTGATGGGTGTGTGTGTGAGAGTGCTTGTGCCTGCCCATGCATGTGTGGTAATAGCTAAGAGAGAGCAAAGGGTTGAGAAGGCACACATTAAACCCTCCACTGTTTATGTAAGGTCCCAGGCGCTATTCGGCTTCAAGAAGAATAATAAACAAATGTATAGATGGACAAGAAAAATACTCACTGGTGTACAAGGTCCTCAGTGCTGCACCCTTCCTTAATGCATAAGCACTCAAAGACATAGAAATCTATTGCATTTTGTTCATTTTATTTAACATGTATATAGCAATGCAAATGAATGAATCTCAAGTTTAATTTACAAAGACCTGTCAAGAGGCAAAGGGCCTACTAGTGAGGTCAGGTCATTGGACAGATAACATAGCTGCGGTGTTGACTCCGACATATGGCACATAGCTAAATGATAGCCGCCTTCACAACCAAGAACATAAATTACAACCTCTGCACAACATATATTGTATAGTGAGATGAAGTCAGTTTGATATTGAACCATCCAAACATGGTGATATAATAACACAATATATTAGTGCTTTTGTTGACTTATAGATGACGGAGACAAATGACCTGAAAACTAGTGAAATAATTTAGTTTATATTTAGTTTTATAAAATAATATTTTTATGAAATGAGGAATGTCCTCATTGACTTTATAAAGAGGTGTGCTCAATTTGCCTGTTTGTCATAAAAATTGAAAGTAATTAACTGAATACTTTTTGGAAAAAAAGAAAAGAAATTCTCAGAGTTGATATTGAGTGATTGGGTCATATGATCTGGAAGCTATTGAAAAACTATTTTTCATTTAAATAATAATTTTAAAAGTTAAGCATATCATGACGACATACAAAGTACAGCCAATGTATCAAAAGTCAATGACATTATTTATCTATTTATTAGAAAAACATTGAGTCTGGCCATAGACCATAAAAAGGTATGCCCCATGTGATTCATGTAGTAAGTCATTAACAGTTAGTTACAAGGTAATATTTCAAAACTTTGACTTTTTTGAATCTTAAGTAACCAATGTAGATATTTACCTCTTAAAATAATACATAAAGTTAGTGTACCTGTATGACTTTGGCACTGGGTTGCAGAGGCTTGATGACTAGCTGTCTTCCTGATGTGTAGAGGATTCTGTCTGAGTCTGGACCCCAGGCCACAGAATAGACAGGAGAGCCTGGAAGATATGCAGAAACACAGGTACACAAAAGATCAGCTCTTGTATTAACCTTGAGCCAAGAGCAATGGATTGAGCACATAAGACATAAGGACTTTGCCTCTTACTCTATGTGATATTTAAAAGATGTGAATTAAAATTGTGTGTGTATGAATTTCCCTCTTTGACAAACTAGGAGTTGGTATGAACAATAGCTCTAAGATACAGCAGTGCTAATTCCTCCTCTGAGAAGGTATCATATTCCCTCAGAGATCTCAACTCATTCAGCCTATGGAACAGCACTTAGCTTTCAGGCACACCAGCTGAGAAAACCTGCCTAACCTATACAGTATAAATGTGTGTGCGCGAGCTTAGGTGCACATGTGTGAGGGAAAATGTGTGTGTGTATGAGTTGGGTTGTGGATACACATGTGTGGAGGGGAGAGGGCCTGACATTTAACCCCACTCCAGGTGCATGTGGTTTCTCACAAATGCCAACTGGTCACATGATCTAAATCTGACAAAGGCGAAGAGAGGGGTTGAGACAAGTTTCTCTTTCCTCCTCCCTCTCGCTCACTCCCTTCCAACCTCTTCCTGGAGCTCTCTCTCTCTCAAAATGGGTCATAGTACCCAAGAAGAACAGCCTGCTCCTATACAGTGTTTGTGTGTGTGTGTGTGTGTGTGTGTGTGTGTGTGTGTGTGTGTGTGTGTGTGTGTGTGTGTGTGTGTGTGTGTGTATGGAGTTGAAGGCTCTGAAGAGAAGCAGCACCTGCAGTGATCTGAGTGCCATGTGGAGGTGTGCATCTGTGACAATGCTACTATATCCAGGTGTTCTACAAATCTGTAGGCCTGTTGAGCAGCCCACCACCCAGCAGCTCATTCTCCAAACAGCCAGCTATGGAAAAATGTTTTTACACACTGGGGCTGAATTCCCCTGCCAGGTTTTCCACAGCACCCGTCATTGAGCAGGAGTGTGCCATCCATTTCCCCAGAAGCCAACTTTCATCCACCCCCCCATCTTTTTTCTGTCCCACAACCGAGAAGAAACGTTTAATAAGTCAAACAGCACGATGAATCAATTAATAAGTAAGCCATCTGTAATGTGAATGCTGGGTAGAGAAATGTATCAATAGGAGTCTTTTTTTATGGCTTTTAATAAAACTCCACTCCTATAAAGCTTTGAAATTTTATGGCGCTTTTAATTAAAAAAAACCCATAGAACTGGAAGACTGACTCTGCTTTTGGTTGTACTGAGCACAATCACCTCCTAATAGGCCCAACACACACACACCACATGCATGTTAACACAATAGCACAGCCAAGGAGAGAGAAAAAAAACATTTCCTCCTCGATTGTCATGTTTTAAATGATCTGGCTTGACTAAAAAGGCGGCTTCAACACAAAAGCAAATCTTGAAGCTCGTCTCCCGGGTGTGCCAGCACAAACGTACGTACATGTGAGGTACATGCTTGTGAATGCAACAACCACACATTCACTTTTATAATGCAAGCATAATATTGATAAAAAACGCGGAATGAAAGTCTGAAGAATAAAATGAAACAACATGTAAGGTATAGCGATTTATTTGCCATCTGGGAGCACATGTAAGAGTGGACTTGCAAGGCCCATCTACAGTCAAACAGGAGCCAGATGAGGAGGTGAACTTGTGTGTCGCAGTGCTAGGAAAAGGAGAAGGCTTCCCTGATACACATGAATTAAACTGAAGTTCTGTATGCCTTAATCAGGTCTCTGCTTCTTGCTGTTTTTCTCTCTGTCACAAGAGGCACTCTCTGAGTCCAAAATCAACCAGTACTATGTGTGTGTGCGCATGTGTATGATAGTGAGATAGAGACAGACAGAAAGGGTGTAATTGGTGTCGGTATGTTGTGTTGTGTTTACTAAACGCCTGCAGCTGGTTGGTCAGTGACTGCCTGCGCATGGCTTCTGCTGCTGGCTGGCAGCTGTTATGGATGTGACTGGCTTTAAACTGTATCAGTCTAAAACTCAGATCGGCTCTTTCTCACACTGACATTCAAATTATGTGAATCAAGATTGTATATAGAAGAGGGCATGGACTATAGCCACCTATGTTCATATAGCTCTAAGCCTTATTGTGTACATGTGCGCACACAATTAGGGTACAGGTTATCACTACTGTTTATTTACAGTTAGTCACAAGTTACTTTATCATGATGGATTAGCTGATAACAGCAGACGAGACTGTGAACAGTGTACCAGCTTCCATGTGTAGCTTTGTAGCTTTCCATGTGGTTTCTGATCTTCTGGGGCGGGCTGTCCATTGATCCCAGGGTTGGTGGTTCAACCCCCGTCTCTTGTCCACATGTCGAAGTGTCCTTGGGCAAGACACTGAACCCTAAGTTGCTCCTGATGGAGTCCAGCACCTTGCATGGCAGCTCGGTCACCATCGGTGTGTGAATGGGTGAATGAGACCAATCTGTAAAGCGCTTTGGGAACTATTAAGGTTGAAAAGCGCTATATAAGTGAAGTCCATTTACCATTTATGTGCTCTGCTTTGATCATCAATTTTTGGTTCAATGATCATATAAAACATTATGGTGGAGTGGTCATATATAATTATGGATAGCAGTTTCACACAAGCACTAGATACATACATGTAGCTTAAATCCAGTGAAGTAAAGAAAGAGTCTTTAGCCTTACCTTGGCTGGCTAGTGTTGAGCGTAGCATCCCACTTTTTGACCAGATCTTGATCTGACCATCTTCTCCAGCTAAGTAATTAGAGAAACAGAAGGATATAAACATTTAAAAAACTGAATTCACACAATTCTAATTTTTATGAAAATGTTATAGCAGGCTGATTAAACATGTATTTGTTAAATGGCAATGAAAATATGTATGTCCCTGTCACCTTTACCTGTGATAAGAGCAGTCCCGTCATAGTTCCACCTTCCAGCCAAAACAGCTCCTTTGTGTGCTTCAACACTTTTCTCAATGCGCCCTATCTTGGAGACCAGGTGGAACTTCCCTGTAAAGACAAAAAGAGGCTTACTGTCTGCTGTAATTCAGTGGCTACTATGTGGATGTCTCTTCTCTATGGTCTCTTTTATACAGACAACAGAGAGCACGGTTTCATTAGTCTGTGTGATTCAAGTTGCTGCGTGAGGCAAATGGGCCAAACAATATTTTTATGGCCAATCCAGAAAACCAGTGAAAAGAAAATATTTACTGAGTTAAAAAAAAAAAAAACTTTACAGTCCAGAACTATAAACAAAAGTATAATAACTACCAATCCACTAGCACACAATTAGCAGCAAAGCTATATTTTCTCCTCCCAGCTAAATTACAAACTTATACTATAAAGCGGATGAGTGAAACTAAAGGCTTTCTGTTGGTTGAATTAGGGCAATTTTCTATTTGCTAGACACGAAGGGTGATCAGGCATGGAGACAGTTATTGAAGACGCTAACCTAACATATACTTTGTGGCAGTGTGTATTAAAAAATTCTGAATGTTCTATGTAATTTCTGGTGGCCTGAAACTGCAAATCAGCATGCTGCTGCTCTCTCCCATTTCTAAATTTGGACATCCCAACAAAAGTGGATGTCACTGGTCCAGCAGGTAGTGAGTATAACAGGCATGTACAGCTGTACTGAAAAAAAAAAAAAATTCTATTTCTATTACATGTGCACTCACATCAACAGTCCTTAGCCAAACACTGTGTGTAATGCTTTTGGGTGCTGATTTTTTGTTTGCTTGTTATCTGCGAGGTGGTTTTTATAATATCCTATCATGACAACACATTAACCCTTAGCTATTTTACTTCTATTTATATATGGTTTGTTGAGATATTCCTGATGACACATGTGAATTGAATTTATTATGACGCCACATTGTAGTTCCACTGGGTAAAAGAGAATGAGACTGACAGACTGTTGTTCCAAACAGAAGGCCCAGCGATATCCTTCATGCTTAATTTGGTCCTCTTTGGGAAAAGTCTACTTCCATTCCACACAACATCCTTTCTGGTAGAATGACAAATGATGCATCTAAGATATGCAATTATGCTTAGCCATGGGGAAATATTAGGCACCCAAAATAATGAAATATACTTATTAAATAGATGTTCAATATTATGTTTTAAAAGCAGAGACAGAAAATAGAAATATAAAATATTACACAAAAACCTATTTTTCATACAATGTTTGTAACTGGAAAATGGTCCAAACTACACTTGCACTATACAAATAAAACTAATTTAATATGCTGGCAAGGGAAAGGGAGGCTGACTAATCAAATAAGGTTAGGAAGCCACAACGTTAATATAGAGTCCTCCACCCAATAAAAACCTGGCTGCTGGACTGCTTCCTTTTCAACTATTTCATACAGATCTCTTAGAAAATGTTAAATACCCTGTACAGAATCCAGATTTAAAAATTAGCGACTAAGTCTTTCAGTGCACACCAAACTTACAAAGAATAAAACTGAGTGAATGTCATGTTTTTGTTTTCAATGAAAAACTAAAACTTATTTCAAGCAATAACTATAGCAATACGGAGATTTGTTTCACTGTAACAAGGCAAGAAGCAGAAGAGAATAGCAAAAGTGAATCGTAACAGAGTTTTCACTACTCTCTGGTCTGCCAGAGAAAATTGCTGCTTCAGTTTGTGGGTGTGTTTATGCAACCCTACACTGCCATTAGTGTTGTGACCACACATTGCCTGCCATAACAGTACATCCATATTATGTGTGTTTATATCTAATATAGGCTGAAGAAGAGACATAAGAAGCCTTGTAGATGCACGTCTCACACACTGTCGCCAAGTTTAGTATTACAAGTATACAGAAAGTAACCTTTAGTGATCTGACATTTAAGGCCTAATGAAAACTAGAGCAGACCCACTCTTTACTGCAATACTAAAATCCTTCTCCTAAAGTGAAAGTACCAAACTGGTGGAGATGATTTCCCTTAACTATAAATAACTCCTGAGTTGTCACCTAATTCTGTATAATAATGATCAAACAAGACACTGTCTATTCTAAAAACCGAGGAGCTGATGGAAAAAAAGGCCAGCGGCAGACCAGAGACTAGTGAAAACTCAGTTACCAGTTATTATGTTTAGTTAGTTCAGTTAACATATGACAATTTCAGTTCTACATCAACATAATGTTGTTTAACTACTTTTATTTCTCTGTATAGATATGACTGAAAACAGTCACTGATCCTTGTCTTGTGGCTGTGACTGAATGAACAACTTAAAGAGACTTGCCATCGGTACTGGTAAGGACAAAGATCTCAGTCTGGTTCTGTTTCTTGCCACCAATGGTTTTGGGGAACCAGTGTAGGTCAATGGGGTAAATGTCCTCTGGCAATTTGACAACCAGACTGGTCTCACTGGTCAACAGGTTCCACTTGAGGATCTGGTGGTCCTCACTGCATGAGTACAGCTCATCTGCTGTGGTCCAGCCAACACAACTCACAAGTTCCTTATGTGATCTGCTGTTAAGGAAAGTGATGAAGGGGAGTCATTAGGGTATGTATTTTAATTGATCATATGAAATGACATGGTAGCTTCTGCAATAAATAGGGTCGTCTAAAAAAAAAAAAAAAAAAAAAAAAAAAAAAAAAAGAATGAACAGATTGAGGATTTGGTACAGGTTTGGTGTTCAGTCAAACCAAGCACTACAATTATATTACTACTTATAGTGACGCTAACAATAATAATGGTAACAATAGCAAAGTTGTTGACGTTGTGTTAAATAGGCGAAGATATATTTGAGTTGCACAAAAACACAAATACAAGACTTAGACAGCTAACTACATTATAAAAAGGATATGTTTGGGTTCCTGTAGCAGCGATGTTTTCAATCTCATGGTGGATGTTTGTTCTGTTGATCTCTAAACGAAGAAGAAATTGTCAGTTAGTAACAGTAACTCTCATATTAAAGCTCCTTATATCACACTAATGTCAAACGAACATACAAAAAGAAACAATATAAACGACCGGAACCATGAAACTATGAACCGTACCCCGTAAATTAAGCGAGTCAGCGGTTGGCATGCTCTGGTAGCTGTAACGGTGAATGAAACAAGCGTCTGCAGTTGCTACGGTACCTGCCACAGTTGCTAACGTGAATCCTCAGACGTCCCCGAGTCTTGCCTGTGACTTCAATGCTAACGTTAACTTGGTTTTCTGGTTAAAACAGACATCGTTCTGTCGTTACCGACTTTACTGTGGGACAACCAGCAATGCATGCGTGTCATTTACTCCAGAAAAAGATGCACGAACAGTACATATAAAGCCTATCCATCACTAATCAGCAATTTATCGCGAACGTTAACAAGGCTAACCTTTGGCAGCCATTTAATCTGGGTCATAAACAGCTTGAAGCTAGTTATCGCGAGAGTTGCAAGTCTCGTTTCCTTGAAAATGGATATTTCGAATAATTTACAAGTACAGCATGACATCTGTTAAATAAATGTATTTAAAAGAACCAATTAAAATCAAAATACACCAACATTAATCGTTGAACCATCGAACAATATTTCATGAAATGTAAACTATTTACCGGGCGGGACTTCCTTCTACTGTAACCAGGCAACCGTTTGAACTCGTAGAAACATTAGGCTTTGAATCTGACAATAATCTTAAATAATATATAACATTTTTAGTATTGTTATTTTGTGAGTTTTTGGTCTGACTATTTTTTGTCATATGAGTATCGTTTGTTTGGAGCGAGGCGGAGTTGGCGTCATCCCCTTTTTTTGAATTTCATGTTTTTTTCCCCTTGCCCTTTGAACGTTCCATGGTGCCTTGCGTCAGTTTGTAACGAATTTGGTTCGACAGCACAGTTTAGGCGCCATTTACAAGTTAGAGTTTTCAAGCAGGAGAGCGATTCGGAATGACACGGGGCTGAATTTTGTGGATTATATTTGCCAATCTTTGGATTAACGAATACTTTTTCGAAATCGTGATTTGGGTCAGAAAGGAAGACTCTTGACAGACCGTGCCCATATTGTGGAAGGTACATAGAAACAGTTTAGCTGAGAGTAATGACTGGGTTCCGTCTATTTGCTGAAATGCATAACGTTAGTTCTAAACCAGACTTAACATTAACAACACGTTAACTTGAGTTTTAACATTAGCCACGATGGAAAGCGTACTGACTGATGTTAACAATACTCCGGAATGTAATGAGGGTTAATCACTTTTTTTGCCTTATATTACATTTAACGCAAAATTATCCATTTCGTAGACACACGCACACCCCTAACAGTAACATGCAACGTTTCCGATTGTCTAAGCTAATGTTAATGTTGCAGAAGGTTGCTAAACTTTGAGCTGCAATACCTTTGTCTGGTTGACGTCAACTACTTTACCTTTAGCTAACGCTAGTTGGGCAAATGCTAAGTTATGCCCCCCTTTCAATTCAGATAACGCCAACTCTGAGCACACTTAACGTTAGTGTTACGTTAACGTTACAGATGCACAACGCAGTTAAGTTTGCTAGTCACAGTTAGCCATTATGTTAGCTTTAGCTTTGCTGCGTTATTTATCAGCAGATAGTTAGCTACATCAGCTAACTTAACATTAGCAAAGTGAAAATAGCGCAGTAACGTGGCAAAGTTGACGCTACGTGGGGGTTTTTATCCGGTGGCCAAGCTAGCGTTACCAAGTCACTTATTTGGCAAACGTGCGTGTAATTATAACGTTACTATTAAGTTACATTCGTTCTTTGAATCTGCTTTCTAATTAGCTAGCGAGTTAGGTTGCCCCGTGTACACCCCCGCCCCCAACATAAAAGTTGAGGGGATTAAAGTTAATATTAGTGTCAGTTTGAGAACTCGAACAATTTAGGACGTTGTGTCTTTACCACCGACCAGAGAGCTGCGTCTATTCAGTAATGACCTTATAACATAGGCTAGGCTAAGCGTTTTGGGGAAATAATTTATCTATTTGCATATTAACTGAATTTGTTTACCAGTTGACGTTACGTTAACTTTATTTTCCTGTTTTTCCCAACATTGCAAGGGTCCTTAACCGTTCAACTTTGTGACGCACAAATCAAATAACTACCTTAGATGCAGAAGGGTACTAAAACGAATCTGTCATAGGAGGAGGCCATTCATTTTTTACTGTTATTTGGGTTTAGGGTTAGAATAGCATCTAAGTTGCTATAATCATCACGCAGATTGGCAGCCTGTTCGCTGCCATCTCTTTTAGCGTTGTCTGGCCAACAGCCTTTTTTAATAACTCACTTTGCTCAGGTCACAAACTCAAACACTTACTCATGTTGTTATTTTATTTATTGTTGTGAAAAAAACTATGCTATCCTATGAAAAATATACCGACTAACAGTTAGATGGGCGGCAGTGAGATCTGACTGTGGTAATGATTTGAGCCTGACAACGGTAGCTGCGTGTGACCGACTAAAAGTGGAGTTGGGAGATTGATATTCCTTTTTTACCAATGACCCCGTCAGATTTCAAATCATGCCATCTAAAACTGCAAAGAGCTCAACTGCCTCCGCCAAGCCAAGAGGGAAAGGGTCGCAGCCTCGGGATGACTCCGAAGACGAGCTGGATGTACCCCCTCAAGAAACCAACTCCAATAGCCAAGAGGAGGCACCGCCGACAACTGGCAAGTAACAAAGGGTGTTTTGGTGTCTGTGAATCTAAATAAGTTGTGTTCACTCAATGGCGTTGCGTGTATTGCAGTATTTGTAGTGGTCAATTGGCACAGCTGTTGAGCTTTTCTTCTTACTTAAATCTCAACACGTAGTTAGAATGGGTGATATATTTTTTCTAAAGTGTCAGTCATCAATAAATGTCTGATGATTTTTGAGATGATTTTGATATCGTCGAGTGTACTTCTTCCCCGGATCTTCTCAACAAACGAGGTAATTTATTTCGGATAATGAAGTGTTTTTATGTAGTCGACCAAAAGGGTGTTTGGCTTAATTCTTATAACTTGATGATTTGTATAATAATTTGTATGCGAAGCTTAAGATGCACATAGGCATTAAGTGATGTTTTTAATCTTTAGTATATTTTGAAATGCTTCACTGGATGTCTTGCTGCAAGAATTAAATTTACAAACATCGACTCCTTAGCTTGTTTATGCTTATGGGAGCACAATAGATTTTGGACAGGTCGTTGTGGCTTGGTGTGATGGCAACATAGTCGGTTTTACGTTATATATTATCCTCACAATCAAGATTTTCCCAGTCTGTGTTTTGAGTGCAGTTAAGCATGAGTGAAAATGTGACGTTGATGATCGAAATGTATACTTTAGTTATTTATCATCGACGAAATGAATGTGTCGCATCTACTCGCACGTATCAACGCTTCTCGTGGAGAGCGTTTGTATAATAATGTGGGTTTGTTCATAAGCGGCCATGGTCTCTTTCGTTTCTTTTTTCTTTGGGTTGGCTCTTGTTTTCAGAACAAAGAAAAATAACGCCTGTCAACTTTCTCGGGAGTCGTTGCTTGACTGCTGTTGTAACTTGCTGCCTGTATGTTGTTTGTTTGTTTTTTTGCTCCTCCACCCCTCCCCCACGCACCACTGTCCCCCACCTGAAACGAGTTTTTTTTTCTGTGCCACAGATCCGTCTCGCGGGGAAGCTGCCGAGGCGGTTGATAATCGAAGTTTGGAGGAGATTCTCGGTAGCATCCCTCCACCCCCGCCCCCAGCAATGACCAATGAACCGGGCGCTCCTCGCCTGATGATAACACATTTAGTTAATCGCAACTTTAAATCTTATGCAGGCGAGCAGATTCTGGGGCCTTTTCACAAGGTACGACCAAACATGGTTACAAATGTCAACCCTGTGTGGGAAATACTTTGCTAATGTGCTGTGTTAAGCTCACATATTTACCACCATTTGTAGTGTTTCTCAATTTTATTTTATTTGTCGTTAATTTCATATTATGCATCTGTAAACACGTTGCCTTGTGTAGTGGTAGACATAAAAAGTACACAAATATTAATGACACTCCATTATAACATTTATTTAAATTTTGAAAAATATTTTTTTCCAAAGTGGAAAAAGTCACACTCCTCCATTTTGATTTAGTGAGTGTATCATACAGGGGGTAGTGATCTAGAGATGTGCTCACATTTCCTTTAAATTATGACTTTCATTAAACTTTGTCTTTTCACCTTTTCTGCTCCCCTCATTGATCTGTAAATATATGTATATTAAAATAAATCTTAACTACACCCACTTGGAATACATTCACTATCACAATCTTACTATGCTGAAATGTTAATATATTGCCTGTAATGTTATGACATTTACGTTATTTGTTTGTGGATGCAGTATATTTTTGTATAATTGATTTTGTGTATTTTTTTTATCTTCTCTTATCTTTCTCTCAGCGCTTTTCGTGCATCATTGGTCCAAATGGGAGTGGGAAGTCCAATGTGATAGATTCAATGCTCTTTGTGTTTGGATACAGAGCTCAAAAGATCAGATCGAAAAAGCTCTCGGTGCTGATTCACAGCTCTGATAAACACAAAGATGTGCAAAGCTGTACTGTGGAGGTGCATTTTCAAAAGATTATTGATAAGGTATATATATATCTATATCTGTCACACAGATGCATACTACACTCACTCTGGCCTCTCCTAAATTAATCAATACGCAGTCCAAATTTAAAGGGGTAATTAGAAATATTTTCTAGTGACCAGATATTTTTCTTGAATTTTGAATTTTTTTTTTCTCTATGCTCAGGAGATAATATTGCTACACAATTATCACACCAGTGACTAAACAGACTCAAATCGGTCATGAAAGTCACAACTAACACCCACACATATCATAGTCAATTCATAATGTTCTAGAATTGATTCCTATATTTTTGAATAATTTTTAAATGGGCCATTTAGTGACTAGGCTCTACTTATTTGACTGTGCTGTGAAAAGTCAATAAAATGGGTGTTTGTATTAAGAGACAAATTTATTCTGTTGGATTAGATCACAAATTACTTTGAAAACCGACTGCAGTTAAAAGAATTGGAGTTAAACATGTTTCTATATTTGATCTGCCACAGGGGGTGTAAGTTTTGCCTTGCCCACTGTTAAATATATCCAAGCCTTTCTGTTTGGTCCACCAGTTCACAGTAAATTAAAATCAAGTTGTTAAACTAGTGACATAGTTCTCTGAACTCTGCCAGTTTAACAATCTGCCATTTCTGAAGCTTAAAAAATATTTTTTAACAAGTGGTGTACACAACTTAAATTATTTGACTTGTTTCTAAATGAATACATTTTTAGCCAAATTACCTACCTTTTTTCATTGCATTTATAATCTCATCATTTTATTTAACGTGTTGTTTAAATTTAGTAAATGTAACGTGATATAATACACTTTAATACTAATATGGTTTATTTACATGGAAGTGTAGCTAGCCCAGATCTGTTGTGTGCTTTTTAAATTAGCCTTGTTTTTAATGTGGGGTGTTTTTCTCCAACCACCCTCGGTGGATTTGTCACTATTATGAGTATTATCATTTGATATTGTGTAGAGCTGTGTGGGTTTCTTCTGAACTGTTCTTCTCTAAGCTGCTCTGTCTCTTCTGCCCCTCCCCCCTCTGAGCCAGGAAGGAGATGACTACGAAGTCATCCCCAGCAGCAAGTTCTATGTTTCCAGGACTGCCAACAAAGACAATTCCTCAGCCTACCATATCAATGGCAAGAAAGCCACATTCAAAGAAGTGGGGGCTTTACTCCGAAGCCATGGTATTGACCTAGACCACAACAGATTTCTGATCTTACAGGTAATTTTTTTTTATGTAATTTCCTCTTCCACTTCTATCTCTGCTTTTTTTATCCTTGCTGTGACCATCCCATTTTGTCAGAGATTTCCTGCTCTTCATTCTCTTCCCATTTCCCAGTCCTCTTTGAGTCAAATGTTTCATGGCTACCTTAAAGCCATGCCTGTCTGTGGGAATAACCTGTTGCACTGGAATTGGAAAGGAGAGGATGTGTCCTCTGCCAGCCCTTAGACTGCTATAGCAGCGCATCATGGTTTGAAACAATGTGGAAAAGGTGCGAACCATTATTTGCTGCTTTAGAATTTTAAGGAAAAAAGGCAATGTTACTCATACATGGACCTGGATGTGAGTGGCTGTAGTTGAACAACTAACTCAGATTTTTTTTTAGTGGGGGAATCTTTGATGGGGTTGAGCCACCACACCAGTGGGGACAGGTTGGACCTCCCTTCCCCTCCCTCTCCCATGTACCTGCCACGCTTCAGCAGCACGTAAATATTGGCGTGTGAAAATAGACCCCAACCCCAATATTGGCAGTGCTGCTTCAGTGTGGCTGGATCAAACACCCTCCATTGCCATGGCTTTAATATTGGTTCAACATTTTGTTTTTTGTTTTTTTACCTCCAGTGTGAATGTAAAGCATTCCTGTATATTTTAAAATTATTTTTCTTAGATGTTTTTATTTAATTTTTTTTAAATTTAGCATTATGTTGCACTGAGTTTGGACCAGTTCACTAGTTACACTCCTACCCCTTCTGATTGTCTTATGTGTGACCTACCCATTATTGCTGATTACCCCAAGGCTTATGGCACAATGACTCATAGCAGAGTAGAACAAAGTGGCTTATTAAATCTTTGTTGTTCCAATTTTTAAATTTAATTTCATTATTTTTACAGTATGTGGTTAGTTGGTTTGATTACATGTGTCCTGCTTGACTTTTTTGTTCGTGTGTGTCGTCCATTCTCACTCTCCTTGGATGTTAGATTTTCAGTACTCTGTTCATTATATGGCTGCATGACTATGGGAAGAGGCTTTAGCTTGTTCTCCAAGGTCACTTTTCCAGGCCTCTGGCTAAGGGGAAACTGTCTATTTTGTGCACTGGTCAGAGCAGAGGATGATGTGGGATTCCTCCCATTCCTTTACTGGCTTCTCCTTTCTTTCATACATAAAAGTAACATATGAGCTGCCTTTATTTTTTATATATATATATATATATATGAAACATAATATGGATTACATTTTTGTTTAACTTGAAATTTATTATGTAGCAATATTGATATTCTAAGCCAGCCTGTCCCAAAAAATAAATAAATAAAAATTAACCCATGTTAAGACAAATATAATTACTTAGGAGAGTTGTCCATAACTTGGGGGCTAGGTGTATACAGTATTTGGAAATTCAACCAAGGTGTAGCTACAATATGTCAAAATGTATATGCTATAAAAACATTTTGTTTTTAAATCACTTTAAATTTGGTAATAATTTTAACACAAGTTCTGTAATGAGTAGTGATTGTTGGTGGGGTGGTGATGTGATAAAGTGTTCTGAAGCATGTTTAACATGTCTGATAACACTATTTACTCATTCATCAGATTATAAATCTTATCCATTATTTTTGAGCATTTTAATTTTATGTTCTCCTTTTGTTTTGGATTGATATAACTGTTTGTTTAGCCCAGTGGAATACTAGGGATTATTCTTAGTTTCTTTGAGTGGGAAAAGCCATCGTGTTCTCAAAGGGAGCACCTAGAAATACACTTTTGGTACACTGACTGTACATGACTGTATGGATCTGCCAAGTTGTGTGTGTGTGTAGCAGACCAGCATTATTGCAAGTTTAGAGTTATGAAGTCAATTGACCACATCTTAATAGTGAATGTTGTGGACATTTTTTATTTTATTACAAATTCTAAGAGTTGTTGTTGTATTGGAACTTTAAGCTGTATGTTTTCTGTGAGTGATTGCATGCATGTCTTTGTCCATGTGTTGTTCTGGACTGTACCTAGGGCGAGGTGGAGCAGATCGCCATGATGAAGCCTAAAGGTCAGACGGAGCACGATGAGGGCATGCTGGAGTACCTGGAGGACATTATCGGCTCCTGCCGTCTCAAGGAGCCCATCCTAACCCTGGCCCGCCGCATTGAGCTACTGAATGAGCAGAGGGGAGAGAAGGTGACATACGCTCATACACTATCTGCTCACACACTCATAAGTTAACCAGCTTTCCTTCCTGTGTCCTGACTTCATTTGCTGTGCATTTATACAGTAGAGGTTGGAGTTTGAAGAGGCTTTCTTTTGTGTGTGCATGTGTTTGGAAGCTTTTGATGCACATATCTGAGAAGAAAATCATACCCTTTTATATTCTTGTGTAACTGTGAAGTATGTAAAATAAGTTGGTACTTGGCTGGGCCAACTGCCCCAGACATGATTCATGGCTTTTCATAGAAAACTTTTTGTGCACACATATTTACTTCTGAAGATATATTTTAGTATGTTGACAAACTTCTTTTTTCTTTTTTTGTTGTTATTATTAAAGTCTTATTTTATTGTATGATGTAGATAACAGAATACAGGAGTGATTGGAAACAAATGAATGCTATTATGGCTTTTATCAAAAAATGTATGTGGCATCAGAATGATGGAGACATTGTAGAAATAATATATCTTTTTTTGAATATGGCACTAATACATATGATCCATCTTGAAGTTTTGTCACCTGATATTAAGTACTGCAGTATGTTCACTGTTCTAGCTAAACCGAGTAAAGCTAGTGGAAAAGGAGAAGAATTCTTTGGAGGGAGAAAAGAACAAAGCTGTGGAGTTCCTCACCCTGGAGAATGACATCTTCAAACACAAGAGTCAGCTCTGCCAATATTATGTGTGAGTGTACCAGCAACGTCTCTCTGTTCTGTACAAGATGAATTAAATAATAATATAACCTCATTAAACTTCAATGTAGACCCAACAGTAACACACAAACGAAAAAGAATCTGTTGAATGAATGCAAATTTTTTATTTTTCTCTGATGTCAGACCCCATTTTCTTTGTAAATTATAAAGTTTTACCTCTGTTTTTTCCTGATATCTCTTTGCCATTAGTCATGATCTGCAGAAGCGAGCGGTGGATAAAGAGCAGGAAAAGCAGAAGATCTTGGAGGACACCAAGGAACTCACTGAGAAAAATGCAAAGATATCACAGGAGACGGAGAAAATGAACCAAGAGCTCAAAAATGTGGAGAAGTAAGGCATTTTTTGTTCTTCTTCCCTTCTATTAACTAATGTTTAGAAGGTTACTAACTTTTCTACTAATTCAATAATTTTGTGCTTGTTGTCAGGGCCTAGCTTGCGCTGAACATTTTTGTTTAGAGGCAAAATTCCAGTTCAGATCTGGAAAAGTATCAGTAGTAGTAATTTGTGTGTCCTAAAACTTGATTGTTCCACAAATGGTTGCAAAAAAAGTATAGAAAACTGAGAAGGGGAAAAAAAAGGTATAAGCATGATTTCATACATTTTTGGCTTTGATGAGCATAGACTTTTTAAAACTGACAGAACTTCTTTCAAATGAAAAATGTGTAGGACCTGAAAACTGAGCTTTACTATGAAGAGCTTCCTGTGTTATAGAAACTGAGCCTATTAATGTTTATGTATACATTGTTTTTTTTGTTTGCTTTTTTCAGATTCTCATAGTTTATCTAATATTTCAGTTGATTTTTTTTTTTTTTTCCATGATTGACTTGAGTGTACCCAGTAAAAATGCTGTTCCTCAACCAGGAAACAAAATAAGCTCAACAAGTACATTGAGACCCAGAAGGAGAAGTTCACCCAGCTGGATCTGCAGGACGTTGAAGTGCGTGAGAAGATTAAACACTCCAAGAGCAAGAACAAGAAACTGCAGAAGCAGCTGGAAAAGGACAAAGAAAAGGTGTGTTGGCCTTTTTAAATTGTGGTCCACTATTACACACAGTTCAATTACTTCATTTAAGTTGGTATTACTGTTTGTTACTCTGCTGTAGTTGTATTTCACTCTGATAGTATCACAGTGTGCATTCTCACAGTGTTCACACAGATACATAATCTGTCAGGAGAGCGTAATTGTAGCCATTGTTTTCATAATATACAATACTTGTCCATCAACAAATACAGGGTTGCACTAAGTCAAGACAAGCTAGCACCAGTGGTGACACTCCAGTGTTACTGTTTATTTTGTCCCATGGCCAAGAAAGAAACATGGGCACTAAAAATACAATTTCCGTTGCTTATAGAAAACACAAGGGCTGTTGTTTTGAGGCCTAGAGAAAGACATTTATCAAGACTTTACAGAAACCTTCATATAAGTGATAAATGAATTGCAGAATTATACAACTACATTTTAACTTCTATCCGTGCCTTTATATGTTTAGTTTACAATAAAATTTCACAGGTTCATGTTTTATAGTTGTACAGACAATGGTGTACTGTTAGTGGGGTTTTTTTTTTTAAACTATGGTTAATTTTATGTTGTCTAACTTTAATTTCAATATTAAGAGTTAGACGTAGATAGATTCCACAGTAATACATTTCCTAGAGATAAAGCATTTACAAATGTTTCTGGCCAGGCCAATTATGTTATGAAAATTAAGCATTCTTTAAGCTGTAAAGATAATATAAATTTGTGTTTAAAAAAAAAAAACCCGCCTACTGTTATTGTTTCCAGAGAAATATAACTGACATCATTCTGCATGATGGCTACAGCTACACAAAGCAATACTAAGTACAGTGAAATTGTTTTTTGTACAAAAACATGTGAATATTGCTAAGGACAAACGATGCTGTCATTTGCAAAAGTTTGTAGGGACCTTGCTGTCATTTTTCTATTTTTTTCTTACCTTGGGTAAACCGAAATCCCTATATTTCTTCGAAGTTAATTGACATTATCCATAGAAGGAAAAAAAATAGAATTGTAAATCAAATTTCATGGCAGGAAGGGCTATCTGACCTAAACTAGCCACTAGGGGGCTGTGAAGTAACACACAAGTTGATTGTTAGTGTGTGCCTATTCACAGCCCACTCATGCTCTGTTTCACTATTAATGATGTCCCTGTCTCTTAGACTAATGTTGCTCTAACTTGTGCACTTACTGAAAAACTTTTTCACACAAACCTAGAGTTAAGAGATCTCCCTTGTAACTGTAGGTATATCTTCTCATCTCCCGCTCTGCCCTAAAAGCCTATCTGCTCCACCTACAATGGCTGTGCTGTGGAAACGTCTTGGTCAGAAGCAGGCAGACCTCTGGGGAGCAGTGTTCTGCTGTGTGGTAGTCAACTATGGCCTGGCTTGTGTAACACTCCCAGCAGCCACATTCACGTTTCACCCACCGTTAACCCTACAAAACATAGACTATATACACACACCACTCCTTGCCTTGTTTCAGCCCTGCCAAGCGGCATACTGTTGTGCCAGTCTTAACCAGGGCTTGCTCAGTGTGTGTTTATAGTTGATTACAGTTGTGTGTTTTGGCCTGCTTCTGAATGTGTAGCACAGCTGCTTGTAACTGGCACTGGCAAAAAATGTATTCAGTCTATTTACTTTATACCTTTTGTCTTCACTGATCCCTTTATCTCATCATCTAATTTAAGAGGTAAAGGGTTGTTACTCTGGTTGGTTGAAGTATGTATTGATGAATTGTGTCCTCAAGTTGAATCTAGACAGGTAAAGCCTCTGTTGCTTAGAATTCAGAGTTGGTCGCATCTCATTTGTTTTTATACATTCTCCTGTCTGGCTCATCTTTTAGCTGGAGGAAGTGCGCGGCGTACCAGCCAGCAGTGAAAATGCCATCTCTGAGGCAACAGCTCGCAAGGAAGAGCTGGAGAAGCAGAAGGTGAAAGAAGAGGAAAAACTTAAGGAGGTGATGGAGAGTCTGAAGGAAGAGACGAGCGGCCTGCAACAGGACAAAGAGGTGTGTGTATACATGTTGGGTTATATTTTGTTGCATGCTTTGTTTAACTTTAGATAGTAAACATCTCGCATTGTTTCCGTTAAATGTTGTGTCTTCGTCTTCCAACCTTACCTCTACTCTCTCTGTGTTCTCCAGACCAAAGAGAAAGAGCTGATGGAGCTCAGTAAGGCTGTAAATGAGACCCGGTCTCGTATGGACCTGGCTCAGTCTGAGCTTGATATCTACCTTAGTCGACACAACACAGCTCTGACACAGCTCAACACAGCCAAGCAGACACTTCAGACAACTTCAGACACGCTGCGTGAGCGTCGTGCCGCCATCAAAGAACTGGAAGTCAAAATACCCAAGAAAGAACAGGAGCTCAAGAAGGTAAACAACATTATTGTTTGGCATTTTGTTCAGGCAGCATTTACATGTAACATTTTCATCCAGCGGGAGTCACTACCTCCGAGTATTTCTGCCCAGTGCATGGCATTATTTGTGCAAGCTTCTCCTTGAATTACTCCTCTTTTTTTTCTCTGCAGGACGAGGAAGAGCTGGGGCAGCTGATGAAGATGGATAATGAGACCAGAGAAGTGGTGAGGGAAATGAGGCAGAAGGTGGATGAAGCCAAGAGCTCTCTGTCTTCCAACCGCAGTCGGGGAAAGGTCCTGGATGCCCTCATGCAGCAGAAGAAGAATGGGAGAATCCCTGGCATCTTTGGAAGATTGGTAAACAGCTGTTATAACATTAATATACAGGGTTACACAGCAACAATTGTCTTGTCTCATCAGTTATATTAACATCAACTCCGCCTTTGTATTTTACTTGATTTTTAATTATTCAATGTCTGGACTGAAAAGCAGAAGTCTATAGTAGCTGTATTATAATTTATTTTTGTGCTTGTAGGGAGACCTTGGAGCCATAGAGGAGAAGTATGATGTGGCCATTTCCTCTAGTTGTGGTGCTCTTGACAACATCGTGGTGGATACTATTGACACAGCTCAGAAATGTGTTACGTTCCTCAAAGAACAGAACATCGGGGTCGCCACCTTCATTGGCCTTGACAAGGTAAAGGTCATTACACTTGGGACCCTTAATCAACCGACTGTAAACTGATGATTTTGTCTTAGAGGCTAGATTGGTTGAGCCTTTATGTGAAATATTATACATGCTCACTTCAGTAGCTGGTCAAGACAGTAGTTCAGGTCCGTGTCTTTTACCAAACTTTTAAACTATGTTGCGATATTCAGGTTTTCTCCGGTAAAGAAAAAGAAAAAAGGTCTCCATCTCTTGCTGTTCCTTATTCTTCCTCACTTCCTTTGCTCAGATGAAGGTGTGGGAGAAGAACATGGCTCCCATTTGCACTCCAGAGGACAGCCCTCGTCTCTTTGACATGGTGCATGTGAAAGATGCGAGTGTGCGACCAGCTTTCTACTTCGCCCTAAGGGACACCCTGGTGGCCCAGGACATGGAGCAGGCCACAAGGATGGCCTTCCAGAAAGACAGGCGTTGGAGAGTGGTCACCCTGAAGGGACAGATAATCGAGATGGCTGGTGGGTGGCCTTTTGTATGTCATAAGTTTACCTGGCCAGCTTCTTTTTTTTTTCTTTTTTTTTCCTCTAGCTCGTATACTTATGACTCTCAGTGAAGATAATAATATTGGTCTGGTGTGTGCTTCACAGGAACCATGACTGGAGGAGGAAGAGTATTGAAGGGCAGGATGGGCTCCTCTCTTGGCACTGAGTTCTCCCAGGAGGAGGTGAGTGCAAAATACACACATTAGGGGCATTAGTGTTTATCATAAGTCTTGGGTTAGAAAATTGGTCCTAACTGGCCTGAAATTTTAAGTGATACATATTGGTGCTACTTTAGCTCAACTTTGTCTAGATAAGAAAATGTTTTAAATGAAATGTTTTGCATTTGATTTAAAATAACATTTTTATAGAAATGTACTAGATTTCTTTACTGATTATGTCCAGAGTAATGGCTACATTTACACAGCTGTGCCTGCTCTGCATAAACATGTTTTTGTAATTTGCACTTAATTGAAAGCTTATTAATGCAGTAACAACAGTGATTATACAGGACAGAAGAGCTGTGATTGTTTTTATTGCACCTCAAAACCTATAGTATACATGATTCTCCACATTTTAGCCAAACGGCGCCCAGATGCAGCTTGACCATGAAAACAGATCGACATCATCAGTGCCAGAGCATTGCTTAAATATACCACAGTGCACTGACATTTAATAGGACTTCTTATACATTAACACCATAACAAATGGACAGTAGATTAAATGTAATTTTTTTATCAGTTCATGTAAATTATGCTCAACCATTACCTGTGTGGAAATAGCTTTTAATACACTGTTAGTGACACTGTTTTCTGTATTTAATTAGCTTTTTCCTTGCCTCAAATTATTCGTTCACACTGTATGTCGTTTGAATGTGGTTTTAAGCCAGAACTACAGAGACAAACTATAAGACATCATCATTAAGTTCTCAGTATCATAAAACTTTTGTTTTTCACCCTCAAAAGACACCTTCTACTCCACACTCCAAGTGGGTGAAGCAAGCTTCATAAATAACTCATAATTCCTGCTGTTAGCCAGTAGTATTTAAGTTTTACCTTGAGCACATTTCCTCAGAAGTGATTCTGAGATGCTGGATCAATAATGGACCCTGCTATCAGATAATCATCACTGCAGGCCATTAGTGTAGGAGATTTGATTGTTTTCATGTGTTTTCTGCAGCTTAACCGTATGGAGAGCAAGCTGAATGAGAAAGTGTCAAAACTGCAGGGCTGCCAAGAGAGAAGACTGCAGCTAGAGGAGAACGTCCAGCGCCTTGGGCCACAGCTCAGAGATATGAAGAACACACTGGAAAAATACGCAAACAGCATGACTGTACAGCAAATACACCTTTTACTTCCTTTTCATTCACTGTGTTTCTGTCTCACTCATTTGGGTGTATAAACTGCTAAAAAATGTTTTGCTCTTTGCAAGCCTGTGTGACTGAGTATTTTCTTTCTTTCCTCCCTTCAGAATCTAGCTGACCAGGAGGCTCACTTGAAACTTCAGATCAAGGAGCTTGAGGCCAATGTGCTGGCTGCTGCCCCAGACAAGACCAAACAGAAACAGATGGAGAAGAGCCTGGAGGCCTTCAAGAAAGGTGGGATCCTTCTGTAAAATGTATAGAGAAATATTTTTAATTGTTAAATATGTTATTAGGTTAATATTATATCTCATGTTAGACTCATTTGTAATTTGTGGAAAAAATGACACTCATTCTTCTTGTCCCTGTTCTGTCCCTCTCAGACTATGAGGCAGCATCCAGTAAGGCTGGGAAAGTGGAAAATGAGGTGAAGAGGCTCCACAACCTGATTGTAGACATCAATAGCCACAAGCTAAAGGCTCAGCAGGACAAGCTTGACAAGGTCAACAAGGAGCTAGATGACTGCTCTTCCACAATAACCAAGGCCAAAGTAGCCATAAAGACAGCTGACCGGTGAGGAAATGATGCACGTTTAAGCTCTATAATCACACACTCATACTTTTGTTTAAAGTCAGAAGGATCAGCTACTCTATAGCCTAGAGTATAAACACTATTATACAGTCAGAAATGTTCAGCCCTTAGTTTAGAGCGCATTTGTTGGTACAGTGTCTGGTTTAATTGCATATGAAACTATCTTAAAGTCACAAAGTTACTTTATTCTAAGGGTAATGCTGAAAAGTTCCTCTCCAGACTTTTAATTTTAGTCGTTATTATCAATACCTGGTACTAAGTCTATCACTTAGGCATCCCAGATTGCCTGTGCAGTGATGTAGTTGCACAGACATATCTCCTGTCTATCACTAGGGGGCGACACGCCGTACCGGGGTTCTGGGTGTAGTTAAAGTCCGCTTGTCAGACTTGGCAAGGAAGTAACTCTATTGTGATGCTTAATACTTAAGCCAACATTTGTGTTAGGTCTGTACGTAACATATAAGTAACATTAGCTTACAGGAACACTTACTGAACTCCTCTTCTTCTTGTTGTCAGTGGTTTCTTTGAGTTAATCAATGTCGTGGCAGTAGCAACTAAAATGGACATGTAGTCATCAGCATCTGAGGCTGGAACATTAAGATTGATCGTGTGGGCAGGACAGCCCGGCAGACTGCTGTAGCAAACGCTGGTGGCTGCATGTGACATGGTTTGTTTGCCTGGAGGAGCTGTCCAGCCAATTAAGAACACAGTGGAGATTATAAACTGAGGTGTACAGAGGCAGCCTGTGTGAAAGTTCTTCTTCTGTGATGTTAAATATAGTCTTCGACCATTTTGGCCTTGTATCCAGACTAAGCCAGCATTTTTCAAATTTTGAGATGCATTTTATTGCCTCTAATTCTTTCCAATTCTTTTGCATCATCATACAGGTGCTGCCATTGATCTGTATTTCTGTTTATGTTGGATGACTTCACAGGTCGTGTAGTATTCATTTCTCAGTACAGAGATTACTGTTAGCCTTGTTTAGCAAGTAGTATTTATGAGCCGCATCAAATCACTACTTTACTCTCGTACAGTCCCTGACAACAGAAACGTGTGGTGGAAATCTGAAAATCAAGAATCTCAAAACAGAACTGTCTTTGTGGTATTTATTAAGGAACGTTCTGCGCAGAAAGGATCAGAGCTAGTACAGCGTAAGCACACACGTAACTACTGGGACTGTGTATTGGGCTCTGAGTGCTGCCAAAACGCGGGTGACCTACACTCAGTACTATGCCTGAACACAACCTGTGTAGACACAGGTGGAGCACTGAAGCTGCTGCTGCTCTGCTAACATGCTGCTCACATTACTCCTCCTGTGTAGACATGGTGGTAGCATGGGTTAGCTGTGATAAACTCCAGATCCTGATGCTAAAAGTTCTGTCACTGAGCTGAGATTCTTGTTACCATGTAGACAAGCTGATATCTGTCTTTTGCTGTCTCTGTCACCTCTGTAGTAACCTGAAGAAGTGTGAGGAGAGTGTGAACCGTGTGCAGGGTGAACTGGAGGAGAATGAGAAGTCAATGGCTGAGCTCACAGAACAACTGAAGAAACTGGAAGATGAGGCCGGGGAGGTCATGAAGGCCTGTCAGGAGGCTGAGGTAGGCACTTTTTATTCACTTTAAGGCTTTTTTTTGTTTTTTACAGATTTTCACAGAAAATGTCCAGATATTTTATACCAATATATCCAAAAGTAGTAGTTTTTGTGCTCCAAGAAGATATTTTTGACAGCAGTTTATTTTGAACCTGGTCTTCTTGCAATAACTAGAACTATGCATCTTGAAATTTAAAGTCCCACAAAAGAAAATACGTGTTTTTATCCTTTTTAATCAAAGAAACAAAATTCCACAACTCCAATTTGCCAAAGTGTTTCAAGGTGTTGCTGTCCTGCTTTGCACCTTGTAAGAACAATTTAAGTAAGGTATGAAATGGTTTCAATAGGATTTCTGTGTATGTTAGATAAATGATCATTCTGGACTATTTCTGGGTTTAGTAACAGTACTTATTTTTTTTTTTTTTTTAAGTTGAATGTCTCTGATCTAATTGACCAACTGTGCTTTTTGTGCTGTAGCCATGTAGAATCACCACATCTAAATACATTTGAAGTAAACACTGAGATAAGTTGAGTACCTCCGTTTTCTCTTGTCCTCTAGGCCGCACTTCCTGAGGTGCAGGAGCAGTATCAGGGGGTACTGAAGGAGATCAAGGTCCTACAGCAGCAGGAGCACGCGCTGCAGGAGGAGTCCCTCAGTGTCCGGCTCCGCATTGAGCAGATAGAGACCACCATCACTGAACACAACAACAAGATCAAACACTGGCAGAAAGAGGTGGGTGATGAACAGATGTGTATGTGTGAAATCGAGTACAACTTAACTCTGGCTGTAGGTTCTAATGGTAATGATAACATTATACTCACCAAAGTAATTGTTGAGAAGCGGGAGTTGAGTGACTTTGCTGAAAATTGGACCAATGGGGTAACAAACACAAGCAATAAATGCTTCATGTACTTAACTTTTCTTCCTCAGTCCCTCAAAACAATGTAAAGAAAATCTTTTTATAATAATTCACTGCTGATGGTATTTTAATAGTCATTTTAGTTTTGGGGCTCTGCTTTTATTTGGCACTGTTCTAATTGTTTAACTTAACTACTACTAATTAATCCACTTGTTTGAATTGGCTGTTAATGACTGTCCTGTTCTTTTTGCCTGATAGTATTACCTGTTTTACTAAATTATTTCTGAAGCTCTTTGTAACTTAAATTTGAAATCTGCTCTATAAAAAGGTTAATATTTTTAATAGTAAAATGTTAGATGTAGATTTCGGATACATCTTTTTGTTATACTAAAAAATGCTGGTATTTAAACACTAATTTAAAATTTTGTTTTTATTTAATTGTTGGAAGTTGCAGATGGTTCTATTGACATTGATGTGTAGCAAATATGTGGGTGTATGAATTATATTTTTGACTTTCTTTGACTGAGTATTAATTAATCTTTTTATTTATGTTCTTCAGGCCACCAAGCTGTCCCTTCATGCCATTGAGGACAAGCCAGCAGAGGAACTTCCTGTTCTTACTCCCGCTGAACTTGCAGAAATCTCAGACCCCAACATCATCATCAACAAGATGATCACGTTAGAGACCCAGTGTGCTCAGATCAAGCCCAACCTTGGGGCCATTGCTGAGTACAAGAAGAAGGTATGCACAAATATGAACAGGCATCAGTCTATCCAACCTCAGCAGAGGTTTGCAAGTTGTCATTAATGAATCGCAAATACACAGAGGAAAATTTCAAATTGTGATTAAAAGCAATGTGAAGAGTGGTGGAAAAAATTTTAAACCCTGTTTAGAACACTTGAGCATCGATTTCAATATGTGTCGCTGTGTTTTCAGGAGGAGCTGTACCTGCAGCGCGTGGCTCAGCTGGATGAGATCACTACAGAGAGGGACAATTTCAAACACGGTTACGAGGATCTGCGCAAACAGCGCCTCAACGAGTTCATGACTGGATTCAACATGATCACAAACAAGCTGAAGGAAAACTACCAGATGCTTACACTGGGTGGCGACGCAGAATTAGAGCTTGTGGACAGTTTAGACCCTTTCTCTGAGGGCATCATGTTCAGGTAACAGGAGGAGAATAGGTCAAAGACCAATAGCATATTTAGCTGATTCCTGTTGACTTGTATTCTTTTGTTTGAGCACTGATTTTCTGTTTCTCGCTCTCTCTAGTGTGCGTCCTCCAAAGAAAAGCTGGAAAAAGATCTTTAACCTGTCAGGAGGAGAAAAGACACTTAGCTCCCTGGCTCTGGTGTTTGCTCTGCACCACTACAAACCTACACCGCTCTATTTCATGGACGAGATAGATGCCGCTCTTGATTTCAAGAACGTCTCCATCGTGGCCTGTTACATTTATGTGAGTATGGACCTGTGTATTAGGCAATGAGACAAGCTGCATGGCGAAGTGTTAAAGTTATGGGTTCAAGATCTCTTAAGTTCAAAGTACATTTTTAGTAGCAAAGTAGTGTAACACGCAAGTCATGAAAAGCCTCCTTGTTGGCAAACATCTGCCTAATTTTAGTGGTTGATGAGTAAGGCACTGAATCCAGGGGGTGCTGTTGGATGATACAGTGATCAACTAAACTGCATTAGCCAGTTAATTTTAAGAACTGTGGAGCTAATCGGTGCAGTAATCACTGACTCATAAGAGCTCAGTGTTTCTCTTGTGCAACACTGGAATAATGGAGGAGTTTAGAAAAATCACCTGTTTTTGGAAACTGGAGCAAAACAAAGTACTAAGCCTTTAACTGTTTGCCTCCACTGTGTCCATTATTTTTATAGGCTTTTGGATCAGTGTTCACTTCATTCATAAGGCATATAAAACTCAATTGAGACAAATGTCTTAAACCTTTTTTTTTTTTTTTCCCCTTTCCGTCATCTCTGCGCAGGAGCAAACAAAGAACGCTCAGTTCATCATTATCTCCCTGAGGAACAACATGTTTGAGATCGCTGATCGTCTCATCGGCATCTACAAAACTCACAACACCACCAAGAGTGTGGGAATCAACCCCAAGACCATCGTGTTTAAAGAGCACGATGCCATCAGTGCTTAAACCTGAGGAATCTCTGCTGTTTTACTTTCCTTTTCACACCTTGTAAATATTTTTTTATCCTGTCCTTTACAATGACATGCTGCTTTTCTTTATAACTATCTGAACTAATAAATGTTTTCTGGTAAGATCTTTTCCTTAATACAGGCACTCACATTATCACTCACATGTACATAAACATAATCTTTTAAAAGTTTGTGAATATATTTTGACCAAGTAGTATTTAAGGTGTCTGAAGGCACAGAGATATTTTTGTAACTTGTTCACACAAATAATTTGTGTATAGAAAATGTAATAAAATCCTCTTTAACTTGGCAGGCTGTAGGTTCCTAAAATGCTGTACATCAACTTAAGTATCCCAGTGACAAGTCAAAAGGGATAGGAAGCAAATTATAGACATAATGCACAAACATTCTATAGGCTATTTTTTTTAAATTATTTTAATACAACTTGTGCAAAACCAGCACAGACAGTCATGATTTGCCTGATGTGTGAACAATGGGAATGTTCTGCTCTGAGGCCATGTGATGGCTTGGACATCCTATATTTCACACTACAAAGACAATTGTAGCGAACATCAGTTGATTGAATTCACTGCACCGCTTTTAGACATACAGCAACACTGACTGACTTGTACCCCATCTCACACTGGCACACAGCCCTCTGTCCACCAAATTAGCTCTGGTTCTTGAACCAGTTCCGTTCATGATTCTTGGAACCATGGTGCCATCTAGCCAACCAGCTTGTTTCTACCAAAAACAGTGCAATCGTGGATTTGTCATCAACGGAGGGTGAAGGCAGAAGTAAACCGTAGTAGAAAGATGGCAAATCGCATCGATTACCTGCAAGCGTTTGTTCTATTACAGATATTTGTAGACCATTGTTGCCTTCTCATCCTCTTTCTGAAGTATAGAACATGACACGCCCACTGATGACATCATGGTTCGTGCTTTAGGTCAAAGAAAACCTGATATTTTTTGGTTCCAGCTGGGAATCAACTTTTCGGATTTCAAACCAATTTATTTTTGCTCCGAGGTTCAAAATTTTGTGCAGAACGGGTAACAGATGCCTTTTGAAAATACAGGAAGTTTATAAAAATACAACCACTACAAAAGGTCTGGGTAACAAAACATTTGTAAGAAATTGCTGACATTCTTCAAATTGCCATTTGTTCAGTCTGACACTTACAGTAACATAAAATCTTAGTATCATACCTGTGTACATAATATTTGATATGACAGAAACTCAATCTGGCATTTCAGTAAGGATGAGGTCTGCTTGAGCAAAATAAAGTAACATTTGTGGGATGCACTGGTAAAGCTTTTCTAAAGGCTATAATGTTTAATATAGACTGTATGTCAGTGCACCATTTTAGTAAGAAGAGCATTGTCCTATTGATCCTGGTGGACTTACAGTCCACTACAATAAGGCTGTTAAGTGGGGAAAGGTAAAGGCATGGTGGTTAATGCACAGCAAGGGAGCCATCACTGCAACATGATCTGTGGACTCTTTAGGTCTGGTCCACTGTGTGTCTGGTTCCACTCACCAGGCTCTAGAGTTCACATACAGTAAACAGTCTTGTGTAAGGAGATACGTGTGTAGCTGTACTGATGTCCAGAGCTATCTGACACGATGGGGAAAGCTACAGAAATGTCCCACTGCATGATGGGAAAGGTGAGTCTCTAAGCACCAATTTTTCCACTTTGCTTTTTGCAAACCTTAGTCTATGTTAAAATGTTTGATATGATACAAGCTTATTAGTTAGGCAGCATGACCATAACCAAGACTAATACACCCCTAAGAGGAACATAACGCTTGACAATAACACAATTCAATATATAAAAACATTTACGGATACATAAACTTCTCCATTTTTTTAAAGATCTTGACAACTATATTTTACACTTTCTGTGCAGTTGTCGAGCATGAAAATGAGAAAATCATATCCCATGCTTCCTCCAGGTCTGCAAAGGACCCCTGGGAATTTGAAGTGGGGCTAAAGGGAAAATCCACCCACAGATGAAGTTATTTCTACTTTGTTTTTAGTTGAATTAATTTTTTGTATTTTTTTTTTTATTTCAATGTTATGTGATCATTTTTGTTAAACTGGCCTTGAGTATTCTGTTCATTGCACTCAAGTTCAGGAAAATGACCTGCAATGCATTGTGGTCTATTGCACTGTCATCACATACGGTTCAATGTTGGTCTAAACCTAAAAAGAAGCTCTTGTTTCATTGTGAAACTGACGGCAAAATCTGATATTCACGGTTTTGGATTGTGATATACTTTTTACAAACAAAATATCAAAACAGCCCCAGGAATGCAAAATCATAATTAGCAGGTGTTTAAATGGGATTTTAGGGATTTTTTTCCGTCACTACAGGAATACAGAAGTGCGACTTAATCAGCTTCTAAATAAAAGTTCCAGTTTGGTCTCTTTCAGTGGGATGTTTTAAATAAGGCAGCCAGCTGCTGATAGGCCTTCTCACTCACTGAGGAGAGGTAAGAGCTCCACCTTTCTACAGCGGCCTCCATCTCTGTGTATGCTGACCCCACCGTGTCCCAGACAGATGTGATCAGTTCACTGCTCAGACCATGGACTAACTGACTGAGCTGAGAGAGCAGAGAGAAGCCGAGTGACGCCCCTCCGACCGGGTTGACCCACAGCGCTGCCAGCAGCAGCAGCAGCAGCACCACCAGCAGCACTACAGAAGAAGTGGGCTGCAGTTGACACCACGTGTCCTGCACCCAGCTCTTGGACTGATCCCTCCCAGCTTCGGCTTCCACGCCGCCACATTTGGCACAGCAGCACACCTTAGGGACAGGTGCTTTTTCCAGGCTCCTGATGGTCACAGCAGGCCAGTGCTGCTGGAGGTGGTCTGCTGCCCGCGGGGTGACAGAGAGGTTTATCACTGAGGGCAGAGGGGTTTTAATAAACTGCTCCACCCTCTCTCTGAACAAATGCACCTGCTCCAGGAAGACCAGCGGTGAGTCCTCCTCCTCTACTGATGAACCCAAGGACACCAGGTCCAACTGTTCTTCCTGCAGGAAACAAGACTGTCATCGCTGCTATTGTACACCCGTGGTGCTGACACATTTGGTCGACAATCTGATAATCAGTTAATTGTTTATGTCATTTATCAAGGAAAAATAGCAAACATTTTCTTGTTCCTGCTTCTCAATATGAGCATTTGCTACTTTCCTCTGTTTTATGTAATTTTAAATTAAATATTTTTGGGATTTGGACTGGTTGTCAGACAAAACAACCAATGTGAAGATTTCACCTTGGGCTCCACTTCTGATGGACATGTGTCATTATTTTCCGACATTTTATACACTAAACAATGAAAAATTGGTTGCAACACTATACACAACAATATAAAACACACTGAAGTATTTTAACCACAATTAAACATCCCAATTTTCAAGATCATAAATGTGATATGGAAGTTGCTGTAATTACTAGTTTCCAACATAAATAAGGTAAATGTCAACACCCAAGTCGTAATTGCAACAGGGAAAAGCTCCGATATATATCCGACATGGCGCTAAATAATTTAGAGGTGCCTGAAAACCAAACAAACGTGGACGCCTTGTATCAGACAAAGTCTGTCACTGAAAGTAGCTAAATCCAAATTCAATGGATAAACTGCTAAAACCATCTTGGGTCATGCAGTGATGCGTCGCAAGTCATAAAGATGGGAATCTTTCCCATCACCACCATCCATCCCACATGACATGAAGTGCGCACACCAGTCACTGACAGGTGTCTAATTTTAGACAGTCAGAAGCACTTGTCTAACTTGTCTGGTGGTCTTCTGTTTGAATTTGTCACTTGTCTTTAGTCTTGGCTTCTGTAGTTTGTACTACATAATGAGCACACATTGCAAGGCTATGGAGCACCAACATTTCCTGTGATTACCCATCCATACCCAAGCATCTAGTTTGTGGGAAACAATCACTAAATGTGTGACGATGATTTGATGTAAATCAGCCATTAGCCCTGAAACAACACACCTGTAGCTCCTTTACTCTGTTGATGAGTGGGTCGTAGGCCCGGGACACCTCGGCACCAGCTTTGTCCAGGGCCTCCAGGTAGGCATTTCTCTTCCTGGCCAGCACCGCCTCCAGCGTCTGAAAGAACTGATTGACCTCCTGTCGGTCCTGCCTCACCAGACCCTCACAGCGGGCCTTCTCCTGCTCCAGCTGCTCCCCCAGCTCACACACCTAACAGATGGAGACAGGAACATGCATTGATGTGAATATATTTAGCTAAACACATTTCCATATATCAATTGCAATTGCACAAAACTAACACAGAATAGCTTTCCACATGAATCACTGGCCATACTGACAGGATCCCCACCTGGGCCCATCTACGCTCAGATAGTTTGGCCAGCAGGAGCGAGGGGGTCTGTTTTTCTCTTATGAATGCTGCCTGCAGGTCGTCTATGGGATGGCCCTGGTGCTGCCCGACAGTCAGACACAGCCCACAGATCAGCTGCCGGTCCTGGATGCAGTACATGTTCAGAGGCTGCTTTTGGTGCTCCTGACAGGAAGGGGGTCGCGGCTCACTGTCGCTCTGGTACTGTGACAGCAGATGAGACACGCAAGACAGATGAGAACAAACTGAAGCAGCAAAGTATTGCCCAATTTGAAGATTTCAGACCGATAGGTAGTGAAACGGTAAATGTTTTGGTCAAACACAAGTGATTCTCTCCTACTTTCTCAATGATGGCCCGTAGACATACGTTGGTGGGCAGAGCGTCCACGCCCGCTGGGGGCAGCTCCACCACGCTGCGACAGTTGGGGCATTTTAGCGGCAGGCGGAGCGGACGCCAGATGGAATAGTTGGTAGACACCTGGAGCAAGTTGTCCAGACAGTCCTTACAGAAGGTGTGTGAGCACGGCAGGACTCGCGGGTCAGCGAACAGAGAGTAGCACACAGAGCACGTCAGGTCCTCCTCTAGGTTGTCCATGGTGGAGACTAGAGGCCAGGCTCAGGACAGCAGGATGGATGAAAAGCTACGTGTTGCACCTGTTCAGCAAAATACATTAACGTGCTGCAATTGTAAAGTAAATATAACCTGGTGACTACTTAAATAAATGGGACAGAATGTGACTGGGAGTCAATTAACAGAAAATACTATATACTATTTTGATAATCAATCGTTTCATTCATTTTCCAAGCAACACTTTAAGGTTCCAGCTTCTCAAATGGGTGATGATTTGATGCTTTGTTTTTGTCATTTATAACAGTAAAGTGACTATCTTCGGGATCTGAACTGTTGGTTGGACATAAATTGTTTGAAGAGCAAAGACAAAAGACAAAATGATGAATTGAGAAAATATTCAGCATATTAAATAATTCTCTTTAGTTGAAGCCTTAGTTGGGTTAGGACAAAAAAAAAAAAAAAAGATTTACTACACTTGGGTGTGGCATTTTCATGACCGTGTAAAACCCATTTTTCATTAACACCCCCAGTCCTCCAGCCTGCGACTGTCAGTGCACCACTTTATTAGGAACACCTGTACTATTTATTAGAATCCAGTACAACCGCTCCGTCATAAATTCTACCTTTACCAAATTTATATTTTTCAGTTTTTGGCGACATTGCCAGAAATGTTAAAATCCAATTGCATGTTTATTACTGAGGTCATAGTTAAAGGTGGTGTGTGTGTAATACATTATATTGAGGGGTTTCTATTTTTTTGTCCTCCCTATTTACACACAGGAGGAGGCAGAATATCAGAAACACCTCTGAATATAATGCAGACCAGTACAACACCACCACTAACTATGGTTTCAATACTAAAACATAATTTAATTAACTCCTCTATGACAGTGTAAAAACGAACATTATAAGTATAATAAAAGTAGACTTTATGGCAGAACTGTTGTATTGAATGGCATTAGATTGTACAGGTGTACCTAATAAAGTGGCCACTGAGTGTGTAATCAGTGCTTCCCCTATTAATATTAGGAGGTTAAACTAATAGGGAGTGCCTCCTTCAACTAAGTCTAACCAGCATGTGTGGAAGAGCAGATCTTTTCCTGGAAAAGAGAACAGACCGGCTCAGCCCCTATTAGAGGATCTGTTGTTGTTGTGTGCGTGTGTGTGTGTTTTCTCTCCTCTAGTTACAGCCACCACCGCAGTGACAATAGTGCCAGCCGCACCCACCCAGTCCCAACACACACATGCACAGACACACACTTTGTGGTCAGGAAGGACAGGCTGTTCAGTTGTGCAACTGTCCCCAAAACCTGATCCATTCAGGGAGTCAAACTGCAGCCGATCGGGCGCCCAGATTCAAAACAGGTAACAGGTGTCCTGCTGCGGCCCGATCATTATTATCAATTAAGCTCATTGCAAAGTTAATTTTAGCCTTAGCCATATATAATGGGTATATTTAAAACGTGCCAAATTTCTTTTTTACTCTTTACTGTGAATCAAATGTCAAATATTTCGCGACGTTAGCCGGACAGATCAAGTTTACAGGTAACTGTTGCGTCAATTTTACTCTACATAACATTGTTTGGGTTTTTGTTATCAGACATTTAACTGAGCCGGGGTCACCGTTTTCTTTCACAGGATCACAAACACTGTTTGTAGGTTCACAGAGCGCAATTTGACCGCTCAAACAACCAGAAAATGTAGTGTCTACACACTAAATCGTCCTATTTATATTTTATTTAAACTAACTTGGCACTCCCAAATACTAACGTGCCTTTAGCCACATTACAGTTGTCGCGGCTTCTTTCTCAGCTACCTGTCTACCATTTGTTATCGTCTGTTTTATCATCTATGCGTTTTAGTCCTGGTGACCCAACGCGCACACTTGATAAAGATGTTTACGGCGAGAAATCTTAAGTTTAAAAACTCACCGTCTGCTCGGAACAAAGTGTCTGTCCAAAACAGAGCTTTCATTTCCTGTTCCTTCTCGTGCTGCATTCAAGTGCTCTCAGGAAATACCTACTGCAGCAGGAGGTGGAAATACGAAAACATACACAACTTTTAGAGCGCATTCAAATGCTTGTGTAGACAATACGAAAATGTATTTTCTTTTACGTGTTCAGACTAGTTGTTAAACTCTACCTGTGTTTTTGTAAATAAACGGAAATTGGCCTATACCAGTATGTAATTCCCCTATGTAACGCCTATTTTTTTCTAATTATTTCAACCTTGAAATAGATATATATTGGCGCTTTGGCTAGTATGAATGTACTCCGACCCCTGTCGAAGTGCTACATTTCCGACCGTTTAAGAACGCATCACTTCTATTTCCCGCAGTACGCATGCGGATAAACGGTCTCTTTGGCCAATCAGGCTCCGCTTTTCTCGATTTGAATACAAGCTCAACCGTTGAGAGAAACGAAGGGATCTGGCTGTTTTACAGATTTAAAAAAAAAAAAAGTAAAATAAACGCAAAAGGGTTAATCACACCACTTCTTCACAACAGACCACACACACACACAGTCTCTCGATTTGGGTTTCACTATTTATTTTCTCGAAGACAACCTATCTATCCTGTAGCCTATCTCCCAAAAAGTTTTTTGGGCAAATCACCTTTTTTTCTTCCATGTCATAACTTTAGATTTGAAACCACATGTTTGCTAACAAGGAATGCTGCAAAAAAATACCCCTATGTTCAACAGAAGGTGTATGAGCACAATGTGTAATCATTTACTACAGTGTTTGAAGTTAACACAAAAATGGGTAAGGGTAAGCAAGGGTAAGCTTGTACACCTAGCTGGTATAAGAGGAAAGAGGAGTATGGGGCTAAGGACAAGTGCAAGGTACTAAAAGGTACAGCAAACTTGTTCATGGGTTTATTTATTATTCAGGAGAACCCACTTAGGACAAATCCAGTCTGACATGTGGGACACCCTTTGACCTTGAGAAAAGGGATCTTAAATCCCCTCTTAGTTTAGCTGAGATACATTAGCAGATTCATTACTGCTGCTCCTGAAATAAAGTAATTATTTTCTCAAGTATCACTAAAAAGCATCATTGGATTATTCTAGAGATACAACAAAGATTGTGGTTGAGTGATGCATATTTTAGAGGTTGTTGGCAAGTCAAAACCTATGAAACCGACCAACACACCGTCAGAAAGATTTCAGGCCTCACTTTGCAGTACATGTGCAAAACCATAGATTCTTTAGCAAATCAGAAACTAGTGAGGGGTAAGGGAAGGGGAAACATGTAACATTTAAGCACAGTTTTACTTAAAATGAAAATTACACTGTATCCACAGCCTAAGGAAACTAAAATACCCTAAAAAAGAACTGTGCTATAGTTTAGTACATGCAAAGGTTATGATTCACAATCCTACGTGAAATGGCCATTGTTCTCTTCTCCCTTGGTGATAAGTCAGAGCTATGGCAACAATACTGCAAAAGCAGTGATTTGCTGTAAATTGAAGGAAAAATAATGAAGTGTCACAAGGGGAACAGGTCATTTGGTTGATTATAGTGATGGTGTCAGAATTTCACAGCATCAAGCCCATGTCTGGTGCGTAGGTTAGGGTTCTGGTGTGAGGGTGGTATACGATCGTCGTCAATCACCTTTACAGAAGCAATGAAACTAAAAGCTGAAAATAAAAAATATCATAAAAAGGAACACACTGGAGGCAAAAAGAAAAGCCCAAAAGCCACCAAATGCATCTTAATACAATGCACTGCTGCTCCACACCTGCCAATAGCATTGTCCAGTGTCAATTAATACTAACTTAACAATAATTCAAAACAAAAGAATAATCCTTGTGATGACGATGATTTTTTTTTTCTTTTCATATCCAACGTTCTTCCTTTCAGGGATTTGAGGATCAGCCTCTTTCAAAGGCAGAAATTTCTTTCCTGAAACCTTTGCTAACCTCATTGTTGCGTTTCTCAATTTTGTTTCTCTTCAGATGTTGTATTTGTATTTTTTTTTCCCCCCGTCTCTGCATGCGTTCTCACCCAGTCTTACATACTCCCAGTCACGCACGCAGCCAAGCACACACAACTCATCCGTCCATTCTCTCGCACATGCGACACGCAACCGGACTCCTGACCCCACCCACCAGGGGGAGAGGATGGTGCCCTGTTGGGCCTTTCGTTGGAGGAGATGAACCTGGCTCCTCAGCACTGAGTCCAGACATTCATACACAATGGGTCCATTCACACACGTCTGATAGCGTGGCCGATTGGGGGAGGGGCACATTGAGGGTGGCGCCCTCTCTAGTCGGAGGACCGCAGAATTGTGATGGTTCGTGGTTCATCTCAGTTCATAATTATAGTTATATTCATCGCTGCATTTTGTTGTATTAAGATCTCTTGATTTCTTATTTTGGATGTCCTTGGTTCTCCCCGGGCAGACATCGAGTTTTTTTGTTGTCATTTGAAGTAGGTTTCCGAAGACGACAGCTCCAATAACACAGAAGTTATATCGGCATGTCTCTCAACGCATTCGATGTAGATGTTTTTGCTTTTTTTGCAACATGTAGCCACTCATTCTCACTCGCACCCACTCGCCATCTCAAACTTCATTTGGGCTGGTTCCCCTGGAATGCCAAATGAAATCCACACATTTTTCTCTCAGATAAGATGCAGCCATGGATCCCACGAGCCAAGCACAATGGATCAAATTTCTCACACTCTCGCTCTCTCTCGCTTCTTTCTCTCCTAATTTTTTTATGTTGAACAGAGTGCTGCATCGTGAACAAAACTCCAGAATACCCCAGATGCCGTCTAGAACTGGAATCCCTCGGCTGGCACGTTGGCTGAGTTAAAGCCATAAGTTCCGCCCTGGATGGCCTCTGGGACCAGGCTGGTGTCTTCATCAATCTGAATGAAAAGACAAAGCAACAGGGCGTTAACAATGCACAGCAGACATGACAGTAGATCAAACACTGGTGGTGTTTATTGCATTATAAGCCAACTTTTGACTACCTTTGAGTTATCAACCTGTGAGTTAACATTTGATCTTCACTGCATATCCTCAACACGTTCGTCCATTAACTTCAATGTGATGGTATTTTTTTAAAAGTAAAATATGAAATGTGATATCAGTCTAACCCTCCAACTTTACAACACAGCAATACTGAGAGTAAAAAGAAACGCAAAACAGGGAGAAAACCACAGCTGCGCAGATGATTTAAACTTTTAACTGTTTCTAATAACTGAATTCATTTGCAACTTACATCATCAGATGAGAAGAATTGATCAATAATTTCGTATGCCAATTTGTAGATATCTTCATTTTCGTGATTCTGCAGTTGCTCCACTTTTTCCAAACCTGTGGAACAAAAAGATACACCATTCAATCGCGCATGAACACCTAATGCTAACAAACACAAACATGAAAAAACCTTGATGGTACAACTTACCTCCACATTCCTCAATAAGGTTAGCAATCGTTTCAGCCTCATCATCTGCCATCTTGAGGATATTGCTGAGGCCATCAAGAACAACCTGCACGACCTGGGCATCCTTCACTGTCAGCAGGTTGCAGAATGGAGGGATCACCTGCTTCTCAATCAGGTGTGCCACCTGTAGGCAAACAGAAAGGCAATGAGGAATATCAGTAATCTGACATGTTAGAGAAGGAAGGAATACTTCAATAGTTTAGTGAGGAAAGGGCAGGTGAAAAGAAAAAAAAAAAAAAAGGCCACAGCTGGCAGAGCAGGTTAGTGACTGATTAGTTTAGAAGATTCTTACCTGATCTTTCCTCCCACTTATTGTCAGGTTGCTGATGGCCCAGGCTGCTTCCTTCTGAGTGCCAAAGTCACCCTGAAAGAAAAAAATATATATTCAAAGTGAGCAATACATATTTTCACTATGTGCTCTCCAAATATAATAGTAATAACACATGATCTACTTCACACAGTGTCTAAAGAGAGATGGATACACACCTTGTCAAGCAGGTGAATGATCATGGGAACTAGCTTGGCGTCAATGACAGCCTGCACCTGCTGCTGGTTGCCTGCTGTGATGTTGGACAGGAACCACACCGCCTCCTACAGGACAAAAAGCACAAATACAGGAGTCAGTGATCTACTGTGGAGATGGGTCATTGGGGTTTAAGGGTATACAGGTTTTATCCTAACCAAAGAAGCTAGGTGATTTAACTGTGTTAGAGGAGGAACTTGTCAAAGAAACATGACAGACTGTCCCATTCATCATCTTATCTGGTCGAAAAAGAGTGCTGTGAGTGCTCTCACTAACTAGCCAGCCACTGAGGTCCTCTTCGTCGTCTGTTGCAATTCTCCATGTTATGAATTGCTATAAGAAGCTGTCACAACATATCTTGCAGTAGTTTGAGATTGACAGGGGGTGTTTACACGTGTAGGAGGAGGAAGAGAATAGAGAATGCATTACCTTGTTGATTTTCTCCTTCGGGTGTGTGAGGAGTGCAGGGAAGTGGCTGAGAGCGTCACAGTTGAGCACCACCTGGGTCTGTTCATCTGTGCCAGTCACTATGTTCCCGACGGCCCTCAGGGCAGCAGTCTGGATGTGGAGAGGGAGTGTGAAATTGTTATAATACATTTTATGTATAGAATGCTTTCCTAGATACTCGTTTGTTGTAACATTAGCCAAAACTCGCTAGACAAGTTTAGATTAGAAAGAGTCCAATCGCAACGACAATTGGACTAAGCATCTTTATTAGCGTGAACCATAGACTGTATATAAAGATGGACGAGCTCCACTTCCTCCCACTGTACAAAAATGAAGCCAAAATATCCCAGATACGGGCAGTGCCATCTTGCACTGGTGACGTCATTTGGAGCCACAGTCTGCGCAGTAGTGATCCACTGTGGAGCCGTGGTATTGAGGTCTAGCCCATATACCCACCCGAACCAATAAGAATGCTGCAGGGATGACGTATGTTTGTAGTCCAACCCGGAAGTTAGCATCGCCCTGGTTCCCTCGACAAAAAGCCTATGGGATTTTTCCATTGGATTTTGGATTATTGCAGAAAATAAGCTCTGTGGCAAACAAAAGTTTATGATACTTGCACGTTTTGTTCAGCAAAATAATCTTCACAAATGAACACCACTTTTATGATTTTTGAAGCGTGAATGCATACGCTAGAAGTAAAAAGCTAATGTTAGGCTATAAACCAACTACACCACTTCCAAGCTTCCAACTTGTAATTTGATTTCACGAGCTTACCTCTTCTTCAAAAGCCTTTTGAAAAGTTTGAGTTAGAATAGTTTACAAAAGCGTGAGTATAAACACAACGAGGCTGTAAAGGTGGACGAGTGAGTAGATGAGTTTCTGTGCTTGGCGTGATGACGTTTAATGTCCCCGACAACCTCTGTATTCTCAATATAGCCACTTGTTAGCAACTGCCTTTTTTAAGACATGCAAAAGCTTCAAAATTCACGAGTGGGGTATTTACTGATGTATTTTATGTCGTAGAACAAAACATGAAAATCTCTTAAGCTTGGGTTAACTACAGGTTATTTCAGGCACCTAACCAAAAACCAATTCAAGTAATCCATTGACTTCGAGACAAGGGAACCAGAAGTGCAAAAATACTAACTCATTTCCGGGTTTTAGGACTCATTCCTGCAGGACTCTATTGCGAGCACACCACAAGTTGTCAATCATGATGTCAGACCCCCTTTTTATAGCATCAAATAACTAATTAAAACCAAACTTATCAGAAAAATGAACAACTGAACATACATCAGTGTGATAAGAACTACCTAAAATGAACATTTTATTTGACATGTACTTTGATTTTTCAGTTCGGCCCATGTCCCATCAGCTAACATGGAGGAGGTGGGGTTTATGACCTATACTGCAGCCAGCCACCAGAGGGCGATCGAGATGTTTTGTCTTCACTTTTGAGGAGCTGTCATGTCATCCATCTTTATATACAGTCTATGGCAAGAATTGGTATTTTCTCACATTTCAAGTTGCACCAATGTTGTGATACAATATTGACAGAATTGTTAGCAGTTGGCTCTGTATGGTGCTGGTGCGGTTCTGTAATGGTTGTCTAAAATATCTACAGGCAACACCAGCACGTGTACTGTAACTGAAAAACAAAATAAGTTTCATCAATTTAATCCTAAGCATAATCAGTCTCGTGTCTGGTGTCTCTTCATACCTGAACTTTGACCTCCTGGTGACTGAGCAGAGGCACCAGATGGGGGACGATGCCTGAGTCGATGACCATTTGGATCTGCTCGTTCCCAGCGTCAGTCAGATAAGACAGAGCCCACACAGTGTCTACCAAGATCTGGAGGCAGCAAAGAAGAAAACAAATACATTCTTCTTCCTGTACGACTTCTTAAGACAGTAAAAATTTTACAGGGATTTATTTTGTGGGATTATACCACTGCTAATAGTTAAATGAGGCCAAGGAACCACAGTCTGCTTAAAAAACTGGGCGGGAAAAAAAAATTATAAATCAGTCTACTCACGCTGACATCAGTGTGGTGGATCAGCACGCAGAGAGCTGGCAGGATCTGAGAGAAGACATGAAAAGAAGAAAAGGCAGGTGGGGTCATTAGGTGAAAATGACAACAAAAACATGAACAGGGTTCCTATGTGATATATAAAGGCTTCATTATAGTTGAGATGGCTGCATAACCCTGTACTCCGCAATACCTGCTACACCTTAATTCATTTCAGGACATAAAAGCAACACGCTACATTTCCTCTTATTTAACTAGCTTAGATAGACCCATGATGGCGCTCTCCCTCTCCGCCTTTCTCTTCCTCCCAAAACACCTCACAATAAACACATCTCTCTTAGAAAAAGACACCGTTCTCAATCCAATGTGGACGTGCCTCAGGATGGACCTGACCTCGGTGATCCGAGTAAGATCCCTGTTGAATCAAAACATTTCCCTATATTCATAAAATATTCCAGCTGCAAGCTTCAGACAGTATGTAGCATCCTCTCATCTTTGGACCTGATGGTGGCTTTTCCAACAAACCTGTACCTTTGGTGAGTTTCATATAAAAATGAAAGGACATGTTTCATCTTTCGCATTCATAAGTCAGGATATCTTGTTTCTGAAAATGTATGAACCCAAAAAGATGTGTGATCCCTCACCGGCTCATAAACACTGCCTTTCCATAAACATCCACATTACCCATCAATCTAGCACGCACGTGTACTGCCCACTCATTCTCGCCCTCTACACACATACACACCTCCTGGATGGTCTCCATGGGTGGTGGAGGGTCCTTGTGGCGGCACAGATTGACCATGACCCAGGTGACATTGCGGAGGAAGGTGATGGGGATGGAGGGACTGATGAAAGAGAGCAGGGGCTTGACCACACTCAAGCTGATCACATAGTCTCTGCATTGAGGGCCATCACCTGGAGAGAACACACACACACACACACACACACACACACAGATGGAGCGCATGTCGTTTCGGGACTGACTGTGTTTATTTCTAACACGCTCGTGTTCGCACCAACAGGGACTCACCTATGATGTTGCCCAGGGCCCAGACAGCCTGTTCGCACACATTCTGGTGAGGAGAGTGAAGCAGCCTCAGGAACAGCGGCACAGCATCTGCACAAAAAAAAAACAGATAGGTGTCATGATCTGATGTGTTGCCTTAATTCAGGTACAACACAATGTTCCTCACTTAATTTATTAGAAGCGCAAGTAGGAGATATAATGGTTATACTTTTTAATACAACTTTAATCATTTGATCCCACACATTAAATGCCCACTTGGACTCAAGATTTGGACATGGCCAAGGTTGCAATTTGACTAAAATGCAATCGAGCCACAACATGCTAAAAGAACAAAGAGGAAGAGTAGGAGAATATCTAACAGCTATTTTCTTGCACATTCCTTAATGTGGACATAAAGTAATGCCCCAACAAATTCAGATCTTTAGAATCAGATCTTTAATAACAAAGTGCAACCAGAGAAAGGTCAAGATACTTGATTCTCAAGATTAATAATCTGGAAGTTCGCCAATTTAAGTGTTTATGTCCCAGCTTGCTGCCGTGCATCCACGTGACAAAAACCAAGATGGAGAAACAGGCAGCTGTATTAAGAATTCCATTTTGACAGGTGGACAAGAATTAATAATCCCATTCCTTTAGAACTTCTGTGGTTTGAAAATGAACCTTTGAATAATATTTGAATCCCTTCTGATTGCATTTGTTGAGCAAAATGCAATGTCATGATACATATTGGCAGGCTGTATGAATACATTCATTTTTTTTTAGTAATTTGTGGATGCAACACCCCTAATAAGACATAATTTCATAATTATTTTGTTTATTATTTAGTTAGTTTATTTTTGTTTAAGTACAAGTAAAGGAAAGTGCTAATGACTATCCAAATATTTCAGGTAAATATTGACAGCATATGTGCTACAGACACATTTCCATTCGTCATTCTTCTGTGCAATTTGCAAATGTGCATTTGTGAGGGTTCTTTGCCTTGTGGATAATCTCTCAACTGATTTTGTGACGTAAATGTTAATATATTGTTTACCAAGTAATAGAATAAGAAAATAAGCTCGTAAACACAACAGGTGCGACAAAACAAGTAAAAAGGTAATAGGTAAAGTCTCCTAAAACAGTAAATGTGCAGTTTTTACCATTTCATAACAATCCGCCAAACAGATCATTTTAATAATGACATATTAATTGAAAAATACTGCAGGTTTATATTCCAGCAAAGAACTGCACACCCCACTAACACAAAATCATCAGTTAGTGGAGCATTCAAAATCTTTAAGACAGAAAAGATATTGAAATAAAATCATGAGAAAGAAAGAGACAAAAGTGGTGTGTTGTGATACAATGGCACTTACTGGACTGGACCACAGCTTGGGTCTGCTCTGAGGTACCCGACGCTATGTTGGTTAGAGCCCAGGCTGCCTCAAACTGGAGAGATGGGCTGCAGAGAGGTGAGAGATGGATGAAGGCCGCAGAGGAAACGGTAAAAGTGAGTGTGATTGGGCAGGGGTGTCAAACAGTAAGAGTATGCTGAGGAGTCATTTATATTTCTGCCATTAGTGGAAGGTGAAAACTAGAACACATTTACATAACTGCTACAACGTGCAGATGTCAGCTGGGCTAAACCCTGCTGGCTCATCTGCGTAACTTTGAAGTGTACATAAACAACATGATCCGGAAAAAGGGCCAACTTGTACTATAATTATCGCACATGAAAACACATTATTCACTGCTACATGCTGACAAACAGATTACAGCCTGCTTACTTGTCATCTCTGTCCAGGCAGTGGACCAGTATAGGAAGGATCCCAGACTTAATCAGGTCATCTATGGGAGGGTTACGGTCGCTGGACAACAACTTCCTACAAAAACAAAGAGGAAACAAAAGACCATTACTCATACACTCATTTTCACATAGCTTTACTGACATACCAACAAGAAGAACCAATTACACAAAGAGATAAACGGCTAAAGAATGTGAAGTATCAACACATTGTAAGTCAATAACAATCCCAGTGGCAGCAATGACAGGAGTCTTCACCCTGCTTGTGACCCAACATTAACATTGCACAACATCAGGTGCAGTGTGATGGCAAGTGATTAGTGTCAAGATAAAACTGCAGGGTAGACTTCAAATGGAAGAAAGAATAAAGGCAAAGAAAAGAAAAAAACCCTGGAATGTGAACATGTTTCATGAATTCAGCTACCGTCTACTGCACCTGACCCAACTTTAAGAGGGCTGCACTACTGTGCTGCAGTGCCATTTACAATGTCCATTAATCAAACGGGGCTGACGTACTGTTAATCACTGCTGTCTAACCAAGCTGGAAAAACATTCAGGCCCTGAAATTTCAACACTAAAATATTTGCGTACTGGTACAGAATCTCTGGCTCTCAAATACCAGATGAACCAGATGTGAATAAATCGTGACAGCATTGTCTTGATATTGATGTGTAACAATATTAACTATTTCACGTCAAAAAGTAACATTTATATTCATTGAAATCAAATAATAGGTTCTTTGGTGTTTTAGGAGAAATTTTAAGTTTTGAAGATAACATGCTATGTTAGATTTCACTGATTCGTCACTTTCACATGTGTAGTTCAGTTTATTATGGATTATACAGATTGCTAAAAGATCGCCTCCTAGACACTTAACGCTCAGCAGAAATGAAATGCACCAGTAACAGAGTTTGATTGACAGCTTTCACACCAGGCCAAACTTAACAGGTTAGGTGTCAAAGCACCCTTAGACATTTAGAACTGTGAACATCAATATTACGACATAAGAAATGTGACACTAAATGATTATACAAAGACAATAAACAATACTTGATTATTGGCAAGCTACTGGTGCGAACTGACGTGATAATCAGTCGAGTGTGAGGTGTGTGTGTTCCCACCTGGCAGCTTGAACAGCACTTAGCTGGACGCCCTGGTTATCACTGGTGGCATTCTAAAACAACACAGACAAGTCAGCAGTCATACACAACATTTAAAATAATAAAGTATATCCCTAAAATGTATATGTCATAGATAAATGTAACAGTTTAACACACTGAGTTTAGTTTGGAAGACAAGAGTTAAATTCTGATGCATAATATAAATTGCCCATAAGATGGGCTAAATGACAAGAAATAAAAACATCCTACTTACTTGTACTATTGCTTCAAGAGAAGTGTTTTGCTGAAAAAAAAAAAAAAAAAAAGTGTTTGGAAAGTCAGTCTACAATCATGCGTTTACACACATTTGTAGCACACACAGTATGTAATGTCAAGAGTTACAAGATGATCAGTAACAGGTACATTTTAAACCGGTGGTTAGGCAAGAAAAAAATCCAACCATCTGAATACCCTGACATGTGCCCTATAAATGCTTTTGTACGTGAAGTTGACAAAGCAAAAGGAAGGAAAGTCACCAGAGCACCACTGAGAACATTGACGGGAGGCTGATGATTGGGAAATGTCACCAGAACAATGTGGTGACTTGCATTCTCACTTGAACCAATGTGGTGTAACAGTCAGCAGGCTGGACGTGCAGGCCAGCATTCAACATGATTTTTTGCCAATTGGCAACCTCACCTGACGCCCTCTACCGGGGGTTCAGAGCCCACTGTAGGCTGCCTCTGGTAGGGACACTGCGTATCACTTTCAATCAAGCACTGACCATGAGTGCGGGCCCTATTAGGTAAAGTTGGCCGATGCCTCCGATAGCCAGCAGTTGCAGCTGATTTCCTGTGCACCCGGATTTATCATCATCAGATTTATTATGTATTTACATTCCACGGCTGTGGGGGAAGATTAAAAAGACAACTCTAACCTAGGAAAATTAGAAATAGTGGTGACAAAAAAATTAAAGAAAAAGAAAGCTGAGGGGATGTGAGGCTTGGGGAAACACCTAATATATCAGAAAAAAGCATATGTAGTCCAAGAAGCCCAGCAGGCTCAAATGTTTCCTTTTGAACGAATAAACCACAAAATGGGCAAAAAAACAAAAGCTAATGTCCTCAAGGCAACAGAATCAATGTGTTATTTTAGATCGGCTGAAAACAGTCACACAGCGGCCATTGATTTGTTAAGTATTTAAACTAGATTGGCCAGCACACTTTCCCACAAAAGCCTCTCTCTAATGTCTTGCAGTGAGTCAGAGCAGCATGTCATTGTTGATATACTGCTAAGCAGCCCATTTCGAGTCAGCCCTCTCAATACCAACAGGCAGTTACTGTGATTGAATTTCTGAATTGCTGAGTGGCCATTTTAATCCGGCAATGCCACCAAACCTTTTAGTGATGGCGGGACTCTTGATCAATCTATTTTTTCTAACGTTGTTAGCCTAAAATACATCTAATGTGCGCCAACACTGCACACATGAAGAGATGACTACTGAGACATTTAGTGCTTTAAGCTTCATTTGGTGCGGCAGATGCACAACCGTACCGATCTGAAATCTCCATCGACATCAGAGTCCTCACAGATGTCCTCATGGGGTACATTTCTCCTCTTCAGAAGGTGCTCATCCCTTTTGTTCTGTAATAAAAAAAGGGAACAGAAATATGACTTCATGTATATTTCAGCAGAAACTCATGATGATAAGGAAAACTCAGCATCTGTCAGTACATTATTTCAAAGAAACTGCAGATAAAAGGCCAGAATTTAGGTATTTGTAGTTGATAGCACAATATAACACAAATGTATTTACCTTTCTGAGTTCCACCACTACCTCAGTCCTCTGTCTTCTCATAGTCTGGGGGCGAGACAGTGTATTAACATTATACAACAAGGAACTTTAATCCCAACCCTCCTTTGCCCAAGAGAGTGACACCAGCCATGACATTACATTTGGGCACAGTCTGAGATCAGGATCCAGTTTGTGCGACCAGAGCTGATCAGCAGTATCAGTCATACCTGGAACATTAAGTCAACAGCCCACACATACTGTATGACAACATCCAAACACACTTAGCACGAGTCTGATCTAATATGACTCAGCTTAAGTTACTGCAAGACCATTTCAGCTAACCCCCATATTCTCTGCCATTTTTATTCTTTTTACCCATACAAAAAACAACAGTTACAGTGATGAGACACACATGGTTGCCAATTTATTAGGCACATCTAGCCAAAACTAATGCAGTCCTGCAGTAATTCCTACCTTCATGAAGGAAGGTTAAAATGTTCAGTTTTTGTTGAACCTGTTTTAAGGGAGGTGCTGATTCTGATTTGTGGTGTGTAGTTTGTGCTGCTGTTGAACTGTAGTGCGTTATAATGAGGCGTCTCCAATATTCAGTCTACCAGCATTTTCATACATGAGCTGGACAAAATATTAGAAACACCTCTCAGTACAACAATACAATTCAACAGCACCGCAAACTGCAGCCTTCTCAATGACCATGAAGTTGAATCATCACCTCTCTGAAAGTTTCAACAAAAATCTATCATTATATATATATAATTTATTGCATGAAGGTTGTATTAGCTTGCATTAGTTTTAGCTAGTATAATAATAAGTATAAGGCTTATTATATGCACTTTATGAAGCACAAGTGTTGTTTTAGTTGCAGGTAAAGAGCAGATGTTTGTAGGTAATGCTTGTGTTCATCACTGACAGACCTCCACTATGGTGACGATAACTTAAGTTATTAACAGGTTGCTAGGCGAGATAACTCGTGTCTAGTGGGGCCTAGCTCGCAAGAGAAACTACTTGTCAAACAGGATGTGTGAGTATATCCTGCTCCTACACATCTTAAGGGAGCCTGTCTGAAAACAACACCTTCCCCTGCTAACACGAATGAAGCAAAGGCATGCTGGACTGAGGTCACTGTAAATCAACTGGTAACTTGTGGATCTAACGTTAGCTAACGTATAGCTTTAATCTATCAGTCATGTGTTAACTAGTTGGCCTTGTTAACCTTGTTTTATAAGCATGTGTAATGTATTTAAACCACGGAATAAAATATTAACACTACGCAACATTTTAAAGGACTCAGGTAACTGGCCAGCTAGGAGGCTAACTGGTTTCCGCCATTGTTTTTGGTGATAAAGACGGGGGATGGGTGGATGTGCAGCCACCAGCACCACCACCGAGCTTAACGGTAGCTAGCAAGCAAGCTAGCACGCAGGTTAGCTAACTGCAGTATCAACATAATGCTAATGTGCCGCTGTGTTAGCCTGCCAATCAAGCAAATATTTCCCTAGGACACCCTGAAGGTCAATTATATATACTTTTTAGATATACATTAAACGTTTTCACTAGCTAACACATCGACTATGCTTCAGTTAAGCTAGCAAGTCCCCCGTGGGCCTGGCTAGCAGGACGCTAGCAAAGAACATCCAGCGAAGGCGGTGAACCCCGACTAGCTTTTCTGACATGTTTTATAACCAACGCGGTCTCATGGCGCAACGAAACCAGTGAAACCCAAAGGGCAATCGCCCAGCCAAGGCCCGAGATCTAAAACTGGTGACTTGTGAAGGCCCTGGCCGAGGCTTTGGGTACAAAGTTCCCGATGGTGGAAATTAGAAACGACGTCACAAGGAAGCCAGGAGGCGAAGCTGGCCGTGAACAGAGCGGCGACGCCGAGGAAAAGAGGAGAGCCTCGACACCAATCTGCATAACTTTTACCTCCAAATCACGACCCTTATTCTTGAAATTCTTCAGCCGCTGGTTGTCCAGTTTCTCGTTGTCAGCCATGTTAGCCGTTCTGGTTACGTTAAATACAGTTAAACTCGTGGATTTAGCTTGAGAGCTACCCTTTTCTGGTTCCCCTTTCTCAGCCTTTCGTTAAGGGACTATTTTTTGCTGCTCTGTCCGCGGTGCATACTGGGAATGCCGGTGGTGGAGGGCAGCCTCGCTCTGGCGTAGAGGAAGGGTGGGGAAATCCCCTTTACTCTCATTGGCTTCACTGTTAACATCTATCTGCAGGGCGCGCCACAAATCAACATACAAACTCATATTTGATCATTATATTCAATGACCATTAACGTCCATACATGTATATTTTTTATTCTGGTAGAAGGAATTACACTTATTGTAAGTACAATGTTGAAGTGCTTGTTCTTTACTTGAGTATTTCTATTTTATGCCACTACATTTATTTTGCAGCTGTAGTTACTTTGCAAATTAAGATTTTACATATAAAATATATTGTCATCTTATCTTAGAAATAAGATATACTGTTTTACTGTAAATTAAACTACCAATAGTATAGCCTATAAACAAGGCTGGATTACCAACCAGGAAAAACAGACAATTGCCCCAAATTCACTGTGGCAAATTATTTTTGGTAAATTGATCAACTACAATTTGATTGATAATGTAATCTCTTTACAGTCAGTATGGAGGACAGGAGGAAAAATTACAATAAAAAAACAATAACTCTTTCAATGTGCGTATGGGCATATGAGTATTGTTTTAAGACAGACTTGTAAAAATGTGAAGCTATCCTTTAAGGCCCTGTCTTGTATAGGCCCTGTGTCAAAATCTAAGATTTTGAATTTCAGGATTTTTTACATTCTTGTATTGCAACCTTTACTCACAAAAATAATAATACCTCTTCTACTATTTATTTTATCACCCAAACTCCAGAAGAACCACCTAATTCAATTCCAGATATCTTACTAACTTTATATCATTGCAACAAATAGACAAAACAAAATTGAAACAGAACCAGGATAACAATAAACACATGTTCAAAACATGACATGAGTTGACAGATATGACAGTTTTGTTGTTGTTTTAATTTGTTTAATGTAACAACAGGTATACTTTACATCAATATCATATATATACAGTATATATATATATATATATATATATATATAGGAATACATTTCTTTGAGCAACAGAAACTTGACCAAACAAACAGGTTTTTATCAGTCTATAGTTTTCCATGTACAGTATGTGCAATGTCTGACTGAATGTGTTTTGCAAATGGCTCATATTAGCTTGTGACACACCGGCTGTTTTCTCAAAATGATCCTCATAATACATGCATCCTCATGGGTTATCACCATGGTCCAAAGACACTTTATCTTCAGCAGGATGGAGTAAACATTCTTTCCACCACAGAGATTAACACTTAAAAGTGTGATCATGTCATCCCTTTTGTTATCACCTCCTCTCATTTGATCTTGCCACAGTGAGGCCATTTGCTGATGAATTCCACAGGCAGGCAAGAAGGAATCTTACACATCGTGTGAATGAATCTTCAAAAAAGATTTCCATCCATCATCCACTGCAGAGCAAGATTTGTTTCGCAGCTGTGATACTGAAGCCTTTAGACTTCATCTTAACCTTAATGTCCTCCTGCGTCTGTTTGAGTGGAGTCTTCATCAGATAGACTATCCTCCTGAAACCTTCCTCGAGTCCCGTGCCGGTGGTGGCTGAACAGGCTTGGATGAACCAGGCCCTGTCCTCACATACTCTTCTCAAGTCTAGTTTCAGGCAAAGTGCCTCTGGGCTTAGAGCTCCCTGGAGGTCCTGTTTGTTGGCAAGAACCACGAGAGGAACTCCTCTGAGACTCTCATACCTTAGGACCTAATAAGCGGAGAAAACAAAGTAAAGGACTTTAATTAGTTACTACAGTGCAAAATAAACTTTTTAGATTAACCTGTCCATTACATGCAGATATTGTGTTTGCTTCACCTCCCATCAGGAGAACACTTTACTTTAACCTCCCGTTTTTAGCATTAAGCAGTATATAAACACTCCATATATGGTTTATAACACACTGTAATGTAGACAGAAATAAACAGAGATAAGGACATTTTTAGCATTTATTAATGTATTTGTTAACAATTATTACTCCTCCTATGAAGCATCTGTAACTGGTGTATAAACAGATAATGAATGGTTGACAATATAACAATTGTAATTAAATATGATGTATTTATTTATAATATTTATTTATTAGTTAAGCATTTATTTATTTATTTAGAAATACTTCTTTTTCACTCTAGATGGCAGCTGAGCAAACTCCACCCTGATGAAGGCCATGAGATCCTGCTGGAAACTCTGGATAGAAATGACCCAGTAAAAAATCCAGAATCTAAGAATATGCAAATATTTTTCGACACAAGATGTCTCCTACTTCACTCAAACTCTGCACAGACGTCATCCTGCACAGTGAAGCAAAACACATTTCTCAGTGGGGGGGGGACTTTAAGTGTTCAGATACTGCTTATAAATGCTAAATAGGGGTGTTAAAGTAAATCAGTAATCAAATATTCTCTGAGTTACCCGATGAAGTTCCTTGCGGGCCTCGTCCAGACGCCTTTCATCCCAGCTGTCCACCACAAACACCAGTCCGGCTGTATCAGTATAGTGATGCCTCCAATGGGGCCTCATCTTCCTCTGTCCCCCCACGTCCCACACCGTCAGGCCCGGGCTGCTCCTGTCGGTCTCCAGTGTCTCCACGTTGAAGCCCACAGTTGGCACGGTCATCACGCTCTCGTTGTACTTCAGTTTGTAGAGCAGGGTGGTCTTTCCTGACCCATCCAGACCCAGCAGCAGGACCTGTGCTTGTTTCCGAGGTTTGGATCCATGCAAGCCCATGTTATATAAAAGTGCAGCTTGGGTTTTTATCCAAAAAATGGCATCTTCTTGTATAAATGTGTAAACTAAGCTGTCTGCACCCAGTGGCTCCTTTGTACTGTCTTATCTGTAGGCTTAGTGTGTTTGCTCTCTTATGGAGACTGTCTGCAATCAGTATGCTTTATGTACACACTGGCAGAGTGACCCCTCCCCCTCTGTTGTGATGGGATTCCTTCTGTCCCTGCATAGCTTACAGTAAAGCTATTTATATCCAAAGTGACGGTGCAAGTGGGACTACTTGCAGTTCTCTGGTTTCCGCATAACAGTTAGTGGAGTCACATCACACCTGCCCCAGATCATCATACACAGCAGCCAGGAAATCCATGTTTGGTACACCGGGAACACTTTCTTCCTGGCTGGCTGTCCCACAGCAATGACATCACAGGGACATTTTGGTGGAGGATTACTCGCCGTGGCTGATGGGTAAATGTAGTTTTGTTTTTAGACTGATATGTATGTAGGATGAAGGTGCAGCTTCCAGAAACCTCTCGGCAAAAATTGTTTCTGGGAATTTGTTGCTTCTCTCAAAAATGATAGACTACAACATTGCACTTATATTGTACTACAGCAGGACTGGACAACATGATCTAAATGATACATTGTAACAATTAGTACAAAAACAATAAATATAACAATATGAATTTTTTAAATCAGTGCGTCATATTTAATTTTTGATTTCAATCAATGAATCAAAAATTGACAAAAAGTAGGATGTTAAAAATGGATTTAGAGACTAATGCACAACAAAACAACACACACACAAAAAGCATAATTAAAAGATAATACAAGCTGATCTCTGATTTGATTGCCCTAATTAACTGTATGACCACTTAAACTGGGCTTCTGAACTGGACTATATGCTGATTGATTAATTGGTAAATTTTCTGGGTATATGTTACTGGTTGTTGTAGCTAATCTCAGTTTTATTACAAGGGATTCAGACAATCTATTCATTATATTAATTATTAAACTTGATCAGAGAATCATAATGTCAGTAGCAAAATAAATTCAGTTGATTGCCCAGCCTTAAAATATTAGTAAATGAGGACTGCTGTAATGAACATCTTCTAATCACCCAGCAGGTGGCATTGAATGACTAAAATCAAGCTTTTCAAAAGTTACAGATCTTTGTCTGATTTCAAGTGGAGTTGTTGAGTCTCTTTTGCTGCATTTTCTCTCTTTAAATAAGAAAAATAAACCATGACAGAACAAGCTCTCATGATATTTATTGGGAATATTAATGTTGATGTTTTTGTTTAGAGCGCCTTTATGTATGATATGGACTTAAACAAATGTGCTAATCTGTACAGCATAAAGGTAACAGAGGCATCTCATTTTCATCATCATTATTATTACTCATTTTTTGAGATATTGAGTCCCCAGGATAGACTATGTAGACTATGGAAGGGTATGGCTGTTTTGTTTTTTGGTTAATATTTTTCTTTCTTTTTTATGTCTGTGTTGTTGTCTCTATGCTAGATCTGTATAAGTTACTTTTTATGTTTATATTCTTAAAAACAAACAAAAAAAAAACATCACAGAAAATGATATGATCATTTCTCTTTTTAATGTTACCTTTTGATTTACATTTTAAAATTTCTTAATTCTTCTTACAGTTTATTAAAGTCAACAAAAACAAGTACAAATGCCACATAAACATTCTGCAACGTACATTATCAAGGGAGAATGTGAACTGAAAAAACACAAACAAACTGTTTTATCTGGTATACATCTCTGAAGTTAAACAATCCAGGAATAGACGCATTGCGTTCTTCATTGCTGTATAAACAGTGGAGGGGTGATACTAACATGAGGACAGTACATTCATCTTACAATGTCATGTCTCTTGGAGGCATTCTTTCAACAATGCTATTCTACATGTGAGATATCAAGGTATGACACTGAGGTCGTGCAGTGTGCATGGTATTAGAGACTGCATTACATTAAAAACCGAGAAGTGGTTTTGGCAGCAGACTTCATAACAGGAAATGAACTGTTAAAAAAATAAGGCAACAATGACGCATTTCATTCAAAGGCTTGTTACATTTTGAGATACAGTTCAGGGAAATGGAGATTGAACAATATGAGATCTTTATCAGGATGAAGGACTTTTCTCTTAGTGAAGATAACATGGCATTAAAAGATGACATTGTAACAGTAAGTTGTCAATTTCAGTATATTTATCTCTGTAGCAAATGATAATGTAAGAAAAGTCAGATAAAAGGAACAGCATGTCAAAAATGTGCCTATATAAAGGGTGGTAAATCTTATTAAAAATATAACTGCCAATTATTATATGTGTTAACTCAATCATTACCTTCTTCTTGCAAATTTAAATTAACAGTCAATGTTATTATATCATCAGATAACAGGTGACACCCCTTATGAATGAATAATTAGCAGTTAGACCACATCATCACCACATTATCTGACAAGGTATTGCTTTTAAAAGTTACATTTTACAAGTGAGGTTTGGTAACACTTTGACAACCTACTGCATTATCCAACAGTTATTACATTATCAGTAGTTCCGTGGATTCGGATAAGCTGGGGCTGAACAGAGCGACAGACAGAACATCTCAGCTTTAAAAAGTATCAACAATCACAACAGAAATTAGAGTTTCAGCAATCATTTTAACTGAACTAAGACATTCAACTTCTAAACATATAAAATGGGGCAACTCAAGACAAAACACTTAATTCATTCTTACATCAAGAATTCCCACGTTCAGCAAGTGTGATATGATTTTTGTAATATGTTCTTTTGCTGTACAAGATGAATGGTGATATTTGAACAAGCATATGCATATTATTATTTGTGTTGTTGATGTATAAAGGGAATAAATTCCTATTGAGGATTTGCACCAATGACATGTATCTGATCCAGGAAAAAATTACTTGCCAACGTGTTAAACGACTCTTCAGTGCAGACCCTTTCTAGACGTCAATACAATTAGGTGATGTGGAAACACTGAGATAGGAAACTAAAAATATAAAAATTAGTGGTCACATAGACGTTGAGTGAAAGACACCAGGCTCGAACTAATGTGGAAGTCAACACACACAAAGACACACACACAAATATGTGCAGACTCAAGGGCACACCCACAGCTGCACAGAGCTAAATCTGTTTATTTGCATAACAGTGACCCAGCTCGCGTTACGGTGTCTTACAAGTGTCACTTTTTCAGCAGTAAAAGTGGGGACGGGGGGTTGGGGGTTGATACATTGAAGGGCTAACTTCTGTAAATATCCGTGATAGAAATTGTTCTCGCTCAAAAAAGTTGCGGGCTCGGTTTTTAAATCTTTCATCTTAAGCCTATTTTATTCTTACTGATATTCAAACATAATATAGATACTGTGTGCGGTAGACGGGTGGTCTACTGCTCGCTGGCCTTGCCTTTAAACTTGACCACCATGACGGTAATGTTGTCAGGGCAACCACGATAGAAGGACTGGAGAACGATGCTCTTGGCGCCAAAATGAGGCTCGTCTAGTCGTTCCCTGATGAAGCGAACCGCCTCCTCGTTGCTGAAGGTGTCCCACAGGCCGTCCGACGCCAGGATCATGAACTCCGGCTGCAGCTTGTTCAGGTCAAACGACATGATGTCAGGATCAGGAATGACCACGTTGAGGTTCTTCAGGGGGTAATCGCCCAGAGATCGGGACATGGCCAAGATGCCCTGGACACGCCATGAGCCATTGAAGCTGATGAACCCACCTGAGGAGGAAGAGAGAAGGGATATGGTTTGAAAATGATAAAACAGAGGACAAGGACAGGGAAGTGAAATATAATGAAATATGGGGGGGCGGAGGAAGAGCAAAAAAAAAAGGAGGAAGGTGAGAAGAAAAGTAGAGAAACAGATGGTTTCCATGTTACTGCCATTAAAACGAAGATAAAAGATTATTTTTGTTCCTCTGAACCAACTGGCAGAACGTCAGTTTATTTCACTGCTGCACTTCACATCAAAGTGCAAATAATAATATGGATCAGTGCCACCAACATGTTTTTACTCAATGCTCATCGTTCATACTCATGGAACGAATTGTTTCTGTTGGATACATTTCAATTCACGCACATCCTGCAAATACAGCTGTGTGTCCTCTGTGGCTTCAACAGATTTGCAAGCAGGGAATTGTACTGGAAATGACTGGATAAGATGAAGACTTGCATACTAAGTCAGGATGCATCCATATAGTTATCAGTGAGCGAGGGCTTAGCCAGCATTTTAAAAACAATGTTATGTTAAAATGTTATGTACAAATTGAAATTAGGAACAAGATGGACATTAGACATCACCTAATGTCTAAGCACTATGAAGTATTAACTTAAGCAGTTAGCTAGCTGCTGAGGGCAGTAGTTAAGCTAATAAATGCATTAATTAGCAAACGTTTCTGCCCTCACATTATCATTAGGTTGTATTTATTGATCTTCACATAACCAATGGCTTGTATTTGTTTGAAATCGATGTGTTTCATTAGCTTGTTTTCATTCCGTACACTGTCAGCACTAAAACTGCACTGAGCCACAGACTGCAATCACTTAAATTAAAATCAAGTCAAATCACAAACACCTGAGACAATTATAACATTAAGGAATTATTTTAAAAACATATCTTATGTGACCAACAATGTATCTTAAGATCCACATAATACAATAGAAAAACATGAAATGGAAAATATTGGTCAGGCAATGCAAAATGTGATTTATATCAACAACAATTACAAACAGGAAATAATCTTAATAACCTTAAAAAAAAAAAAAACTAATCTTACAGAAAATTTCTATTTAAAAGTCTACAAATGAACAAAGATACAAGAACAACAGAATTAATAATTATTAAGGAAATATTAAGGAAATAGTCTGATATTTCATATTTAATACTTCAAGCAAAACCTTTCCTTAAAAAACCTATTTACTTTATAATGTTACAATAACATTGCTGGTCTAATTTGGGGGAGTTTTTGTTTTGTTGCAGTCTGTGGCTCTAGTATCAAGATGTTGTTTTATACTGTGAGTTTGATGCCTGAAGAAGGTGTATGACCGAAACATTGCATTTTAACACACTTCGTGCATGACGGAGTGCGTGAACTTTCTTTGGAATGTCTTCTTTTAATCACCTAATATGTAAATGTATGCACCAAGGTGCTCCAAAATCTAATCAGATCATCAGCTCTACCTGTGAAGCCTGTAGTGCAGGTATAAAGTTTCTATCATTAATTGTTCTTGAGTTTCTGTTTACAAGAGAGTCAGACAAACACCACCCTAACAAGATAATGCCACCCCATGAGAGAGCTACTGTATAAGCAGTTTTTATTAGTATACTAGTGGCTCCTATATGAGAATGTATGATTAAAACATCAGGTGGTCCCTCTCACTGAAGGTCACTAAAAACAGTAGGGAAGCATCTGCAATATCATAATTGCAAGCATGTTACATGAATAAGTTAACGGCAACATAATGCAAACACAATCTGCAAGGCTTTTTTCTTCAGTACCCAGTTAGGCCATTAGATGGAGATGGTGGGCTATCCTGACAGTGACTGAGTCACTGACTGACTAATCTGGCAACCTGCCATCTAACTATCAGCACAGAGAGTATGCAGATAGGGTAGGAGGGAGAATTGTGCCTACAAATACACCTTAAATACTGTGCACTGTCTGGATGTGTTTGATAACATGCTGCTTTAGAAGCAGATTGTGTTATCAGCCACTGGGGTTTGAGCACACAGACACAAGATGTGAAAAAAAGGATAATGGTGCTTAACTTTGATCATAAGAAGACTTATTTTATGCTTTCATGACAACAATGTGAGTTTTGATGTTCCCTAAAGTTTTGAACTAAAGCCTTGTTCTGCTGCTCAGAATCAGTTGAGAAAAGTCTGTTTGTCTGGACTGCAGCTGTTGTCTCACCAGCCTTCTTGATCCTCTTGCGTTCTTTGAGCTGGTAAGGTTTGTGGTCATGCGATAGAGGAATGGCGTTGCCGTCTTTATCGCAAAGAACTCCACGCGAGTCTCCGACATTGGCCACTGTCAACTCCTTATCAGACAGCAGGGCCACCAGACATGTAGTACCTGAAACAGATGGAAGAGAAAGGGGAACAGTAGAGGACCAGAGGAAGAGGGAGAAAAAGAGATGGAGCAGGAGAAGGGTGGGGGAGAAAGAAGTTGTAATATAGTACATTTTCTGGAAGATAAATTGAGAAACAATTTATGGATAAAATAACCAGACAAGAATGTCTGTTTTGGGCTAATCCAGCAAATCAAATACCTGACAAATCAAGGTAATATTACATTAATGCATAAATCATACAACAAGACTAAAGGCCTTTACACACAGGAGGCACACAACTAAGCATGTTGTGCGGAATGGACGTCACATCACAACTCCGGACCTGTTGATTGTTTGTGTTTCTCATCACCCTGTCTTATATGACAAAGGACACAAAAATTATAAAGACAATGAACTCAAGGACAATGTGTGGAGCAGCATCACCGGATGCAGGATAGTGATGAAGTAGAGTAAATATTCGTGGCCGAGTATTTCGCATTTTCGTGTTGTTTATTCGTTACGTCTCCGGTGTGTAAAGGCCTTAAGACTGGCCAACAGCCAATTCAATTCAATTCAATTCAATTCAGTTTTATTTATATAGCGCCATATCATAACAAAGTTATCTCAGGGCACTTTGTCATAAAGAGCAGGTCTAGACCAACTCCTTATGTGTACAGAGACCCAACAATTCCCACCAAGAGCAAGCACAAGCAACAGTGGCAAGGAAACACTCCCTTTTGACAGGAAGAAACCTCGAGCAGAACCAGGCTCTGGGTGGGCGGTCATCTGCCTCGACCGGCTAGCCAGGCTAATAGCACTGTTAGGCTGTACTTGGGCACAGTGGGGCTTAGAGCTAAATGCAAATGTCAGCAAGCTAACAGCTTATAATGACAATGCCAATATGCTGATGTTTAGCAGGTATACCAATGTCGAGTCATTTCACTTAAAACATCAAATGCCAACCTCATGGTGGTGCTAGTGGAAAAGTCAGGGGATCACCAAAGTCATTAAGATTCATCCTCTGGGGACCATGAATGCCTGTACAAAATGTCAGTGCAATCCATCAAATAGTTGTTGAGATATTTCAGTCTGGACCAAAGTGATGGACCAACTGACAGACTGACATTACCATCCATAAGGCCACGATGCTAGCGTGGCTAAGATAATCCAATATTGCCATAAAACAGTCCTGCTTAAAAATTACGTGACGGCTGACAAATTCATATCATCTCACGGTTTACATCGTCATATCACCCAACCCTAAATCACAGCAACCTTAATTAAAAACTTCAGTAATCTTAAGGAAAACACCATTTGTTATGATGCACAAGCTCAGTACAATACACCCCCCCCACCCCCCGCACTAAAGTGAAGCACATGAAGCCATGTGCAAACATTGCAAAAACTCTTTGAAGTAACTTCTCCTCATTGTACAACTCTGCAAAACGCTTTCATTTCTTCTCCTCCTTCCCCTCTTTGTTTAGCTTCCCAGCCAGGCAGAACAGAGTCTGGACTCAGAATCTGAGGCCTATTGTGTGAGATCCAAAATCCTGTAGAGAAAGAACAGATCTGCCTGTTTGACCATCTGCTCACACAGAGCAAAGACAAAACTGGAGAGAGAAGGAAACAGAGGAGAGGAAAAAAAGAGAGGAGAAAGTAGGGGGTCGTGCTGGCCTGGACCACCCGGACAGAGAGAGATGGGAAAATGGGACATACACACATTCTCAGGATTTTAATGTATAAAATGCCCCAGGAGGTAGAGGAAAGACTAATAGCAAAGCTGGTTTAAATACCATCGTAAGAATGTGGATGACCTACTATCTTTTGAGACTTCCCTTTAAAGTTCCACATCTTAGTGTGAATATGACTGACTGACAAATTTACTTTGAGCTGAATGAGGTAAATCTATCTCCACCATGAAGGGGTCTTCCATTCAGTTCACTGTTACTCTGTCCTAGACCTGATACCGTCAGTATGTGAGGAATGAGATAGGAGAGAGCGAGGTAACACAGGCAGCAGTGGATGCAGATGAAATGATGAGGAGGGGTGGAGAGCTACAAGAAGGGAAGCGATATTAGGAAAGAAAGAGAAAAGAGATTACTTCTCAGCAGGACAATGATTTTATTATTCCCATTTATAGCTTTGGGTGAGAAAAAAGTGATAAACAGAAAACTGGGCAAAAAAATAACTATGAGAAACTAGCTGGAAGCGAGGCTGGGATGAATTAAGTGAATATTGATGCCACTTAATTGTAAATGTCATACTAAATCTTTTACACAGTTTGTGAAAAATCAATTTCTATTAGTTTCATCATTGTATGCATCCCTAATCCTGCTGCTTGTGTCTATAGCTGCCTCTGCACTGTGCCATGCTGTCCAGCAAATTATTCTTATCTAGTTCCTGTGGCGATAGAGATAATGGACTGAGGTGCCTTGCTTGCCTTCCCCAATTAGGCCAGCCATGCCAAGCTCACGTTCAACATTCCCTATTAAGACGGCACCGCGGCCTGCATGCACCTTGTGTTCATGCTAATTATTGGCTTAGCCTGGCCGGGCTCCAATTTGTATCATTGTACTGATTCACTCTCTCAGAGTTAGCAAAGACTCTGTTTGCACTTTCAATAAGTCTGTAAAGTGTAAGTGTCCATACAGCACCAGAATACATCCCATGGATTTATGTTCTTAACCAAGCTGCTTGGCATTTAGGTGAAAAATGTGAGGGCAGGACTGCCACCGCCCTGCTCACCCTGGCTCATTGTCTCTTCAGAGCCTTTCTAAAAAACACTACCTGCCCATTAGTCCACCCACAACAGCGATTCCCCCCCCAAAAGAGCTGCCATACTGTCTTACCTGCCCTCCTTGGACTTGCACTGTTAACATTTATAGCGGTGCTATTTTTAGCATTTTGCACTGCATAAAGCATTGTGAACTGCTTTATCAGGGATGTGCAACACTCTGAATTTGCATACTATGTCACTTTGTATAATGTATAGTTTTCATTCCATTCATTCCTTTCTACCCTAAATAACTAGCTGCCTTGGGGCCAGCCTCAGCCTTTTTGGAGCCCTATGTGAGATTTTGCTTTGGGCTTCTTTGAACCACCTAAAATTTGTTCCTTTTATAATTTTTATGATGCAAAATAGAAGGGTAGATAACCATTCATCATATACTACAGTGATATTCAGGTCATATCTAGGCAAAGTATATGATTTAACAGGCTTCTGGATCTTATACCTATGCAAGGTGGATATGGCAACAATGACAAAGTCAACCTTGTGAAAGTGGTTTAAAAGAGTACTCCACCAATTTAGTATTGCACTTCTATAACACTGTTTTATTGTGTGCATTTTATTCCACACACTCTTCTTCTGTGTCAAAACCTGGTGCCTACATTGCCCACAATGCAACACGCCCACTACCAGTTCAGTCTCAGAATCGGGTCTGTTATGCTGGTAGTGGCTAATGTAGCCTGGAGCTGTTAGCCTCAAGCAGAGATGAAGAGCGGGCTACAGAGGTTCACTTCACTAATTCGACACCACCAGATTTTTTTTTCTTTTTCAAACTTGTAGTCTTCAGACCCAGCCCACGCTGACTCAAGTGACATCACTTGAGGCAATTCATCAGACTTCCTCTGGAGCCACAAAAGGCTTTTTTCTTTCTTTCACATTTTCAGTAGTACTCCAATGGATGTATAATAAGGTCTGGATAGGGTACCGCCGCTCAGCCTTGATTCCAATTTTCTCCAGTGGCCACTTGCGATATTACAGCGAATAATTCCCCTGCAGCCAAAAAAGCATTTTCCCCATAGGCCCCCATTTAAGATAACCAATCTCCCACTGTCCTTCCTCTTCACATAACCAAGTGGGTGCAGAACAATTTAAAGCTCCGTGTCTGGAGTCCTTACATACTTTAACAACTTTAAACACACAATCTTGAGTTTTTCATGTGGAGGTCAGACAGTCAGAGCACTTTTAAATCCAACATCAAAGTTGCAAGGACTTGAAACTTGCTTGAGATGATAGATAATTCATCACAATGAAAAACTCTCCATCTTAGCTATCTAATGGTCCTGCAGTCATGCAGTGAGCGAGAGCGGCTTTAAAAAGTCTCCTTGGTGAGTTCAGGAAAGTCAGGTATTTAAAAGCCAGCTGCCAAAAACCACTGCAATGATGAGCTGTGTTGTTATATAACAGGAACTGTCATATCTCAGATGTCAGAGCCTTTCAAACATGTTTGGTCTTTGTCAAATGTTGGATCAACATATGTCCATGTCTCTAGGCTACACATTTTCCAGTGCAGTTTCATCTATACTGCACATTCATAAACCTTTAAAATGGGGTATTTTTTTAAATCTTTTTGCGTCACCCATGGCTGTATAATTTGGGCACTTACACTGTAAAGCAGCATCTGATATGTGAGGATCAGTATCATGCACCTTTTCTATTGAATGCTATCAGCTCTGTAAAGTTTGATCCATTTTTCAATCCTTTATTTATTTGACAGCTGGGTACATCAGCTGTCAAAAACGCCTAATTGGAACCTTTTCTTTAACACAGCGTAGTGAGTGAGTGAACCACAGAGCGACACGCACAAATAAACAGCAATCAGTTTCAATTAATGACAGCGAGCAGTGAACTTTGGGTTGCTTTGTCTCCATTTCTGTAACACAGAAAATTGTGTTTTGTCTTATTATGAACAAAATTACTTGGTAGAGTGCAATTCCTCATCCCTCTAGCTCCACTATTACCTGTAGGCCAAAGGTTACGGTCATTTTTTTATCACGTTGCTGTAGCTCCAGTGTGTATTTCCAAAGGCGAATAACAGGGATCCATTCAGATCTGTCCACTACTGTCTGACCTGTCACCATTTAAATTAATTTGGACTTTGACACACAGGGTGGTAAGGGGTCAATCAGTGTGGAATTAGTTACTATGGCAATAATAAACAATTAAAGTCTGAAAAAATACAGTGTGATAACATTCACAAGTGGAAAAAAAAGTTTGATACCAGTTTGTGTACATAACCCCTTTGTGGGCGTCATTATTTGGTGCCACCACAGTTCAAATGGCGTTGACTGTGCACGACAAACAAAGTGATTCAAAGGAGGAAACGCAGTCTGAACAAACTGCTGCAAACATACACAGCGTGAACAAACATTTACTTGAAAAGGGGAAAGGAATGTAAAGTGCTTTTGAAAGTAATCAGACACTCCACAGAAAAAAACAACAATCCAAACAAAACACTGGAGTCAGAGCAGAAAAAAATGACTCAAGGCAATAAAGAACAATGACATCAACATTCAGCCAAACGTAATTATAACAGCAGATAAATGCAAAGCTTAGGAAAGCAAACACAAACTGGACTGCTACTTAACAAAAGAAAACGTGTGTTTTGAGAACATTTATATCATCTCTGGCAATTCAGGAAAGCTGGATGGACATTTCTAACTCAGGAAGAGGCATATAGTTATTATTACAGTGATATACTGCGTAGTGATACATTTTCTTGCAATACAATATCAATAGTCAGGCAGCGGTAATATGAATACTTTATGTTGCATTACTGAGGCAGAAATATTTAATTCCTTCCTGAAGATATTAGATTTCTAAAATGTTCTGTTTTCTGGCAGTTCAGCCTTTTTGCCAGTTGGACATTGAAATGATGCCAAGTGTGTTCATGTTGCTGTGAGTGTTAAGAGGCACACTCACTATTTTATATCACCTGTCTATAAACCATAAAGCCCTTCAAAATGTAGGGAATAAATACAGTATATGGTATGTTTAATTCCTGCTTCGTAAAAAAAAAAAAAATTGTGCATTTCTAGAGGTATATATGTTCTCTTCCGGGAGATAGATGATGGTGCACAAAATGTATCAGATGCACAAAATATTTCTGCACATATTTCTACAAACTAATCTAAAAAATGTCGTAATCATAACCTTTAATTCCTAAGATAACGAAGATGGCATGGCTAACTCGTGAGCCTGGTCTCTACATTGCTGCTTGCAACTGATTATTGGACTAATGCACTACTGGACACTTTTGTGTGCTTGCGTGGGTGCAAACATGTCACACAGCTACATAAAGGTTAGTGCTAACAGAATACCACACCGCATTAAGGAGACTGTTTCCATAATACACTCTAAGCTCGTGGCCATTCCATCAAAGACCCATCTCCCTTATCTTTCTTTCAACCGCTTTTGTTCACTGATAAAACCACAGAGGGATGAACGAACAGGGGGATAAATCTGATACGCTGTTGTCCTGGGGACAGGGAGCTGAACTGAGAGTGTATCTCTCCATTTTCCCTCTCTCTCTTCCTACCCTGCCAGCTTAATTTAGGCCCCTGATTGCAACAGAAAGCAGGGAGCTGTGCCCCCTAAATGATGCGATTGTTGAATCAGATACAGGGACAAGAATTCACAACAATTACCTGATCAGCAGATTCTCTACAGACACCACAGGAGCCTTTGCATAGTAATGGAGCTTGACTGTAAGTTTATCTATAACCGCAGTGTCGGTCCTTCTTGTTGTGCTGTCCAAATAAAGGATGATAGAAATACAGAGGGATAAGAAAAAGATTTGGACAGATCTTTGGAGCCTGGATGCAACAGGTCACGTAGCTTAAGAACAGAAGCAGGCAGAGAAATCAGGAGGGGAGATTTACTTGGTGGCCATCATCTCTATTGGCTATGATAACAATGAACTCACCAAAGTAATTGCTGAGATCTGGGAACACTGTGATACTGCTGCAACAAAGCCGATGGGGGAAAGTGGTCAGATGATCAGACAGGTTTATATAGATGATCTAAACCACTTTATTTTAAAACTTTCATTTTAAACTTAAAGTGGGGCCCCTGGTGGCCTGGTGGGGAGGGCAACATGAACCCAGCATCTTCGTTTCGAATTCAACCAGTGACCTTTGTTGTATCAAGAATAGCTCTCTCCCCACATTTCATATCAGCTCTCTACTCTGAATTCTCTGATACAGGCTAAGAATGGCCAAAAAAACATTTTACATTTTAGGTACATTCATTTTAGGTGAATGTACCTAAAATGTCAACTCTGCTAAGGTATGGTAGGTCAACCACAAACTAGGAGGGCGGTCTGTAAATTGTGAAGGATGTTAACAATGAACAGATTGGGTAATAACTTTATCGTTCACTGTAGTTTTCACTTACAAAGAAGTTTGGCTCACCTGGAGGTTTGTTTAAAACCTGTATGATTGTCTGGTCACTAGCGTTTCTTGCTTTCTTTCTTATCTAGGTATGATGGCCAAAGCTAAAACCCGGGTTGTTTAAAACTACAATTTCCTTTTAAGGAATGGTAACACTATATATCTCCGTCATTAGTTACTACGTAAACTAAAACCTTTTCACTGTGTCACCATTTCTCCTGTCTTAACTGTGCCTCTCACTCAGCTGAGAAAGTTGGTTTAATCAGCGGCACCGGAAGGAAAAGTGACCTTCCCACAGGAACGCTGAATTCTTGAGAGTGCAGCACGTCACTACAGTTAGCCCATGATATAATCATTTTATAATCTGAATTTCAACTCTCCCCTGCACATTCAATAAGCCAATAATGTTTCTGCCGTACAGAAAAAGATTCATAATCACCAGTGTTAAATGATATTGGCCTCCTCTAATTTCCAATGCTCCTGCATTTTTTCCTTATAGTATAGATGTTAAATGAATAGAGGCGGATGAAAACCACATGAGACTCATTGTTCTGCTGCAGCACTCCCTTACTGTTACTGCCTCTCTCTTTACAAAACCAATTGTAAACTTATTTTACCTTAAAAACAAGGCTTTGATGGAATCTAGAACAAAGTCATGTTTATGAATGAATCCCGTATGTCTATACAGTACATTGCACTGTGTGATTCTGCTGTGGGACTTTTTGTTCTCTTCCTCAAGGTTTGCTTTGGTTCGTTCAGATCGGTCTTTTTCGTCACCCTTTGTATCCATGTTCTCACTCTCCTCACCATTTCAGCGTCACCCTTTCCTTACCCTTTGTCTCAGCACTTCTCTTTTATTGTTCTCCCTTCATTTAGCCTGTCGCATGGGGTTTCTCGTCCCTTTCTACCATATACCTCTTACCAGCAAAATGTCCTCCTTCCACACATACATCCTTCCCTCTGACCCTTCTCCTACCTCTTTCCATCCATCACTCTCTCTCTCTCTCTCGCGTCACCCCTCCCTCCCTCCAGAGATAATTACTACAAGCCTTGTGAAGATCAGCTTGTATTTAAACAGCTGAATAAGCAAGGCCTGGGGTTGCTGACAGTCACTATTCAACAACAGTAAAGTGAAACAGTGAAGTAGAAAATAAAAGTTTGCGCGCAGAATTATAGGGGACATTTAAAAGCATCGCTGATGCTTTCTTGTCCCCAGGAATGAGCAACAATCATGGGTAAAACCCATCTGTATGTGGCCTCTGCCCTCTATTGTGACCACACATTCAAGCTGATGTACTGTATGCACACATTTAGATCATCGCTAGTAAATGAACCAGTATAGCATCTAAACAGACAAAACCACTGCTGAAATATCCCCAAATTGTCATATGTGCAAGAACATGCACATATTTTTTACACTTGAATTACACTTGATTACACTTGAATATATCATGTTTATGGTTATGTGTACATGTTTTTACAGTTTAAGGGGGCTATTGTGGTGTATAACAAACAAATACACACACCTGCTTCATTGTAAGTGGCAGAGAGCTTTTCTAGCATTTCTCTGTCTAAAGTCAGGATCTGCTGCTCCAGGATGGAAGGATAGGACAGGCCGCCCCTCTCCTTTTTTTCATCTTTCTCCTTGTCTTTTTCTCTGTCTCGCTCTTTCTCCCGTTCGTAGGTCAGTAGCTGCTGGCGGAGAGCCTCAGTCAGGTGGGCCTTGGCGAAGTCAGCAGCAGCCTGATAATGGTGAGCAGAGGGAGACAGGAGAAGAATGAGACTGCAGATAAAAATGAGTTCAGTCAAAAACACATTCAGAGATGTAATCGAATATATTCTGACGTGTGTTTTTTTCTTTTCAACTGACCATGTTCAAGCAGTGGTATTAATTCACATGATGCCAACCAGTGCTGAGACAATTAATTGATTCAACAAGCGACAGAAAATGAATCAATAATTTTGAAAATTGAAATAATCGTTAAATACATTTACAAAAAAAAAGCCAAACATTCTCTGTTCTCAGCTTCTCAAATATTAGACTTTGCTGCTCTTATCTGTTTTATACAATTGTAAATTGAATATTTTTGGCTTTTGGACTATTGATCACCAAAAAAACCCAAAACAATTTCAAAATATCACCTTCGGCTCTGGGAACTTGTGAAAGGCATTTTTCACTTTTTTTTTTTACATTTCATAAACTAAATCATTAAATTGAGAAAAAAACGGGTAGGTTAATCATCAACTAAAAATGTGTTAGTTGCAGCCCTCATGCCTGCTGATATACAAATGGTTGGATGAAGAGTTGACAGGCTAGAACTAGTGAATATTTTGGTATTTTTTAAATGACTTAAATAATTTATTGATTATCAAAATAGATTGATTTTCTATTGATCAACTTATCATTTAAGGCCAGAGGCGTAATGGCTATAATAATCTGGTTTAAAATGGGTGATTCTTCTGGGAGAGCTACTTAAGCCAGAGACCCCTCAACTGACAACTGCATTAAAAAAGTGTAACTGTCACCATCATGTAGATAGACGTGAAAATACATTAGAACATTATTATACAGAATATTGTAACGCAGTGCCCGTTGATTTTGAAGAGATATGTATATCTATAAACATGTCACACCCTCACAGTGTATTTGGCAAGTGGCTTACACATCAGGCTAGTAACCTGCTTGTCCTTTCTGTCTTGCTGAAGCAGAAAAATCACAGATAAACAGAGATAAAGAAAGAAAAAGTGCATCGCCAATCAAACCCACACAAGCTCACGCTCACACCCCGCTGTGGGATAGAGCTGAGCCAGAGAAACTGTATCCTCACCTCTATCCATTTCACTCTAAGGATAACCCCAACTAAACCTCCCCCGCACACACACATTCCCACTGCCGTTTCAGAGCAAATAATGCCTCCCTCCCCCTGGCTCAGTGCCAAACAGGGAAGACAAGCCAGCCCAAGGTCATGAAGTTCAAAAAGTTCCAAGTACACAATGTCAGATGATATACGACTCATATTTTATACATGGTTTTTCACTTGCAGAAACACCTGCAGCAATTAAAAAGCAGTGGATCAAGAAAACAGAAAGAGCCGGTCAAGACCGCAGGAGAGAAAACGTTTGCAATTTCCTGGAGCTGAATATAATGCTTTGAGGTCATATGACAGAGATCTATAGATGACCCCTATGTCTCAAGTGCTCACACTGTCCCCATTTAGCTCTCTCTCCTACCTATACCTCCCTCTCTTTCTCTCTCCAGCTATATTTCATACTGCTCTGGGAAATTACTTTCAAGGACTCAGATAACCCTGCCTCCCCTGCTCCTTCTCTACACATGAAAACAACTCATCTACTCCTCTCTTGTTATATCTTGTCAGTGTTATTGAAGCTTTCCCCTGCAAAACACTTCCAATTTTCCATTTCCCAAAGTCCCATCTCTCTGCTTCCATGGTGATGTTCAGTCCAAAATCACAGTGGATCTTTTCTGCACCCCTTTCTGACACTCTCCATTCTCTTGCATGAAGACAATCACCGGTGACATACCTTCATCCTGCAGTTGCCATGCAGAGAGCAGAAGTCATTAACTGAGTTCAAAGGTCATAAATAGAACAGGAAAACTATTGTCTGCTTGGGTTATGCTGTGCCAATTACCGAGCAGTTTAATTGTCTGCCTATCAGTCCTTCACAAAGCACTGGGGTCACAAAGACTTTTTCCAACTAAATTCCTCCAAATCATTTTGACTGCACATGCACGTATACGTACCAATCAGTGTGACTGCATATGTGTCTTAGCTTGGGAACAGCAGACAGCCTTGACAGAATGGGAAGTGGAGGCTAAGTCTTGATTATCTGACAATCTAACCTGCTGGCTAACTGGATCGACACATCCAACACCTGGCTGCAGCATCTGCGCCGGCTTAGATGATGAAAGGAGGGAAGGGCGGGTGAGGGAGGGATAGCAGGGATGGATGGGGATGAAGACTGTGGGATAGAGGGATGAAGGCAAGATGGCAAGGATCAAGGAGAGTAACAGAGGGAACAAAATGGAGGATGAGATTGGCAGTTGGCGTATAACAGCACAACAGAGGAATGCAGGAGAGGACAGAACCAGAATAACTGAGATATACAGGGCTGAAAGTTGAAAGAGACATGGAGAGGTGTCAAAGCAGCAGAGGCCACGAAATAAAAATTCTTCACTGCCCAATGCACAGCAGTGATGAAAGTAAAAATGTGCTGAAACTGAAAGTGTGGTGGAGAGGCAATTAAGATGATGAGTTTATATGGTCATGGGGAAAAAAGAATCGTTTGCTTGCTAGCAAGAAAATGTAAGAAAATAGTGAAAGAATAGGCTACAAATTGTTGGTTTTGTCTGACTAACTGATTCCAAAGATAGATATTCAACTTAAAATGATATAAAACATTTTGTGAAACTGGAATTAGTGTTGAAGGAAACTTTGTTTGGTAGATAATCAATTTACAACTTAGATGTGTTAATTTTAATTAAAGCAACCCTGTTATTTGCATTACTTAGATGTGTTTATTTTTAATCACAGAAAATAGGAAGCACTGAGAATAACAGAGAAAGAGAAGGCCGTCCTGCCTTGTCCGTGAACTTTGGTTGTTATTGTAACAAAAAGAGAGTATGATTGCGAGATAAAGGTAGGGAGTTTCTCATATCAAGAATTATCCAAGGATGTGAGAGAGCTACAGATCAGCAGGTGTTTCTCCTAGAACACAGTTGTAATGACGCATGTTTTTATATCTCTAATATTATACCAATCAGAAGAGTGTTGCGTTTCATTATTGACCAATCAAGAGCATCCCAATCCCCACAGGAGGAGTGCAGTACTTAAGGGGATTGGGAGGTTTAAAAGATGATGCTGGGAAAATTGTTGTTGTCCTGCATTCTGATATCTACAAACCTGATAGTGGTTATTTATTTAAAGTTATTGAAGGCAGAACAAGGAGAAGAAAATCAATCAGGAAACTAGCCAATGTTTCCCATTTTTGCTGAAAACTGCAAAACTTAATACAAAACACCTTTATTTTTTGTAGTGGAGAAAACAGCTATTGCGACTACCAGTCCCAACACAGGAGAGTTGGCTCAGAGTGCAATCAGTCATGGCTGTGCAGAGCGTCACATTGGGCTCTCCTTCACACCAGACTTCACTTGCATCACACATGCAAGCACAAAGGCTTGTATGCACATACAGTAAGTACACAAACCCACACACATTCCTACCTCAGCACCTACACACTTTCACCCTTCGCATCATCTACTCCCTCCTGACTGCTAATTGTGAGCCACTCAGATGGACAGTCCAACAGAAATAGTCAGGCACTTCCATCCATCATGTCACCAGGCTAGAAGAAATGAGGAAAGTCATCCGAGTTTTCCTTTAGAATCACCCCGAGGGAGTTTCATAACCGAAGTAGAAAAATCTCTTTCTGCCGTCTCTCTGGCAGATCAAGCAGGCAGATGGAGAGAAGAAAAAGGGGAATGTAGTGGGAGAGACTGAAGAGGAGTGTAAGAACTATTCATTAGCATCACTCAAGCACATCATTAAAGAGAGAGAGAGGGAGAGGCAGTCCCTCCAGTTTAAAGACAGAGATAAGTGACAGAAAACCATCAAAGCAATGAAATACAGAGAAAGCAGTGGATAGTAGAGAAGAGGGAGTCTGAAGAAAGAGCGTTTCAAAATATTTCTCTTTGTTGTTTTGATTTCTAAATCATGCGTTTTAAATTATAAATCACAAAAGTGATCTCTGAGGAGGCTATATTTGCAGTTTTCTAATCCCAGTACAGCATGCAATGACTATCAATTGCTATGTGCTTAATGCTACGGACAGGAAGGATATTATTTGTCTTTATCTTGAATTAACCAGATTAAACCAAATAGATTATATTGATAATTAAAGGGGGGGGCCTCTAAGATAACCCATGCGTTCACTGCAGAGGTGTAGTATGTTTCTCCTCAGAATGACATTGCAGAGCTCAGTCTGTCCACAGGGCCGAGGAGAGCATGAGCACGGAGTCCTAATTTAATTATCTCACACCTGAGTTTTGTATGTGTCAAGGCGACGCCAAGTACAGGTTGTGAGTGGGACTGTGTGTGTGCGAGTGTGTGTGTTGGTACAATGTTGTCACTGTAATATAAATAGAAGCCATCTCATTTGTACTTGAGAGGAATGTGAATGCAGGCAAATGACACTGGGCTTAAGTACATGTGAACAGTGAACACACAGAAAACACACACTCATCTACTATCATTGGAAAGGCTGAGATTGAAAGTTAATTCTTGACGTAGCAAACAGGAAAACAATTTCACCCCAAGGTCCACTTAGTAGCTGTTTTTAATGGAGCTCAGCTTTAAAGTCAGCAGAGACAGAAAGTCCTTAAAGTGCTGAGAAAAATGTACATTTAAAATTCTGTGATAATGAGCAAACTCCATCTGCCTGAGGAAGACCATTCAATGCAACCAAAAGCTGCAGAACAGCTACTAAATAGACCTTGTGGTGAGAATGTTATGTCAACTGTGATTTGTCTGCTTTAATTTCTTTCAGTGGTGACATTCTGCGCTGCAAAACATGATCTTTACAATTGAGCATGACAGTTTATTCTTGACCTAGTGTGTTTTTTGCTGTTTTTGTCAAACAAAAAACAACTTCACGGTTCACTTACTTGCTTTTCTTGGGGCTTTAAACCACATTATCCACATTTCTTGAGAGTTGTGTAGTTGTAGAGTCATCTTATTCTGCCAGGTTTATTGTAAAACTGAGAAACTTCCCTTTGCTGATGGTGGAGACTGTGGTTGAAGCTGGGGAAAACGCTAGAAAGTGGACCCTGAGTTAAGATTGTTTTGTCAAATTATTAATCATTATTTCATTTCTTTCTCCAACCCCGGCACATTTACATTGATGTTTGGTGAAAAGGTCAATAATGTGCATTGTCACCTGCACATAAAGAGCTAAAATCAATAAATAAATAGGTACATTTTCTTAAATCAAGTGTCATTTTCATGATAGTAGTGGAGTCATCTCACTTATTCTGCATGGTATTAAAATATTGACTTATTTCTAGAATAGTCCTCAAACAAGTACAACTACACTGAGTTCAACTGTTTCACTCTTGAAGGAAAAAGGATTGTAAAACTGAGTATTGCGACTCAATAATTTGCTTCGTGTGAGCCTGGAGCCAGATTGGAAGTGTTTGTGTGGCCTTGAAAACACCCCCTTGTGCCCAAACACACAGATTTTACCCAGGCATCCCAAAACTATTTCGCTCCCCCAGCCCTTAAATCTCACCAAAAACCACAACAAACACTCTGAGCACAGATGGGCTCAGGGATGGAGGGCTGCAGCAGGGTGACGGTGGTGGTGATGGTACTGTGAACTTCAAATCTCCTTTAGCTGCCAACACACACACACACACACATATCACTACATCAGCTCAAGAAACATTCAAAAATAAACAACTCTGAGCAACATTCATATTCAAATACCAACCATGCCTCAGGGGGTATGGCCAACACTGTGCTGCGTGGCTGACAGTGTAAAGAGGACAGAAATGACTTCTGTAAAGTGAATAAGGATTTCATAAGCGAAAAGCAGAGGTATAAAAGTGGATCAGGACAGGAAAGTTGAATAGAAGTACATTAAAAGTGGCAGGAAATGCTTCAGTGCCTTCAGCCGTCAGAGAGAGAGAGAGAGAGAGAGAGAGAGAGAGAGAGAGAGAGAGAGATGAAATACTGCCTCTTGGCTAAACAGAGTCAGCCCCAGCTCTTTTCTCCCTCTGACTGTGAAAGAATGAGAGGTGCAAGACTGGTATGATAAGAACATCTGGTAACCATGGTTACGGCTGCCAAAGCCTCCAATTGGCTGAACATCTGTCCCACCTCAGCTGATGCCTCATTCAAAGTCCCCTCAAACTTGCGGTAAAGCACAAAGACCTGCCCCCAAGGACAACAGACCGCAGGTTGTTGGCTCATTCAGTTGCCAATAAAGTAGATTTTACGGCAAAGGTGACCGTCTAGCAACTCAAATCTACCACTCACACAGACAGGTACACACTCACACACACAAACAGAGACAGATCTTGCCCCTCTTTACTCATAAAGTGAAGCGAACTATTACAGAGGTGATTCACATTCAGGCGGTGAACTGACTCAGGGCCATCAGTCTGCCTCTCCACTCGCAATACACACAACTTGGAGTAAGATCTCACCGCGCGTCCTTCCTGCGATAGCCGGGTCCATTAAAGGAGGTGAAAACTCATATTAAACCTAAACAGTCTATTAGAAGGAGGCCGTCTGGTTGATCCATAGCTTCCTATAGCCTAACCTCGTAGTTAGAGCACCCTGTCAGTGTCTACGGCGTGGACACTGACTCAATAATATGATGTTTCGTATATAGATAGGAGGCTCTGCATCGTTTCAAAGGCTCCGTGATGCCAGTACATGATTCATATAACTGCTGAAGCGTGCAGGGATTTGAGCTGCTTGTATTACAGCCTGACCGATACTGGATATTTGCTGATGATAATGATATTGATATTTGAGTAAAAAAAATTAATAAAAAAATCAGGTAACAATATACTGGCTTTTGGATAAGGATCTTTAAAATATGTTTTTTAAAGTGTTATGTACCAGTAATTTTCAAACATTGGCTGATGAGCTCAGTAATTCAGTAAAGGCTCTGTGCCCCTGTGCCTCGAATGTTTAAACTTTGACAAAACAATCTCAACTCAAGGTCCACTTATTGGCTTTTTCCAGAGCTTTCAACCGCATCTTAAAGTCTTCATCAGTGGATATATGCTCAGCTGCCGTGGAACCAAAAACAATTCACTTTTAACTACATTTTTTAAAATAAAATGGATATTTTTACTTTATTTTTGCTGAAATGTGTTTACTTGACAGAGGCTACCAGTTTACCCCGACTTCCAGCCTTTGTGCTAAGCTTGGCTAAGCACACCCTGGACTAAAGTCTGTCCTGGATACACAGAGATGAACCCGACTCTGCATAAAAAGGGCGTAATTCACGAAAAGTTTGGTCTGTTTATTTAATATCTACCATCGTGCTTTGGCTCTCTTTGACCTCCTTCTCCACCAATGTCAAGCTGTTTATACTCATGTTTCACAAATACAACAATCAGAATTGTACTGTTTGTATGGCGTACTGAAATGCGAGTTGTAAATATACTATTACATCAGTTAGGCAGAATAAGTTTACTAGTTAGCTTCAAATCTACTAAGAAGACATGACATTTTATAGCTTCATGACAAACTAGCGAGCTAATTTAGCAACAGAATAACTGCAAACATGCGTTTTATAATGGCTACCAGTGTTTCATTGACAAGGGACAAAATGATGGGGTCATTGTTCATTTACTCTCTAGCACTGTCTTTTACCGACTAGGTAACAAACTAGCATAAAGTCAAGTCAATCAACAGACTAGGTGCGTCCTGGTCCATCTTCTGTCTCTCTCGCCTCATTAATCGGCCGGGTCTCTACTGTCCATTCACCACTCCACTGCTGTGCTGTAAAATGAATGACCCAGCTAGAAGTTTATTCACCTGATAACAGCAAGAAAACTGCTGCCACATATACAGTGAAAGAAAAAAAAAGATAGTGGGAAATGTTAAGTGGAAAGGTGCAGAGGCGCTGATGCTTACACATCTCCAGCATGGCGGTAAATAACATTCGGACTTCCATCTTGCTGCCTTCTTTTTAAAGACACACTCATCGGCTACACACTTCACATTACACACAAACACAAACAGAGCCGTCACAGTGTAAATGCGGCACCCATGAAATGTAATGCTAGTCGTTAAGCACTACAACGCCGTAATTTCTTGGGTAATAATCTATATAGGTCTGAGTGCTAAGCAGCAGCATTGCAGAGAAATAGCCTTATGCTGTGTGTGCATGTGCCAATATTCATGTGTGTCTGCGTGTGTGTCACAGACAGATAGACAGGAAAAGTTATTGCATTTGGCCTGTGTGCTCCACACGTCGCATGCCTGTCTCACAGAGCGACGGGGTGGCAATTAGAAAAACTCCAACTGGCATAAATCAGCACGGGCCATAAACACCACAGTGAGGGAAAATGAGAGTGATGGAAGTAAAAAGTGAAATGAGGACGTGAGAAGAATAGAGCAGAGGTGATAAAACCATTTCAGATGATCTCTCAGGTGGGAAAAACGAGGGGAAAAGATGGAGAGAAAAAGAATATGAATAGAGAAACGCTTCCTACTCAGATCTGCTTCCAAATTTCTTGGTGGCGTGGGACTGATTAAAAAATTCACAGACACACACACTGGTTGTGCCTACTGAGACTTTCAAGCTTAATTTATATCCTTTTGTAATACAGCCAATTTGTACACAATAATGACATCTTTATTTGCTAAGCGTACGTCCTTTAATTACTTCCATTTGAAAGAAGTAATGGTGACACCAGATGTATATAACCAGTAGGAGTCATGACTGATTGCAACAAGTACTGAAGTTAGATTTTACAAGTCTGGACAACAAGAAAAAATAGTTTATAGTGTCACTTTTTTCCAAACTGATAGCTCCACTTCGACAAAGAATTTTCCTGTACAGCAACATTTCAGCCATGATTAGGGGTATACGTGCTAGAACACGATGTTACTGTGAGAAGGTGGTGTTTTCGTGTGATCTCAGCACAGACAATGCACTTGGATACTTTCTCATCCGCCACCATCTTAGGTAAGTCTATCATTACTAGCAGCTACTGACAACAACCCATAATCTCACGCCTTTACTACTGCTGCAAGAAAACAAATGATAATTCTGAATAAATATTACACATTCCTACTACATTACCGAGCAAAGAAGACTTCCCACGAGTCTCCTCTTCCAAGTCTCCCATAAAGCTACAGACTGCGATCGTATGAGCTGAATAGGGGGAGGAGGGGCGGAGGGGGGCCTGCAGAAACAAATGGAGCATGTCATCAAGTTGCAGGGTCAACATTTCCACCGCACAGATGAGCCTCTGTCTTTAAGGCAGGCAAAATGCATTATTGATTGTTATAGTGCAAGCCAGGGCATTATTTACCAAGAACGATAGTCCTATCTGTCTTACTCATTCAATGGCATCAGGACATAGTTCTGATTATATTATGACCTTAATTTATTGATCAGTGTAGAGCTGAAACGATTAGTTGATCAACATAAAAATTAGTTGGCAGCTATTTTGACAATCAATTAGTTGTTCAATCATTTTCAAGCAAAAATGCCAAACATTTCATGGTTCCAGCTTCTCAAATATAAGGATTTGCTGCTTTCCTTGTCTTAAACTATAGTACACTGAATATGTTTTGGGTTTAAACTGGACAGAATAAGGAAAACAAAAAAGCAGCCAAATGACTAAACGATTAATCCACTAGATCAAAATAATCATTAGTTGCAGCCCTAGATCAATGATTATTCCTGAGATTGCTAAAGAGGGCATGGCAAAGCAATATTTTGTGAAATTGTCATTGAGAAATAATAAGTAATCGATTGGTTGATCATCCTAAAAGTTAATTAACAAAAATGTATCATTTATCAAGCAAAAATGCCAAAAATTTCCTCGTCTCAGTTTGCCAAAGCAAGCAATGTGACAGCATCAACTTGGGCTTTAGGAAATTGTGATTTTTCACCATTTTCTGACATTTCACAGACCAAACAAACAAATAATCAATTTATTGAGAAAATAATCTCCAGATGAAATCGATAATCATGTCATTCTAAATACTTTGAACAAAACAACCTATTTGAGGAGTCACTTTGAGCTGAATTTTTATGAAGAAAACAACTACTTGATTAGTCTAAAACAAATCATTATAGATTAATCTATAATGAAAATAATCATTAGTTGCAGCACTTCAGGTTATAACATACTGAACAAAACTACAATGGTGGCAGTCTATTTAAAGAATCCATATGGACTCAAGTACAAGTAGACAGCAAATTGATTAAGTCTGAATAATGCCAAACCTTCACTAAAAAACAGTTTAGTTTGATGCTTATCATACAGAATTGTGACAGAAAGCAGACTAAATTATTGCACATTTGCAATTTTCTTAAATGAAAAGATGTAAGGCTAGAGTGATGACTGCTCCTGTTCAGGACTCAGAGGGTTTGGCTAAGCATTTCTGAGATATCCATCAGCTCACAGATGTCCTTGTGCTGAGGACAGAGCCAGCACTATTAAAAGTTTCTCAAACACAATTGTACATAACAATAGGTTCATACAGACTCCTCTGGGCTGCACATGTAAGGAAAGTGCTGATCTACAGCTCAAAGTAAGAGAAGATAAGAGGAATGAGACACTAATCAAATATAGATGCTCAGTGTCTCCATAGGCTTGTCCTTTGGCACCTATTAGAATTTCACTTGTCCTTCAGACCCCAACACCATATATACTGTATATACACACCCCTTCACGATTTCTGTGTGTGTGTTTGTGTGTGGAGTATACTGTGGACATTTACTTGTCGTCATTCTCCCTTCTTTTGCTTTGCAGGAAAGGAAAAACCAGGGGCAGTTTATTTATATTACACTAATCAGCGGCAATATTCTTTACATGCAGAGTTAAAATGCTGTCGTCTTGTTTTTCCAGTTGTCTGTTTTTCTGCTGTTATTGGCTTTATGTTTTCTTACTTTGTTCCAATCTTGCAGTGTTATACAGACAACCACTTAGCGGAAACTGTATTTGCAGAGACCTTTCAAAAACAAGTTCCCTGCAAATAAAACTCTCAGAATTATTCTTTAGAGGCCCTTGTTGCATCTTCCCTCGGGCTGAGAGGTCCAAGTGTACCTGGCTGGACAATAAGTCAATATTACCACCTATCACCTCTCCAAATAATGGTGTTGAAACAAAATTTCTGTGGGGTACAATTCATTGCTTACATTTCTTATCTTTGAATGAAGTATAACTGGATCTTACTAAAATCTGCCACAGCATGAGAAGCCATTTTGAGATGTGGGCGGTGATCCGAAACGTCTGAAACCAGGCTAGAGAAGTTTGGCTTCTTTCGTGAAATGAAAAAAAGGGTTTTGTAGAAAACATGTTTATGTTTGTAAAAGTAAAAAATCTAAAAAAATCTAAAAAAAACAAAAAAAAAAAAACAGAAACCGAAGTACCATATCTCCACTAGTATCTAAAAAATGTCAAGCAACACCCAGCCCTAACTAACACAATGTAACCACAATTTAAAAGATAGGTTCAAGTCTATCTTAATACAATACTTTATCAGTCTCTGTAATAATCCCTCCTGTCCATATTAGGTGAAAAAAGCCTAATGCAATGATGACGTGGGGAACAAAATCCACAGTCCCAGTTGTGTGCAAGAATGCATCCCAGGGGCTTCAGCAGTCTGAATGACTCGAATGAAGTCCCAAAGTTGGTCCAAAATTCTCTTTTTGTGTTTGCCCAGACAGTGTTTTCTTGCTGAGCTGCGGTGGAGGGATTTTGTTCTTAAAAGACAGTAACTTTTGAAGACACCCACTTGCTTTGATGAGGACTGTAGATTTTGGCCCCCGTCTCTTCCATTGGGGATCTTTTCACAGCCAGACAGGGAGAACGTTAACAGCGACCAGTCATTTTTTGAATGTACGTGTGGGCGTGTGAGTATTGCTTTAAGACAGACTTGATGTGAATTTCTCCTTTAAACCACATGATCTTTATTAATCTCACTGACTGAACAGCTGGTTGAAATTTAGCACCTGCTCTGGTTGCTTTTAACAGCGGTTTCACAGTCTTTCATCTCTTATTTTACTGTACCGTCACACATAAGAACTTATTTTAGCCATGTGCTCTGAACAAACAGCAGGATGTAATGTAGTGAAGACAGCAGGCAAAAGTAAAAAAACAAAAAAAAACAGAGTGAGTGTTCCTCTCCCTCTTTTGAATGTGGGGCACAAAAAGCCTAGAGGAGAAGAGCTAAGTAAATGTCAGCTACGCCTCTCTTTCTCTCTCTGACACATGCACCTATCACAATCTTACACCCTCCCAATTGCTCATGCACTCTGGGGCCTATAATCTCCCTCTGCGCCCACACAGATCACACACACTATATATTTAATTTAATTTAAT
>LKNJ01000679.1:0-137254 GCA_002120245.1 Maccullochella peelii
GCCTCTGTGTTTGAAATGTACTATATAAATAAAGCTGCCTTGCCTTGCCTTAAGTAACATTTTCAGAGTATTTTTACTTTGTGGTATTAGTACTTCTACTTCAGTAAAGGATCGGAGTACTTCCTCCACCTCTGGTAGAGTATGAGGTGAATGCAGCTGCAGGTCCTCACCTGTAGTTTCAGTGTAAGGGAGTCTTTTTGAGACTGGAACTCATTGGCACTCTCCACCTCCGCTTTAAGTCTCTCCAATTCCTGGAGGAGACACAAAGAGGAAATATTGAGACCAAATAAGACGCGAGACGCGTAGGAAGTCAGTCGGTCCTCGTACCTCCTCCTTGGCCTTCAAAGCCGACTCCAGCTCTTCTATCGTTTGGTTGAGTTCTGTCTTTTGGGATTTGAGCACTGTTGTTTGGCCGCTCACACACTCCAGCTCCGTCACCTAAACACAAACACCACGTACCTTCAAGTCTGTGCACAGGGACGCGTCATCACAACGCGGTAAACACAAATTTTCGACTAAATCGGGTCATTTTATTATACATATTATATTTTAGTGAGCTGGTACCCGTTTGTGTAGCCGCTCTGCTTCCTCCTGATAGGCCCCCAGCTGCTGTTTCCACTGTTTGACGTTGGCCGTGGACTCGAGCAGCGCCGCCGTCAGCTTGGCGTTGTTCCCCTTAAGTGCCGCCAGCTCCGCCTCCCAGTGCTTATTGATGCTGGTTGAACTGGGAAGTGAGGAAGAGAGTACTCGGATCCTTTGCTTAGAAATACTATCGTCTAAAAATACTCTGATACAAGTACAAGTGCTATAAAAATGTTACTTATCAGCAAAATGTACTTCTGTCAATCAATCAAAGTGTATTTGTGAAACAGCTTTCATTCAGTTCAAAGACAGAACAGGTGGAGACTAAAAACAACAACCATCAACTGAGACCGATGCATGCGAAAAAAGAGATGATGAAAATGTAATAAAATAGATTTAAAAGCTGTAAAACAAACAAAATAAAGTTATTAAAGTTAAATAAGTAAAGTTGTTAAAGTTAAATAAAAGCTACACTAAAAACTAGATAAAACAGATTAAAAACAAAACAAAGGAATACAAGTCAATAAGAAGGATATATATATAAAATAACAGAAAATGAAATAGAATAAGATTTTACCACATAAATACATTAAAGTACGTTTAAATATTTCAACATTTATAGTATCAAACGTAAAAGTATAGAATTATGCAGAATGTTATTACAGAACATTATATTTCTGTTTTTATCACTAAGTGTAAGAGAGCTTTAATGTTGTTTTATGTAAAAAGTAGTAACTGTAGTCAGATAAATGTACAAAGTAAAGTACGTCAGAATTAGTACTTCAATGCAAACGTACTTGGTAACTTTCCACCGCTGGTTCAGATTTGCTGAAAGAGGCTTTTTATTGAGATTTGCTTTTGTTGCCCCCCAAACAGATCGATGACCCCGCTGTTTCTGTTCATGTTGGACGTTAACGGACACTACGCGCTTTAAATCCTGCACGACCAGCGATGGCAGCGTTTATCCCGTCAATGCACTGATCAACTGACCGAACATGACGAACACAACTATGTCGACAACAAGAGAGAGTCAGACAACATGCAGTCTGTCTGTTCTGCAGAGAGACAAGACGACAGTTTCAGCCACAACATGTAAAAATACGACTGCAGTTGTATTAACGGAAGTTTTGACAGCAGCCATGTTGGGAAATCAGAAATCCGTCCGATTGTCCGACAGCCAGGCATGACGACCTCAAACTGCACGTTAAACAACCGATCAGGAACAATTCGGTTTGGTTTGATTCTAAATGTATTCTGACAAATTCAGGGCTCAAATCTGGCTAATCGCTACAGCTGATCACTTATTTCAATGATCACCTCATCTGTTGATTATTTTTGTGGTTATTCGTCTATAAAATGTCAAACAGTAAATATGACAACAGTAAAGTTCCCAGAGCCCAAAGTGACGTCTTCAAATGTCTTGATTTGTCCAATAAACCCAAATATATTAAATTTACATGCAAATATTTGGCATTTTTACTTAAACAGGTAAAAGGTTATTAAAGGTGTTGGAGATTAATCTTAATGTTTGATGTAAAACTACAGTGTTGTGACATTTATGATCATGGTTTTGTGTAAAATATGTTGATTGAAAGCTTTCATTAATACAGGTTATAACTCTTTTAGTTTGTCTGCTGCATTAAAGTAAGAAGCGAGCGTGAGATCAGACTACGCGATGCACAGAACTCTCTGCTCACTTAGTGCTTTAATGCCGTCCAGATGAATAATGAATGAATGAATCGTCAGGAGCTGCAGCGCTCTGTGCTGCTCGATTTAAATCAGCCTCTAACGGACAAGTAACTCTGATCCACATGATCAGAATGTGATCGATCCGTGATCAGGGAAACCTGTAACCAGGGAAACCGTATTCTGTGATATTTGACCTGTTTCTGTGTGAAACGATATTTGAGCATGCTGTTGCTCTGACCTCAGGTTACAGGGTTCGCATAGCTTTTTAAAGCAAAATCCAAGCACTTTCAAGGTACCTGAACCAAACATTTCCAGACCCTCAAAACCTTTATTAACAAACAAATATGGTGACGGGATCGTTTCATTTCATATATTAAAAAGGTTTTTGGTTTCCATGAGTGATGATGAAACACACATTATGTTAAAAAAAAAAAAAAAAAACCAAGCATTTTTCAAGGAGTGAATTTGAATTCAACCATATTCCAAACCTTGAAAACATGATAGTTAAAATTAAGCATTTTTACTAAACTTTCAAGCCATTGTACGAACCCTGGATTTACCTGTGTGAGAAGGCCAGTGCATTCTGGGAAGGCTCTGCTCTGGCTTCGGTGTGCTGAGGTGTGTCCGGTGGGACTCGGTCATCGTCCGTTCCGTTGATGCTCTCTGAGGTCAAAGGTGACTGCAGGTCACCTGGGGCTGAATCCTGCTCGGACACATCGGTGAAACATAAAAAAAATATTACAAAAAAAAAAAAAAAAAAGTCTATTTGCTTTCATGCTGAGAGTTAGATACCACTCTCATGTCTGTATGCTAAATATGAGCCAGCAGCCGGTTAGCTTAGCTTAGCATAAAGACTGGAAACGGGGAAAGAGCTAGCCTGTCTCTGTCTAAAAATCCAGGTGGATTTTGGACAGAGACAAGCTAGCTGTTTCCCCCAGTTTCCAGTCTTTATGCTAAGCTAAGCTAAGCAGCTGTAGCTTCCTGTTTAATGTACAGATGTGCGACTGGTATCGAGCTTCTCATTTCACTCCCAGCACGAAGAACCAGCATATATTTCCCAAAAGACTGAACTGTTCCTTTAAATTTGGATTATGAGATACAACAAATGTGTTAATGATTTCAATGCTCTCAAAAGTGAACAGGACTTTCTGCTCTGAATTATGAGCCTTTTGATTATTACTCTAAACACAAAATTAACTTCAATCAATCAATATATTTATTTCTTTGCCCCCGAGCTGCAGGCTAAACTTTACAGAAACATTTTTAACACATTAGATTTTTTGCCCACTGCAGACAAGTGATTTCAGATGTCTGAAGACGCCGTGTCCCCTTTTTGCATTCACCTACGTATAATCGTTGTCATTTGATTGGCAGCTGCTCAAACGTCCCTAATTGTAGCTAACTGCCACGTTTTGAGAGCATGAAAGGAGAAGTGGAGGATCGTCTGTGGGAGGTTTATGCGGGAAATTCACAGAGACGGGGTTCCTCTGGTTGTTAGTCTGATATTAGGATGATAGACAAGACTGCGTATCATACCAAAACAATGACAACAGAGTCTGGGCTTTATTGATATGCAAAAATCAACATCATCATCTTTGTGCTCACACTGTTTTTTGCAGGAATGCTGAGAGGAGTTTGTATCATTAGCTGGGGGGTGAGACTGGGGAAAAAGGGCCATCGGAGTCATGAAAAATGATTCTTTCCACTTCTTTTTACCTTCTTTTTAACAGGTTTGTTGACCGACAACACATTCCTTTTTACAACGTCACCCTGAAGAAGAAATCATTAGGGAGAGCAGAGAAGCCACAAGGCGTTAGCTCAGTGGCTAATAACGTGAGCACAAAGCTGAGTGAAACAACTTATCACAACAAGACTTGTAACTTCAGGAGGTACGTGATTAATTCCTCATCATTAATTCCCATGAGCACTGATTCATACAGGTTGGCTTCGGTGTTGCATGGGGCTTGTTACCAACCATAATAATATATTCGCACTGAATTAACGCTGACTCTGATTAAACCAGAGTGATGGAGTGAAGGTGAAGAGTGTTTGTGCCTTAAACCAAACGAATGGGTGGAAAACCTCCCTGTTAGCTCAGAGTGCAGAGTTAGCTCTTAGCATCTAGCGATGTGGTCAGAGGTCTGATTTAAGGTAAAAAAGATAGCTCACTCTGTTGCTACACGTTTGTAGCTGTTAAATGAATAGTGAGAACATTTGTCAGGCTCCATGAGTCTCTTTTCATGATCCTGCGTGGCTGATAAATAACACTTCTTAAATCCTGGCTCTATGTCTCCATGTCCAGTATCTGGAATATTTTGATGGTGAACAGCACAACGTTCATACATACTGACTAAAACATCCAGAATGACAGGACTTCGATGCTTTTAGCTCAGCAGCAGGCAGAACAGCAGGAATTTCATATATGCTAACGTTGCTTTTTCATGCTAACCTTACTTGTACGAGAGGAGGCTTCAATGCTTTTATTTCTTATTTTTTTAATTTTCTGCCATTCCTCACTAGAGATCCATTAGCCATGTTAGCTGGCTAAAGCCGACAGGTGTCTATAAATGTGAGCTGTGTGGAAAAATTTACTTTTGGAAATGTGAGGATGAGTGCCACATACAAATTTACCCCTAAAAAGTAATTTTACTTGTTTCCATATATAAGCTATCATATGACATTGTGGCTATACGTTTTCTATATGGTTAAGCTCACTTCTTCAAAGAGAGATCCAGGTGTACAAAGTCTGCACGGACTGAAAGGTGCTGATAGTGTTCGTCACCTGAGAGGGAGTGCTGGTGAGCTCCATCTTCTCCTGAGACTTCTCCTTGGCTAACCGCGCTGCCTCCTTGAACTCGGCAAACTTATCTGCAAACTAAAAATAACAGGAGCAGGTAACTACAGCCAGCATGGATGGAAACTTACAACAAGTTCGTGTTGTTGAGAGAGCACACGCACTTCTATCAAAACCTTGATGGGTCGTTGTGTTCTCACCTTGGCCAGGTTGCTCTCGGATGAGAAGCCGAGGCCGTAGACGGTGTTGGCCCGGCTGTCGGCCCACTGGCCAAACTTCTGCGATGTCTTGGTGAACGTCATGTTGGGGGTGATGGTGCTGTTGATAATGGCCTGTGGAGGACAAAGCGCACACCACAACATTCAAAAGGTTGAAAATAAATATATATAGTTTGTTACAGTTAAGCTGTAAGTGGGGACGTCTGCCTTTGGCGAGAGCAGCTGGAAGCCTGATATCTACTGGGATGCGGTGGATGCGAGTGTGTGCGTGTGTCTTATATGGACGTGGGTTTGTATTCCCACTGTTTGGTAAACAGGAAGCAGTCGATGAGGAGTTCTGTCGAAGTGACTGTAATGTTATTGATCAGTGTGGGAGGACTCGCTGGCTGGCAGGGCTGGGAGAGAGAGGCGAGCACAGATGGTTATGAGTAAAAATGTCAAATGTATTGTTAAGATGCCTTATTTCCATATTCACTGTATATTCTTGACCTTGGAAACAGCAGTTCAAAAGAAATCTCAAGGTCCACTTACTCGCTTTCCTGAAGCTTTCAGCAGATTTACTTTGCCATGAAACTGTAGACATTAGCTTCCCATGTTTTTGAGCACCTCTAGCACTTCTCATCCACTCTTGAGGAAACAGCAGCTGAAACCATGGTCGAAAGCTCTAGAACAAGTAAGTGGACCTGGAGTTGAGATTGTTTTGTCACATATCTTTAAAGAGTACCTTAACACCCGCTGAATATGTCTTTGCTGACCCTCCAGTGATTTCACTTCTCACCTCGCTGCAGCAATGTACAGGTGTACTCCAGGACGCTGTAACATCACTGTTGGGTGTGGTTACAGGTGCAATAAAGCACACTCCTGACCACACACACCAGAGGTGAAACAGGCTTAAAATTTGGAACCAGAGAGACAGTGACGCACTGCTTTTCAGCCTGGTGTTAGTCTTTAATATAGTTTTTACATGTGAGTAGATTGGCTCGATAAAAAGCTGACAGGAAATTGCAATTTTGCACAAAATGTCCTCACAAATAAAATAAAAAAATGTTACTGTGAAACGAAGCAGGTGGCTCCATGCATATTAGAGGAGACATGTTGTTGGGCGACGCTGGAAGGAGTTAGCAGTAGGAGAGAGAGATTTACAAATATCAAGATGGGGAGAAATAAGTGGAAAAATTCAAAGGACCAAAAAAAAAAAAAAAAAATCAGCATGAAAATGCAAATGTAGATTGAGTGAAAACTGCTGACACGTTTATGTACAGTCATAAAGATCCAAAACGTGACTTTTAAGACTGAACGTCAGCTTGTAACCCGGACCCAGAGATAAACCTCCACAGCTGGTGGGAAACACTGCATGCAAGTTAAATATACAGTATGAGTAACAACTTGGTTAAACAGCCTTACTTTTCTCATGGAGGTGTTGTACAGTATTTACAGTAGTGTAGTAAAGTGGGGCCCAACCTGTGGGTCAGGACCCCCACAAGGGGTCACAAGATAAATTTGAGGTGTTGCCAAACAATTAACAGAAGAAAAACATGCTTATGATACAAAAAGTGATATTATTATTATTATTATTATTATTATTATTATTATTATTATTCCCTCTTCTTCTGTTGACTTGGAAATTACTGAAAACTTTTACTTCTTTGGGCAAAATATTCTAGTAAAACAAGGACAACAATCAGTCTTTGGTTGAAGTGAACACAACTGGTAGTGGATGGTTTTGTTTTAAGGGGTCACAACTAGAAACTGGTTTAAAAGTTTGCTCACTTCTGGAATTTGGAAAGAAACAAAAAAAAAAAATTTGTTGCTGTGTGGCATCTTCTCAGTTTTCTTTTTTCTTTCACTTATTGTTGTCTGGAGAATAAAGTCCTCCAGCACCAGCCCACCCAATCTCCGCTATTTCCAGCAGAACTCAGCAAAACTTGCTGGTTCAACAACAGCAGGTTCTTACATAACTATGCTAACTCCACCCCTGCACCTCTCTCAAGACTAAAATAATCACCGCCACACAGATATGACAGGCCGAGCCCTTCACTGCTCCAGCACAGAGAGCTGCTGAGAGCACAGCTGGGATACATCGAAAAAATCTAAATGTTTGGAATGACTTAGAGATAAAACGTTATTCGTCCCTACAGGAGACGTTCAAGGAAATTATTATTTTAGGGGTGAGTTTGTACAATATTTAAAGAAGATCTCAAATCTTAGATGTTTGCAAGTGGCATTTTACAATTGTAAGTTCCTATTGAAGAAGATATGGCTCTGAGCACAAAAACAAATGTTTGGTCTGGAAAAGTTCAGTTGGACTGCGACCTCTCTGGTGCTCTCTCTCATTAAGGGAAGAAACAACGCACACACATAAATACACAAACACTGTAGTGAGCGCTCTATACAGCACACACACACCTTAGATCCATCCAGACTGATGATTCGATATACATTCCTGGTATTGTCAAAGAAGTAGGAGACTGTGACAGCATGTTTACTGGTGGGAACCCAATTCTTCTTGGTGCTTGGGTCGATCTGGAAGACGTGGGCCCGTGTACTGAAGATGGGCTGCTCTCTGTGCAGACAAAAGAAAGAAACAGATGGAGCAATCAGTATCTGAGGTTAAGCTGTGATATGCGGTGCGTCACTGAACGCCGGCCTGTGAGGAGGAAAACCAGGACTACAGTTTGTGCGTGTGTGACAAACGCTTTAGCTTCCGTCACTGCAGCCACATCAAGCAGACAAGACTAAGAGTTTAAAGCCATGCTAACATACTAACTCTGTAAGGATGTACTTGGGCACAGTGGTGCTTTGAGGTAAATGCTAACATCAGCAAGCTAACATGCTCACAATGTCAATGTTAACATGCTGATGTTTAGCAGGTATAATGTTTACCATCTTAGTTCAGTGTGTTAGCATGCTAATATTAGCTAATTAGCAGTAAAAACAAAGTACAGATGACGCTCATGGGATGTCCAAAGAACTGAACAAATTAAAATTTTGACCTGATGATGGTGCTAAACTAGAATTCATCAGCGAACATGAATGTCTGAACTAAATTTCATGGCAATCCATGCAATATGACCCAAGTGGTGGACCCTCTGACCAACCCACCGATATTGCCACTACTAGAGCTACGCTGCTAGCATGGCTAAATGACACAAAAGCAAACATGCGAATAAAACTCCACATCAAATATGTAACAGTGTCCTGCCAAGGAAACGAAGTGGAAGTATTGAGGAACGTGATGAATCAGTGGAAGGTGAGAGAAATGGCTTCCCAGATCCCAGCACATTCAGAATTAACAGGCCTGCTGCGATGCTGCACCACCAGTTACTGGACGAGGAAAAGAAAAACACCCACAGTGCACTTCACACTGAGAATACGTGTGTTCATGTACAACTTTACACATACAAGTGTTATACAGTCTCCCTCTTCACATGCGGGGCAGATAGTAAACATACTCTCGCCTAGTGCAAAAATCAAATACCTCTGTTAATATTAAAATTTGCTTCATAATGTAGACTTTCTGCAACGTTCCAAAACACAAATAAACCCGATCACTTCATTATTTGGAGTTAATGACCCTTTGCAGTCAGCGGGTGATGAAGGCAGAGTCATTAAAAATGACTTATGTTCAAAATAAAGCCTCATGGAAGCTTGACAAACTAATGTCCTACAAACAGTCAGAAATGCTAGGATTTAAGCGACCTACATATTTACTCTGCTAGAAAAACTGCGGCATCACACTTTTGGGGGTGTCAGAAAATCCGTATCAGAATCAGAAACACGTTTATTGCCAAGTAGGTTTTCACATACAAGCAATTTGCCTTGGTATTGAGGTGCATAACGTTCACAGTAAACATAGTAAGAGAAAAATCAAGTAAAATATATCCGTTTTAAAATGTGAAGATAGGAATGTATTGGGATGATTTATGGGTAGAGCTGAAAGTGATATTAGTGATAGTGATGAATTACCGAAGATGTGTTGCGCTATATCTAGGTAACATGACACGGGAAAATATACATATACACATACATAAACATGAGGACCAATATCTTGTTTAGATTCTATCAGCAGCAACCAAGAAGGCAATCACAAGGTGCACCCACTCTACTCATTATTGAAGATCTTTTTATCCCACTTATGTACGTATCACATAGTTTAACTGTAAAACTTTTAAAACTATCAAACTAAATGAAGCTTCTTTCTGAAGCACCAGTGACGTGTGAAGCTTCGAACGTCATCAGTCACGTGATATAACTGACACAAGCTCCGACACAATGTGTTGAAAACTGTGCGCTTCTGTATGATCCGGCCATCACTGCACAAAACGAAACGCAATAATGTTAAACCAAGAACGCTGCATACCAGGGAGCAACACTGTTGGGGAAAATAGAAAAGAGTAGCAGTAAAAAGTTACGGAAAAGAAGCACCGAATAAGAAATGCAGAATATAACCTGGGTGCAGGAGAGGAATGAAGCAGAGAGCACTGCCTCGTGTGTGGGCGGCTAAGATAAAAATCAAGCAGGAATTATGCATTTTTTAAAAACCAGCAAAAGAAAAGGGCAGATATGCTAATTTGCGTCTACTTTTAAAATAACAGCTGAACAATGCAGCAGATACGGACAACCATCACCTCCCTCTGAGCACAGCGACTGTACCGTCTCAGAGACGATGACAGACAGACCCAAGACCCTGTGTGTTGGCGGCAAAGTTGTAAAAGGTTGAAGGCTCTACAGTCTCTCTTCAATGCTGGTGCAGCTCCTGAGCAACTTGCACGACAAAGCGGGGATTAAACTACAGATTAAAAAACAAGTCGATTGATTGACAAGATCATGTGGGTTCAGATCAATGTGGAGAGAGTTGGTACGAGTCCACATTTGTTTGGCAGCTGCAGCTGTGGATACACTGCCAGTGTTTGGCTGTCACTCATTTCATTTTGGACACCGCTTTCACCTGTCACCTGTCACAGAGGCAGCTCAAACAAAGTGACATGCTCAAATAATTTGGCTAGAAAAATTGGCAGGATGTTACATTTGAGGCCTCGTATGTGTGAGTGTGTGCAGGCCAGAGCTGAGCAATAGGGCGAACACTCACGTACTGATAGTGAAGCAGCAGGCTCTGGACGGCGTCCAAACAGCACTATGGATTTAAAGCTCCCAGGGTCTTGGATTAAAAGCAAAACAAGCTATAACTGTCTGGTTGTAACTGGTCTGAACGCTCATGGAAATCCAACCGATAACTGTTGAGATACTTCAGTCTGGACCAAAGTGGAGGACAAACTGACCAACACTGCCATCCCTGGAGCCACATAGTGACGTCTATAAAAGGTGCTGGTTACCATATCTGAAACAGGTATCAAAATGTAAAATGGGCATCCAAAATGCAAAGCATAATCACTTCCAATTTCAGCTGCATTGAGTCACAGATAACGGAGATCCTCTTTCACGCACCTCTGTCACTCTGGACAAGCGGACAAGAGGGCCAACCTTCAAGGTTGTGTTTGGATTCGCACTGCCAACAGTGCCGGCGTTTGGTATAGCAACGTCACTCACAAGATTTTTATATTTCACTTTGACGAGTCAAAATCGTGCTGTATTTCCTCCAACGCATATTTGCTCAATAAAGCCTGGATGGTCCATTTGTCCGTGTTTCGGTCCATTTTTTAAGGCTACCATTACGAGCTGTTACACTGGTTTTTAAAGATGGCGGTGACCGATGCTGCATTGGCTCATGTGTTTGACCAATCCCCGCACACTTACGTCACTCAAGGTTCCTCTTGTGCTGGAAGAGAGTACCTACTCTGAAGTAGGAGCTAAAAAAATGACTCAAAATGGTACTTCAAGAACTACGACCGTTCCCAGCTCTTGCAGTAGGAACACAATAAAAAGGAGAGGGGTCCTCCAACTGTTCTTCCTCGGTCCAAAGACGCGTACTGAGGCACTCCATAAGCCACTGAAGTAAGATCAAGTCATAAGCTATAATCTCCTGGTTGTATCTGGTAGATGAAACAACAAAAAAGACAACAGAAGCTGTTTCTCTTCAACGTTAGTAACAACAGTCCAACAATAAAAGAGACTCTTTATCTTCACACTGGACGTCTGCCCGTCTTCCAGGGAAAATAGATCTGATTGCTTGGCTGGCAGCTGAGTGTCCCAGGTCTCCTCCGGGACACAGCAATGCTTCCCCTCTCTGGGAACCTCTCGTGGTGTCTCAGTGTGTTAATTAAGTCAGCAGAGTGGCGACTCGGCAGACGTTACTTAAAGACAGACACAGTTAATCAGAATGTAAGGGTGTGTACACGGGATTCACACGAGCTCAAACAGGCTGGCGGCTCAACAGCGGAGATGGAGAGAATATAGCGTACTATATATGCATGTATCTATGTAGCACAGTAGTGAGTAAATTGATACCTATAGAGGAGATGAGGCGTCTGTCTCCGTCTCCATTGGACTGATTTGCATATAATATTTATTATATTTTATATTCTGTGCTGTTGCTGTACTATACTACACATTATGTTACACTATATTATTACATTTCAACCTTATATTACATTTTATATCATGTTAATATGTTATACTGTTTTATTACATAATGTACTACATCTTATTTATAAATGAATACAGGCAAACGCCAAGTATGTCACTTTGCTTGAGACATTACTGCACTATTAGTTTAACACTGGTCGTGGGTACTGCGTACACTGCTGACTTTAATTGCTCCTGTATAGTTTCTATTTTTATTTCTATATACTAATTTTTTTTCTCATTTAAGTTTTTATTTAAGTTTTGGATTAGTCAAACATATGAAAAAAAACCCAACAATATAAACAGTACACCCATGTTAAATAAATAAACATAAAGCACATCATCATTTAATATTATATACTGCATAAATACCTTTTTATTTTTGACTTTTCTCTATTTATCTGTACTTATTTGCGTCCTTGTAGTGCACCAACTACATTTGTCTTCGTGACCTTCATGAACACATTTTACTTCCTCTGACATGAATTTGCTTGCAGCAGCTCTTCCCTGTTATCTATCAGGACATTGATTGGGACAAGCGGTTATGTAAAACCAGCAGGGTTTAAGACAGTTTGCCAAACCCCGCCCCCTTAATTACTGTTGCTATGCATGTCAAGCTTACACTGATAACAGATTTACTATTGAAATTCAGATTAATTTGCTTCTCATTTCTAGTCGGTGTCAGATTTGATCAGCTGTAGCTGGCTAAGTAATTAAATTAACGTTAGCTCCATGAGTTGGTTGAAAATGCCGTCTCTGGTTGACTTTTTAATGTTTCCAGCATGTTGCTCCAATATCAAAACTACACCATTTTATTCAATGTTCACAAGAACCCGAAATAAACAAAAAGAACACGAGAACCTACACACACACTCACTTAGCCACACAGATACATGAACACTCACTCACTGGCTTGCTTGAACGCCTCCTGGGCTCCGGCGCAGGGTTTTCAATCAACACGGCGATAAGCATCGTGCACATATCGCAAACCAAACAGAGAGTAATTTAAGAGCCCATACTCATAGAATGGGGGTTACAGTACGTAACCAACGGCGCGTACGTTCACCTGCTCATCCGTCGGGGTGTTTTGGTGTGAAGAGAAGGTGAAAGTGTGTGTCAAATGGCAGAAGCGTGAGAGTTGGCAGCACTGTGTTGTTCTTGTACTGCAGAGCAGAGATAGTTAATCCTGGTATTATAGTAGTTTGGCTGCTTAGCTCACATACTTGGACAAGCAAGACAGATGTTAGATTTTATACTACACTGTTACGACATTGTACAGTATGTTTTTACTTTTAACGTTACAAGAGAAAAGGCTTTTAGGATGAGGACTACCGGGTGTCTTTGGCAAATGTAACGCTGTCCTGCATAGCGAGTTTGGCTCAAGTTGCTGAAATGTAATATTCCCCAAATCCAATAAAGAGCAGGACAGAGCTGTTACCCTAAACTCTGAGAGCTTCCAGGAGCAGCTTCCACACAATGGATGTGCTTCCACCAATGTAACCTGTAACCCCACAACATGTAGCTAATGCTCCTTGGCCTTGGGTTAGGTTACTACTGTAGGTTATAAGCTAGTTAGCAGACATGCTTATGTTTGCAGCTTATGTTACAGCAGATAAACACAATGTTTAATTCGTTCTTTACGCTTTTTGGTTTTGGAAAGGATCTCCAAACTTTTACTACAGCCGGCTCATAGGAGAAACCTAAAGCTTGACAGACCTCACAAGTACTTTTCTTGTCACTTGTGACACATTTTGACAAGAGATTTCATCAATAGGTGATAAAGTAGCCTATGCAGCTTAGTTCAGATCCTTAATTACTGCATTTTGTTTCCTGTTTGTCACATTTAAAGACTTGAGTAAAGCACTGAATTGGAAAACAATTCAAAGATATCCGGCTGCAAACTAAAATGTGAGAAAGAAGTGAATTCAGTCTCCTGAAAATGAACTTGGAAACTAAATAATCTAATTTGGAAATACTTTGTATTCATTCACAGTTTTAGTTAAGACAAAATACAGGTTTAGCAAGTCACTACTTTAATTAGACTGTTAGACAACATGCTGACTTCGGCTCTGCTCAACACACCGTCACAGTCTCAATTAGCCAGTGACTTTTAAGGGGGTTAAAGTGACCAAATTTTAGCAGGTCATTTTATATTTCAGGGTGTCATTAGTCTGACAGTGTGGCCTGGATCAAAATGTGGCCCCGTGGTGGAGCGTGTCTCTATGGGAGTGTGGGGCAATTGTTAGCACATAATCCCCACAATGAAACATCCTGCGGCATTCAGGTCTCAATGACAAGCGCTCTGACAGGAATCCGACCGCAGAGGTTATCAGATCAGCAGAAGACAAACAGACACCAGGAAAACACGCGAAACATGAAAGAAATGCACGGTCTGTGACTAAAAGGGTAATGTGTTCACATGATCTCCTAACTGCGCACAGTGTGTCCTTTATCAGGACACTGGGCCCTGTTGGTGCACGCCACATTCATCCTCACACCAACTTGGATTCAGGGGACTGCTGGAAATCAACACTTCAGTCAGTCAAATTATCCCAATTTATGATGAAGTTTGCCCTCTGTCTGCCTTAGTCTTTCTCTGAGTCCTTACTAATTAATACTTCATTTCCCAGAGCTCAAGGAGACATCATCAAATGTCTTTTGTCTGACCAACAGTCCAACACTCAAATATATTTAATTTATAATGATATAAAATAGAGAAAAGCAGTAAATCCTCACATTTGAGAAGACGTTTCAGTCCTAATTTTAAGGCAATGATATCTGTCACCTTGGAATTATGATGCTCTGAAATTAGGGCTGCAGCTAACAATTATTTTCATTAGCGATTAATCTGCTTATTTTCTAGATTAACTGATTAATTGTAAAAGTAAAAAATGCCCGCCACAACTGACATATTGAAATAGTTTTTGTCCGTCCAAGAGTCCAAAATCTAACAACATTTAATTTAACATCATAAAAGACAAAGAAAACCAGTTAATATTCACATTTGAGAAGCTGGAACAAGAGAATTTTACCATTTTTGTTTAAAACAAAAATACTTAAATCAATTATCAAAATAGTTTCAGTTGCAGTTCTGTCAATCAACAAACTGATTAATCGACCAATCAATTAAAAGCCATATTAATTCATATTACCATTAAAAAAATCACTTATACTGTATATGAAGAAAAATACCAGGAAAAAACAACATTATGTGACTCCAACAAGAGAAAAGTCCACTGTTTCAGCCTGTGCTTGCTAGACACAGGAAAAAAACCCCGACAACCCTGCATTACTAACTTAGCTGCTGCGTCGTCATGGCAACAGCCATGTGACTCAGGGCTGGTCATGAGCCACGAACATCCTCCAAACTCTGTCCCTCTCCATCCCACATGCTCCCATGGCCCAATCCGATCCCGGCGTCCCTTTCTGTTAACCCACTCACAGAGGGAGGCAGCAGGGGCTTGGCAAGGCACAACCTTCCCGCTGAAAAAACAGCCATATGCTATTCACCGGGCCCAGAGCTTTCAGCAGCAGATAGAAACAAATACAAAAATTATGTTCATGTGCAAAGAAGATTTTCAATATTTTTTCATCAGTTTCTCAAGACACAGCAATGCACTGACGGCTGAAGCCCTGCGTCTTTTTCACTGCCTTTACGTTGGGTGTAAAAAAGAAAGTTATAGTATGTCCTTTACATTTTTAAACCACTTCTCCTTGACCTCCCTGGAAAATATAAAAAGACCAATAAGGGAAGTGAAAGAGAAACAGTAAGAAGTTATGATAAGACAAACATGGTGCTAAGAAAACCCAACTGAGTTGGCACAACACTACATAATCATGCAACATCGGCTGAGAACATGTGAACTGTGTGTCATATTTGAAATTAGGGCTGCAACTAACGACTATTTCATTGTTTAATCTACCTTTTATTTTTTCTATTAGTCGTTTGGTCGATAGAACGTCAGCAAAGTAAATTAACCAGAGCTATATTTAGTCCTGTCAGCCAATAAAAGTAAAAAATTAACTGGTAGAAATGATCTGCCGCCACAGAAGTCAGTCAGCGTGCTCCCAAAATATGTGTCTGCCAGTGAAAACATGCTGGCAGCAAATGGAACTCTGACCAACCGGTCTGACCAGTAAAGTAGAAAATATGCCTGGACACGGTTTAATTTAGAAGTGCCAAGTTTCAGGAGGACAGCTTGTTTACAACCATCTATTATACAAGAACAGAAGCTCCAGTACTTGTTGGAACAGCTAAGTCTGACTTGCTAATTAAGGGGTAAGTGCTCTCTCTGTATCTGATGAACTGGATTGTTGACTGGATTATAACCATTGGCCTTGAGAATTACACAGGATGTGCTTTGCATGAGGTAGTAAGCAGTTCACCCCACCAACCCCACCCAACCCCCCCATCCACAATATGACAACAAACCAATCCCATTCTACATCATCTGCTTTCATCTGGAGTAAGAACTAGGTCGCTGTTGATCAGGAGAATCACCATACATCTGCAGGTTCAGTTACATTATTACATGAGCCAAGTGCAGGAGAGATCATTATAGTCTGGTGGGGATTTAAGTAGGTTTGCTTTCCATTTGGCAGCATAAAAATAATTATTATACTCTTTTTAATCTATATATTTTCTTATGGAACAGACCAAAATATGCAACTGTGTGAGCTCTAAAGCTTGACCTGCTGTCTGTCAGTAGCCTACTTCATTACAGCCTAATCTTTTGGCTTCAGTAATCTAAAATGTCAGTGTATGGAGGCTGTGAGTGGACATAATGATGGACAGCTAGTTCTGTAAGTAGTATGGTTTAGTGTTGTATCTCTGGGGCAGTTCGCAAAGGCCAAGCATTTTATTTTTTAGTATTTTAATGTACTGCCAAGGTGACAGGAGATGACAGGAGTGCTTCATACAGTTAGCCACGGGTGGCTAGCTAGCAGCGTTTGCCAGACTGGCAGCTGAGACTTTGGTACCCTGCTGAAATCTGCTTAAATCTAGCGGCTGCTCAAAATCCACAAATAACAAACAAGTCATGCCCTGAGATGTAGAGTGAGAGCCGTAGCTTGACATTTGACACAGTTACCGCAAGTTAGTTAACTAGCTACATACCCCATTTTTGCTGGATTTTGGTGGCTTGAGTTGAGTGTTAAAAGATTCTCCTCTCAGCCTGCGGTCTCGGAGGGCGGCGTGAACAGGCTGCAGCTTTTGATCCGTTCTTTCTCTCCGACTAAAGCCGCTCTGCTTGCTGTGAGTTCACGGCCGGCGGAGCCACGGTGCTGTCTTCAGTCCGTCATGGCTTCGTGCTGGTGTTGTTGTTATGCCCTTGAGTGCATTTTAGGGGGGGGGGTGTTGGTTTCATCCAAGCAAACGTGTCGGCGCGTGCATGATGAACGAGCTGACAGCAGCACCGACGCTAGTAGTTAGTGGCTACAGTTAGCTAGCTTAAACTAAACTCCTCAGTTAAACACAAACGGAGGATTATCGACCTAAACTCGGGGCGAGACTGACAGGAAAGGTAGTGTCACTTGTAATCAAATTAAGCTTGTGAAGTTGCCTTTTTAAATACAAAGTAAAAAATGTCGAAAGACAGAAACAAAAATGTAGTCAAACCGCACAAATAACGTTAGCGCGCTGTCTCTAAATGAGCTAGCTGTATCCATCCGTCTCTAGCTCGCTGTGATTACTCCGCTGGCTGCTGCTGGTGTGTGTGAGGAGGACAACACTGAAATATGACCAGCGGTAGACAGACTGGGACATGTAGAGATATTTATCCTCAGCCGAAGAAAACCTTAACGTTCAAATTCTCGATCTCAGTAAGCCGACTCTTCATAAATCCCCAGTTTCAGTCGCTGGCTCTTTCTCGCCGTCCGCTGTGCCATTAAATTCCTTCAAGCAAGTGTTTTAGTGCCGCAAGGAAGACCTTTACCGCCGCTTGGTGATGGTGAACATCTTTCAGGAGAGGGCTTCATCTCCGCTGTTTTTGGATAAAAGACAGAAACTCCAGGCTTTAACATCCTCCTCATCCAAGAACTACAACAGCGATGTTAAACAAAAAAATATATATAGGCTAATAACGTATGTGGAGGCACTGCTAAACTTTAAGTTTCCTGTCTTACTGCTCACTTGTAATTTAGCCAAAGCTTTTAACCGGGATTAAAATCATGTCAAAATATGATGCTGCTGCTGCTGCTGCTGCTGCTGCTCCATCGCCCGGTTCATCCTCTCTCTATCAGCCCGCATCTCATTAACGTGCTCGGCTGCTGCTCTGTGTGGAGCATTAAACTAACAACGTCATCACGCCACCTCTGAAATTTGACGTAATTGGCAATAAAGCGTTTCCTCACATCCGGTGTGGCTATATTAATAATTAGCTGCATAGTTTGCAGTATAAAAGAAAAACATATGGTAAAAACAGGAGTAGTGGAGTCAGATCATTTACTTAAGTAAAAGTACTAATAAATAATATTACTCATTATGCAGAATGCAGATTATAATTATTGATGCATTCACGTTATTCAAAAAGATGCATTCAAAAAGTTATTTTTACAATATTTCCCTCTCAAGTGTAGTGGACTAGAAGTATAAAGTAGCAGAAGATGGAAATACACAAGTAATGTACACGTACCTCAAAATATTACGTCAATATAACTTATTTTTAAATAAATTCTACTGTTTAATTTCACTGTAGGCATGTTGATGAAGAGATTTTTAAATGGAAAAACATCACTTTAGTTGACCTGAACAAACTATATACGAGTGTAAAAAGCAATTTTCTAGACATTTTTCCTGAAATCACCCCATTTGATATAATAGAGGATAATACATTTACTGCCCAGGTGCTACATGGCATTCATCTTTGTTCAAAATGTACAAAATGAATACAGGAGTAAGTTTATAACAACAGTGAACATACAGGAACACATTACATGCTATTGATGATTGCCATCTTGTGGACAGTTATTGACATAGCCTGTACTGAAGTGCACAAACAGATCCTTTACTTATCCTAAGTAGCAATACCAGAGAGTAAAAATACTTTGTGACAAGTAAAAGTCCTGCATTCAAAATTGCACTTCAGTAAACGTACCAGCAAAATGTACTTAAAATATCAAAAGTAAAAGTAACGTGAAAACGTCCTTTAATTAGTACATCTAGTGATTGAAGTAAGAAGTGACGACCTGCAGTTGCATTCATGCAGGAACTTACTTTTGTTTCTACTTTAACAAACCTCTTGTATTAGTGAATGATTGTTTACTGCTAATTCTGTATAATGTGATTTGTAGTAAATGAGCTAAACATGCAAAAACATCAGGCCATTAAGAAGAGAGTGCATGTTTACTACCAGTACATTTTTACTCAATATTTCATCATGTCTACTGGGCAAGTTTATGATTTACAGATGGTATGCCAGACTCGTTTACATGAAGACAACTTTTGCCCAGATACAACCTGTTGATTATAAGCAAAACCCTCCCCAACTCCTCCAGTCTTTCACTTCCCACATAGTGTCCCTGCCACACGGCAAGACAGACATTAACAGGTGCGAGGCTGACATTTTAGTAGAAGTGTGGATCAAGAGTCAAGAAAAGCTGATTTTTTAAAAATACAATAAAATTATAGTATTAGCCTATAAATATGTGTTACTATCTTTATTATTATTCTTATCTATTTTGTTTTCCTCACCAGTTCACTGTCAAATGTTAAAGCTTAATATGGGATTTGTTTGATCCCTTATCAGCTGTGCACAACTAAAAACCAAACTGAACACTTTGACATCCATATCTGCCTGTGACAGACTTACAGACAGACTCATGACATCGGATATAGGCTACCAGCAAAACGGTATATTTAGACCTGGCAAGAAAAATAAAGCAGAGGCATTTACTTCATGCTGCTGCATTTTTTTACAGTTTAAAATCAACACAGGCTGCAACTAATTAACCCCGACTAACCTATTTATTGTATGTGCCGAATGCAAGAGTTGATCCCATGTGAACAGATGAGAAATTAACCTCCCTACATGTTGCAAATGCTTCACATGAAACCTTGGAAGACCAGTTTTCTATTTCAAGATTACGCTGAGCATGAAAACTCAACTCAAGCAGGCTTGCTTAGAATGAGATCAACAGAGCAGCGCTGAGTCGTGGTGAGAGGCTAAAGCAAATTCATCAAGATATTACAACAATGGATACTTTGACAGAAGATTTGGCGCGGCCAGATGTGGACACTGAGATGACAGCGTTGACATCTGAAGATATTCCTGAACCAAACCTTGATGCCAGCGATGACATGGAGAACCTTCGAAACAGGTACAAATCAGTAATTCTTAATATTGTATTCTAGATATATTATTGAAGCTCAAAGTCAAAGTTTTCTGTGTAATAATCTCACTCTTTCACCCTTAACCACCCACATTTCCTGTATAGCTTTCATTTATTTTTGTATGATAGTGTCAAATATTAATGGTGTGAAATGTAGATTGTCTTCTAATTTCAAGCTACAAGGTGCATAATAAGGGGTTGCCAAATTCTGTCAAAGTGAGAGAGTTTATTTGTTAAAGCCACATTTTAATAGCTGCGACAGTAGTTTAGTTGACCGCCTCCCATTTAAGTCTTGTACTGCTTTGCTTTAGCAAGTTGATTTCTAGAATCTAACTTCATATTAAACGATTACTTCTTCATTTCTGCCACAGTACGGCTCTGTGATGACACGTTGGCAGCTTATTAATTGTTTTGGGTCCGTTAACACCACTGCTGACAGGTTGTTATATTTTCGTCTGTTCATGTCCGACAGCAGGGACTTGAAATTCTCTTTGTTTATATTTTTGTAAATGAAACTTGCCCACAAACGGAGCAGAACAGGCAGTCTTATCTAGGAATTAAATCAATCTAACCAACGCTCACCTACTCATGAATAGGTGACATTCATCAGGCTGAAACGAGCACATGAAAAAAACTACAGCTTAATGCTTCTGAGGATTTTGTGTAGTTTTACTTCACTGCCATGTTGTTTCTCTGTTACTGTGCCTTCAGTTTACGCGAGGCCGTCCACGATGACAACGTCCGGCCTAAGATGCAGTGCCTGATGATGGACTCTTCCTTCTCCATGGTAACTATGCAAGGTGAGGACAGCGGGATCGCATGGGAGACGACCCCTAGTCGCTGCAACACGCCATGGGCATCCGAACCTGGAAACCCAACTGTGGATTTCAGCTCTCTGGTTGCAGTACGGCCTGCAACACCTGGGTCTGTTCCAGCAGGAAAGATTATCTTTGTCATGGATGAGGAGCTGATTTCAAGACGGAAGAAAACTAAAGAGAGGGTAAGTAGTCAGAAGAACAAGGCAGACAGACAACGAGAAGTCCTTGTAGAAAGTTCTGAGAACGTCTCCGGAAGGCCGGAGCTAGTAGGAGTCTCACAGCCAAATGTGAAAACCGAAGGAGAAGGAGACGAAGAGGAACCAAATGATCCTCTGGTAGATAAAGAGCAACGGCTTTTCAGCTTAGTGTCTGAGGGCTCTGAAATCCTCAACATTGTTGTTCCTCCAAAACTGGCTACTGTGGATGAAGAGGAGAGCAAAGAAATGGTGGACAACCTTTCTTATCTGGAGGAGAGCCTTGTTCCTAAAGCCAGTGAAGAGACCCATGATTACGAGCTGGTGTTCTCAACAGGACCAGGTGCAGCAGGAGGTGACCAGGTCAAGCCCTCACCTTCCATAGGTCCAAATGTAATGGATCCACCAGGGGCTCCAGTTGCCAGACCTCCGGACAGAGGAGCTGCTGGCAATGTGGACTACTTTGAGGCATTTACCCTGATTGATGCTCAGGCTCCAGGAAGTCCGGCTGTAATCGCACAGGGACAGGTGGAGGCACAAGAGGCAGAGATTGCCACTGATAGTCAGGATTCAGAGAAACCTGTGCAGCCTAAAGACGACACCACCACCACCACAACATTAACAACTGTGGACAAATCAGACACAATCAGTCTAGAGGAAATCACCAGCGAGCTTCTAGATGAAGTCTTCTACGGTGGTACAGATAGCTACATTAAAAGTCTAGACAGTGAGGACGGAGTGGCTCAAGGTGCGCCCTCTAGGCTGCCTTCAAAACCGAGCGGTTCTACTTTGTTTGGAAGCCAAGAGGACATCCTGACTCCGATCTTTCTACCAGAAGGACCTCCCAAAATTATTGACCAAATTTTGCTGGAGGAGCCCAAAGCTATGGCTTTCCTTTACACTGACCTGTATGAGGAAGCAATCGGCAGTCGGAAAAAAGAAGAGGATACAGAAAGTATGACCTCTGAGAAGTCCTTCCACAGCAGGCATTCAGACCGGGAGGCCAGGGGATATTTAGAGAAATATGTCCTTATAGATGAGACTCCTGCGGTGGAAATGGAACTAACTGATAAAGGAAAATGCCCAGAGGAAGGTCCTCGGGTATTGTCCCAAGATTTGTATGATTATGCCGATTTGCTGTCAGATCCTGAAAAAGGTGAGATGCCAAATTCAGAGGAGGAAATCACAGACTTCTTCAGGTCCAGTGCTAATTCTTCTCCATCTGATATAGAGCCTTTCGCTCGATCGCTCGAAGAGGATGAAACCCAATCAACTACGAAGAGTAAAGACAAGACAAACAAAAATGTCTCCATCAAGGTAGAAAAAGTCACAGTAGATCCACTTAGTATCTCAAGCTTTGAGTTTCCTTCAGAGGAACCTGACTGGGGAAGCACAGATGATCATTCTACAGTCCTGGACGAGGAGGATGTCAGTGTGCATACAGATCAGGAATTGTGGAAACAAGATTCGGAAATGCAAAAGCCAGTTGCCCCTCCCAGGAGAAAAGCAACATCCTCTCCCAAGTCATGTCTGGACCTAACACCTCTGACTCCAGTTGACGTTATTATACAGGAACAAGAAGAGGCTTGTGGAAAGGAACAGCGGGAGGAGGAGAAAGAGACGGCATCACCGGCAGAGACTGCCGACGAGGAAGATGGAGACGGAGAGGAAACAATGCAGCCCTCCTGCAATGTCGCTCTGTCCGAGAATGTGTTGGCTGCAGTGGAAACTGAGTCCCCACAAACTGAAAGTGTAAAAGATAACAACAAAATGACTGTCAGAGACACAAAACCAGCTGCAGCTGAGGAGAAAGACACTAAAACAGTAGAAGAAGGGGAAACAAGTGAGACTGGAGCAGCTACAAAACAAACTGAACCAGAAGAGGTGGATATTAAGTCACCAGAATCGGCTAAAACAGAGGTTTATCCAGAGAAACAAGGAGATAGTTCAACTGCCTCTCCAACTGAACCAGCTAAAGACAAAGGACAGTGTCTAATACTTTAACTGAGCTACAGTATTTTCAACAAGTTTAATGTCAAGTGCCTTGCTGATGTGTCCTTACTCAAGGTCTTAAAATCACAGTAGAATTAGCCAACAATCAACTGAGGTAAATTCTTAAAACTTAATATATAAAGAGTGTAAAATATTGTATATCTCAATCTAGTTTTTAGAATTTGTGCCCATTTAAATCTGGCTGTAATCATACTGCATGGATTCAAAAACCTACATGTTGTCTGAAACAGTTACTATCACATTTATCAAACATCCAGAGGAGGATATTTTGTTGTGTTTCTTCAGGTTAACCCAATTTCTTTGGTAGAGACCGGTGGCAATAGTGCATGAATCATAGCGTGTTTGAAGGGAGAGCTTTGGGTCACGAGTGTGAATAAAAAGGGTTAGAGTGAGAGTGCACGTGTCGGTGTTTGTGTGATGTTAGGGTGGATCTTCAGCTATAAATAAGCCTCTCTGGCTGTTAACCTGACACCTCATCTCAACTAGGAGTCTGTGTACCCTGTACCTTCTTGTACAGTAAACAGTAAAAAAAAAAAAAAAAAGAAGTGTGTAATACGTGCAATGTACATGTGCATATTATTCACACATTAACCTTTATTTTTGACAGATTACCTGTATCTTATAATTCTTTAATTCTTAATGTTGTCCAAAAGTGACATAACTATAATTTATGCTAAATTAAAACATTTTTACTGTGTGTACCTGTTCCTACATTATCCGCACCAAATATCAGGCAAAACACTGAATCATGACTGTGAATAGTAGCTTTTTAACCAATCAAAAGGAGCTGTTTTTTAGACAGACTGGACAGTGCAGCATTTACCCTACACATGTGATCATTAAAGCAGCTTTATGTCACGCATTATTTGCAGATACTGCTGCCTTTAGGCCTGAATCCAATGCTCCCATCTGGAGCTCAGCAGTGATCCTGTCCCTGCTGACCTTGAAGAGGAGAGTGAAAAACCCCACTCCCAGATATTCATACATACATGCACAAATGTGGTATAAGTAAGACATAAAGAGAAGTAAAGGTGTCGTACAAGATTGCTGGTATTTTGTTTTTGCAGAGTAATGGTTGTGTTTAAAGACCTAGCAGGTTAAATGGGCTTTGGCGACACGCAGTGTTACAAATGAGCATTTTCCTGTTTTCTAAATGTTGAAATCACCTTTTCCCCTCCACATCGACAGGTGGCAGCCGTGAGTTGACAGTTGATCATTAACTTAGCAAAACAAGACTCAAGGTCATAGAAGTTCAGTAGATAGAGTGGATATGCGCATAGTTAATAATCATATTTTTCATACATAAGTGCTGCGAAGTAAACAATTATTAAAATTAAGAAGCTGCCAAAATATGTTATTAAATGAACAGAACTTGGCAAAATAACTAACTTTCCCTGATATGTGCGCCTGATTTTAAAGCTAAGTGACATTTAGCTAACATTGCTAACTGTGGCTGTACGTTAGCTGCTACTTTAGCTAACAATAATTAGCTGGGGATGATTAGATCTATATGATATAAAGAGGGTGAAATAAAACAAACGAACTCCTGAGGCAAATAACTATATTAAAATAATTAGCTACCGGCTCTGGGTCTTTCTACTTGGTCTATTTCTATGCCACAGGTCGCTCTTCGGCGCTGTGTTTGACTACTTGGATAAGTTAGCTTTTTGCTAACTCCGCGATGGACAATGTCCCCAGTTTTTGCTCGTCAGTGATTTCTGAAGAGAACGGACCACAAACCTCCGACAGCTCGTCGATGGAAGATGGATTAGTCGACGCTTTTGGCGACCTGGCTGCCCTTCCGGTCGAGGTTGGCGAGAGAAGACCGACGTGTTTACGGTGCCGGTGAGGTGAATTAAAGTGAAGCTAATTCTAGCTAGCCAAGTTAGACTGGTGGTTGGACCAGACAGGAATGAAACCTTTCTTCTTCTCCTCATGTAACTGGCATGCTTTAATGAGGGAACAGATTTATGTCGTTACAGAAAAAACTCAAGTCCAGCTGAAACAGAGAGATGGGGGTAGGCTGGGAAGTAACTGGGCACTCACAGCTTCACGTCTTCAACTTTCCTCCCATGTAGTCGCCCTCAGAAGGTGTGTCTCTGTCCTTTTCTTCCACCGCAACCCCTGGAGGTCTCAACATGTCTGTACGTAGTGCAGCATCCTGCAGAGGTGAGTTATTAACATTACTGATGTCTACCTTTTAAGGGGGGAAATAGTGTAGTATAGTCAGGTGCCTATATGTCTATTGTTACTGTTCAAAATGGCCATCAAGTGATCCCTTGCTTATGTACTTCCAAGGTAAGTGATGGGGGCCATTGTCCATAGTCCTTTACCTCTGCAACAATACATTAAAGTGTACGTGAAGTTAATGAGGTTTCAGTAGTCTAAATCACACAAATCAAGTGGATATCTTCCAAAGTTGTTTTTGCACAGAAAGATGACTGTGGATTTTGTCCCCCATCAGTTACATTGGAAGTGTGTCCAGAAGGGATCTTGTAATGTACATATGGGCCGCCTGACTATTGTTTTATAAACGTGAACCTATCCTTTGATCTAATCTAGTTGTCTGCGACCTCCTGCCCAAGGTGTCATTTCCACTGGGGATGGGCGGGGGGGGCGGCATATTCCTCTAACTTTTCAAACTTTGTTCTTCAATTTTTATAGTTTCAGTTTAATGTACTCAATAAAACTCTCTGAACACTTCCCTCTGACTGTCCAACTGCCAAAATCCAGATAAAATATTAATACACTCATCGGACTCGCCTTTAATAATTATTTGAGGACAGACAGATATTAACCTTCATGATATGGAGAGTGTTTCTGCCCTGGGTTTCACCTCTCAGGCCACATACAGGTTACCCTAAACCCACAGGACTCTAAAAAAACTACTCACCCTCCTTTTACATGTTTTTTTGGGGGGAAAACCCCATTAAATTTATAATTTGATTAAAAGGCGATGTATGTGATATTATCAGTCCATAATAAAGACACTGCAGAGAACAGTGTTCCTGAACCAAAAATGATTTTTGTATTAAAAGTCTTGGCATGCAATATTTAATTTTTTTTGTGGTTAGATGTAGATATAGCCTTATTTCAGTCTCAGTTCAATGTACAGCATTTAGGCCTAATTTCTTATTCTTTTGTTAGACTTATGGGAGGCACAAAGGCAAATTGTATTATTATGATGCGTTTGCGAGGTCGATATGGATTTATTTAAATAAATTGTCTTCACATTGTTGTTTTTTGTCTGATTTGAAGAATCACATCTTTATGAATTCCTTGTGGTTATGATCATCTATTCTAACCTCTCGTGTCCTTTCAGGAGAGCAGAGTTCTTCGCACGGTGCCTCTACTTGCTGCTTGTTTGCCACAAGGAAAATGCAATGTCATAGTTGGAAGAAGATTCAATGAGGAAAAGTAAGTAAAGTGTTTCTTGTTCGCACACTGATTTCACAATATCACAACACCATTTATCACTGAATTCTCAAATATATTTAGTTTTTGTCTCCATCTTTTCTCCTCTCAGGCACCCAGAGCTGGCTGCGGTATGTCGGGACAGCAGAACGCTGATCCTGTACCCAGGCCCCAACTCCCAGAACCTGGAGGAGTTAGTGCAATACCAGGAAGTAGGCACTGTGAAACATAATGTGATCATCATAGACGGCACCTGGAGCCAGGCCAAAAACATGTTCCTTAAAAACAGTCTGTTCCACCTGCCTAAACAGGTGTGTATAAGTGTATCATGAGGTTAGGTACGAAGAGAGAAAAAAGTTAATTTTGTCAATAGCTCAAACCTTTTGTCCTCCATTGTGTCACTAAGGTAAGTTGCAGATATCATAGGCAAGACTTGTATGTTAAAATGGTCTTTATCAAAGTGCCCTGTCCACCTGAGACTGTAGAAATCTTCCCATTACACCCACTGGTGGGAAAGCTGCTTCACCCACATGAAATGACTAATTGAAACTCTCAGCAAAGAAAAGAAAAAGTGTCTTAAATGTGGGCAAGTGAACACTGTGGACTTATCAGCATTTCTTCTCTTCCCCCTCGTTTTCCTTGTAGTGTTTGGTTTGGTTAAATGCAATCATAGACCAGCTTGGTTTGGAATATGTCGGAGTAGCTTGGAAAAGATCCTCTCTCTCTCTCTCTCTCGTACAATTTATTGGCAGCTGCCAGTGCAGATTTCTCTCCCGTGGCTTTAATGTTGCTTTTGTGCATCTATTTTAATTATATTAAAATCGTTTTTAGTTCCTAAAATTGTAATCCCTAAAATTTAAGTCCTGGTTGATTTGGCGACATCTGTGAATGCTGGTGGTAACAACAAGTGGAGATTTGAGCACTCGTTGAGCATCTTTTTTTTGTGTCAGAAATACAACAGAAGGTGTCTGTTTACAGTGCAGCTAAACAAACTCAAGTTGTCTTAATAAAGGCATCAGTTAGAAATAATTGCAATCACGATCTGATTTCATGCTGTGCACGGCGCCAGTAGTTTTCCACAAATCAGGGCACAGTAAAAGGAGTTGGTTACTAAACCTTGCTGGGAAGCTGGAGGTGTGCAAGACGTTAATCAAATTGCAGCTGCTCCTTCTTGTTCCATAACTCCCTGCAATATTTAAAACGATCGCAGTCAACGCTAATCTCAAATGACAAATACATTGTGTTTCCTGTGTCTGCTGCAAAATAAAAGCCACCCCGTGTTTTGTCAGTTGAACGCCTTTAATGTAAAGCAGCAGCAGGAAATGTTCAGTTTGCATTAGCAGTAACTTAATCCAGCTCTGATACGGCTGCAGGAGAGTGAGCAGTAAACAGTGAGGCTGGTTAGATTAATTCAAAACAGTAAAACTGGATTACATGCAGGCCTCGTTTCTTATGCATGTGAAGACAATTTTAATCCAGCACAGGAATGGCGGACCCCGCCCGCCACTAACAATAAAAAGAGAGGAAATAACTGAATGTAAATACATGAAATGACTAATGCTGACAAAATGCCAACCATAAATGGTATTTAAAAACCGGGGTTGATTTGAAAATAGTAAGGATTATAAGAGAGAATGTCACACTTGCACTACTGATCACCTCTGCTTCATCACTGCTTTGGTTTACCAGGTCCAGCTCAATAGGACTCTATCCAGTCAGTATGTGATCCGAACACAACCCTCCAACATCTGTCTGTCCACGCTGGAATGTGCTGCTGTCGCCCTGTCCATCCTGGAGCAGAATGACAACATCCAAGAGGTGACGTGCTGAAGTAATTATGATTATTGTAACATTAGCATTCATTTTGACTGGTGTTTCTGGCCAGCTGATGAATTTAAGTCCAATATTCCCTCTCTGTTAACTCTGTTTTTGGTCTCTACCAACTCCTGAGGGAAATATCTGGCTCTTTAGCTACTAAATGCTCCACTTTGTTCACCGCTAGCTTTGTCTGTCTGCTGTTTGCTGCTGAGCAGGTGATGTACAGTGGGGTTGTCAGAGCTTTTTCGCTGAAAAGAGCTACCTGTGTCAGGCAACAAGGCTGATGAGAGCCATTAGACTGAACCAAAACAGTTAAGTCGCAGGCTGTAAAAACAAAACAGTCACCTGAAAGACCATAAAATGCTCCGTAGAGCTGAGAGGAACTGCAGAGTTGGGTGATGAATCTCTGTAGGTTCATTACTACGAGCGACCCCTTTCACATACATGTAGTAATTTGATCTATTGTTAATTATAGCAGCTTTAAAATGACAAACAGACGAGAAGTGTGGAATCACTAATGCCTTTTAACCAGAATACATACAGTACATAGATGTTTTTTCTGGTTGCAATGGAAAATGTTCTATCACTCTTCCCTTCTTCACCTGTTTGCAGGTTCTGCTGAGGCCCCTGAAAGCCCTGTGCTCCTTCCAGCTGCAGCACGGCGCTCAGATTCATCACAGCAAAGAGCATCTATTGAAGAATGGCATGTATGACAAACCCATGCCCAAGAACAAACGCAAGATAAAGAGGATGGAGAAACTCGTCACTGACCACAACATCTGCCCAAGATGAGGCAGTGACTGGGCAGAGAAACGGGGCTTGACTCAGCTCTGTATGCATGGCTGTCTACGCTGCACAGGACTGTATCATCAGAGCAGCATGTAGCAGCATCAGGGTACACACATGGAAACCACTGGACTTTTTGAGAGTTTTCTTTTTCTTTTTTTAGATAATTGCTGGTAAATGTAATGTATGTATTTGTCATTCATTTTAAATCAATAACAAGTTGAAGTGTAATGGTGTGACAATAAATCAGGTTTCATTGTTTTAAAAACAGTTTAAATTGTTCCTCCCTGCACTTTATTTACACTGTGGTGCTTCTGTTGTGATTGACTGCTAATCGAAGGGCTGATGCTTTTCAATAAGCTACATCTTCATTCAGACACTTTACTAAATAAAAATACCTCCTGAAACCCATGTGATATTCCATGAAACTACCAGGCATGCTCAATACAGCAGGAAAAATGAGACACTGCAGCTGAGGATTGTATTGAACTGTTTTTCAAGGTCAGCATTGTTGATGTTGGCTCTCCAATATACAGTAAGGTACAATTTAGCTGTTATATTTGTTTGTGTATTTGCAGGCCTACAATACATTTTTATTAGCTATTACACAAAGCAATTAAAGTAAATCTGACTGCATAATGTCCTCTATGCCATCTCAATAAAATATACATGGATAATAAATCTTATTTTCATTTTAGGTCTCTAGTAAGTATCAAATATTCCATTTCAGATGCAGAGAACTGAATCAAGCAATTTATATCTGCAAAAAATACAATAATGTTATAACTCAAACTCATTAATTGTACACCAGACATGTAAAGTGATTTTTATATGTAGACATTACCGTTAGTGCCACTTTCAACTGGGTCACGTGTTAAAAGGATCAAATTACAGATTGAATTAATAGAATGTAGACATATAATGAATAATTAAACACTTGTTTCAGCCTACTGTGCTGTTTGAAGTTTCTCCAGAGGAACTCTGCTAATATTTTTCTTCCATATAATATTTTCAGAAATGTTGAAATAATGACATGGGTTGTTTTTCAGTGTGCACCTGTACGCCTTGAAGTTGCCTTTGGTTGAGCTACTGCGCATGCGGGTTTCGCGTCTGCTCCGGTCGCTCCGCCATCTTTGTCGGCTACCCATTGTTCACTCTGGAGCTAACAGCGGTGGTAAATCAGATCATACTGCGCAATAAAATAATTTGACGGTGTCACAGGCAGCTGCCCGCGACAGTCGTGGATTTGCTCTCAGGGTTGCGACTTGTTCTCGGTCAGCAAGTTAAACAGAATGGACGATGACCTGCCCAAAACCCTGTAAGTGTGTCTGCGTTACCGTTAGCTAACCACTCGTCACGTAGCTAACATTCAGTGGCAGCGTATTATCCAGGGCGCACTCTGGTCCCAAAACGTCTCTGGACCTATTTAGAAATACAATAAGTGTATGTGCAGACTTTCGATAAACATAACCTTACACAACTTAATGAAAAATTACACACATCGTAATGATGTAACCTCTGGTAAATATCGGCACATGCGTTGATGCTAGCTAGCTAATTCCAGAAAAATCTTAAAATAACGCGTCGAATCACACTGCTTCGTCAAGAAAATCGGGTGTGAAAGTGGAATGATCATGAATTTAAATACTGTTTGGTGTGTTTGCCAAATGTAACGGACTGCTCTACACTGCCAGTCAGTCTATGTGCCGGAGAACACTGAACTGCCTGCTTCTCCTATGGAGTCTGGCGTGCTATCACCCACAAAACGTTACTCTGGCGCTAGAATAATTATTGCATAGGCCTAGGAATATATGTGTCTGGATAGTTTTGTTACCAGTAACCTCGCTAAATGTTAACATAGGCTAATGCTGATGTCACTTTGGGTTATTTTTGTTACCAGGGTAAGATTAACTTAATTCTATTTAAAGCCAGCAGCGATGTAAGGACAAGGTCAGTGCCTGAGATTTCAATAATGTTAGTTGTCCCTTGCTGCACTCTGTTTGGCTGATGAGCTGATTATCACATGCAGACTGCAGAACCATTTACCGTGAACGGCCTTGAGATGGCATTATCTTGAAATATTCGCATTTACTTGAATCCTTAAGGTTGACTCGAAATCTGCACATTGCTGGGTGCTGGCATCTGTTTTATTTATTATATTAGGATCAGGTTATATATTATAGGGAGGCTGAATTGTCACAAAAGTTGTGTAAATATTGCTTTTGTTGATGGATGTTACAACCCAAAAACACTACAGGAAAGGGAAGCAACTTAACACATTTGTAATACGGCAGCCATTTCTTGTTTAGAGACAAACTTGAATAGATTCAAACACAGTTAAGAAAAGTGAGGCGAGTTATTCTACTCTGACCTCTCCAGAGAGAACTGGAGGGAGGCAGCAAGCCCTATACCTGGTGATTTACACAGAAATACTGTACAGGCATGTGTGTAAACAAAAACAATGTAAAAAAGCATAGCTGCCGGTGCAGCGGGAACCAGTCACAAATTTTGAATTATCGTTACATCCCAGGTTGGATTTTCATATAGTCACCATAATAATAGCTGCAGGAAAAGCTTGGCCTGCTTCAGAACCCTCACAAGTTGTCAAATCTTAATTAGTACTGTCTGTCTTTTTTTCATTGTTTGTGTATGTAGGTATGTGGGGAATCTGTCCAGGGACGTGACAGAGGCCCTCATCTTGGAGTTGTTTGGCCAGATTGGACCCTGCAAGAGCTGTAAAATGATAGTAGATGTGAGTTCGTTTGTCATCTTCTTCACTCCATGTTGCTGTTTTTCCGTCTTGCCAGAGAAAATACTTTGGTTACAACATGCCCCTTCGGCAATGATATCCAAGGACAACTGTCATTCAAACACGTTGCTTCCCGCCCTTGTGATCTGATTTAGTCACTCGCTCAGCTCCTCTGATATTCATCCTGCTGATCCACAACTATTTTTCCAGTGTTCGGTAGTATTGCAGCCTCCCATTTTAATGCTAAATGATGATGACATTACATTTACTAAGACTTGTATAATGGCCACTGTGACTTAAAGTCCAACAGCGTACATATCTGCTCTGTAAATCACTTGACCCGTGTTTCTCCATTGAGGAAAAAAATCAGAAACCAAAAGGGAGACATTCATATTTAATATTTTTTGGTTTAATGATGGCGTAGGTGGAGACGTTATTTCGATACAGCCACTCAATTCTTGCAAAAAGCAGTAACGTCAGCGTTTTATCATAGGCAGAGTTGACGGTCACAGTGAGCCAGACAGCATAGCTAGTTGAATAGCTAGTTAGCTTCTCAGCTGCAGCACATTAAACAGCATGAAACAGTCTGGTTAGACGCTGCTGTGGTTCTTACTCTTCAGTACCACTAACAACACGTCTGCCCATGACATGTAGCTACAGCGCACGTTTGTTTATTTTGTCTTTCGTTCCCCTACCGGGGCTCAGCCTGCCAGCTGCTGTGAATCAAACGAGACAAAACGAGCATTTCTGATATTTCCCCAAATACACTTTTTTAATAATAAAGAAACTATTAACAATACACTTAAAAAAAAGACGTTGACATTATTTTTAACTACGAAAAGGGATGGCTAAGTGGAATTTCAGTTGGACTTTAATATTTGTGTTTCCTGTCCACTCCAGACAGCAGGTCACGATCCGTACTGCTTTGTGGAGTTCTATGAACATAGACATGCCACTGCCACAATTGCAGCCATGAATGGTCGGAAAATTCTGGGTAAGGTAAGCTATCATATCTCCTGGGTGAGTCAACTAAAGCAAGGCTGGGTGGGTGGAAAGGAAGCGGTGGGAAAACTTAGTATCTTACTGCCCTGTTCCTGCTCCACTTCACTTCATTTGTTTTTATTCCCGTGTGCACATTATTCTTCTGTGCACAATCTGAAATGACCGGGGGGGAACACCAGGCACTGGTCTCTCTAATCTCGCTGCTGTGAAGTATCAGAATCCTAAAAACATGACATCTAGAATATTCGACAATGTGAGCTTTTGCTTTTGTAATGGTTTCCTGGTTTTAACACAAATCAGTAGATAGTCCATCGAGTGAATGCCATGGATTCAAAACATTTAAAGTCATGATGGACATAAAGTAATCAGTCAATAAATTACTAGACAAATATTATTAATATTAAAATATTGTGAAAAGGTGTTTTTTTTCCTTTTCATTCCTCTACGAAGGGAAAAGCAAATTCAGTTCAGACAACATTCAGATTATTAAATATTGACTTTGTGATTTAATCTAGACTCATGCTTATGTTTTGCACAGACTGAAGCTGTGAATATTTCAGTAGTATTTATTTTCATCACACTATCTGATCTGTTTCTGCACGCAAGAAAAAGCTGAAGTTTTCTGTTTTTGTAGCCTGTTTTGCATTTTAAATTTTAAAAAATCAACTCAATCGTTCATTGGGTTGCAAATACCACAGTTTTAAAGGCAGGATGTTGTTTTACATTTCAGGGAAGCTGATAACTTACATTGTGCATTCACTCGGGTGTAAACAAATTGCTGTTTGACTTTTTGCTGTCTCTTCATGCGCTGTGCTGTCTCTGTTTGACTAAGATGAAGTGTGTGTGTGTGTGTGTGTGTAAATTGAGTTAACATGGCCCTGCTGTGTAATCATGCTACGTGTAACATTCTTTGATCAACGTTAATTGATGCTCTTCTGTGCCCCGACATCTTTACTGCTTGTGTTCTTTTTGCAAAGTTATTTCCACATAGAATCCACATTAAGAGCAACTTCAAGAGAAGTACATTCAGTTGAAAATATTTTATCCTCAACAGGTATTGAAGGACCATTTGAGGAGTATAACAAGTTCGTAAAAATCACTTGTTTGTAAGTCCCTTGTTATTTGGACCTTACTTCCTACAGTTTTGCTCCAAATTTTTACTAGAGACTGAAATGTTCCTGATTATGAAGGTGAAAGCTTAATATCCCTTTATATTCTCCACTGTATTTCACTGTTTTATTAATTGATGCAAAGGTATGTCAAATTAGATGATAACAATGGATACATTAATTTGTAGTGGTGGTTTAAGAAACCCAAGTGTGGCATACAGAGATCACCTTATTAAAAAAAGTTCTCAGTCAACAAATATAACCTGGTGTGTGACAAAAACCTCTAATCAAAGAAAAAGCAACTTCCTCTCTTCTGCAAGCACACTTCACTTCTCACCTTTCCTCTTCCTCGCTCTCGACGTCTGTCTCTCTTGCAGGAAGTCAAAGTCAACTGGGCCACGACGCCAACCAGCCAAAAGAAAGACACAAGCAGTAAGTGTGTGTGTGTGTGTGTGTGTGTGTGTGTGTGTGTGTGTGTGTGTGTGTGTGTGTGTGTGTGTATATATATATATACACACACACGTGCAACAACAGTATAGCATAGTAATTATTTTAGTAATTGAAGTTCTTGGAGTCACACTTAGCTGTCAGATACGTAATGTTTTAATCATTTAATTGTAAATAGCACAAACCCTTGTATCATACTCTCTCTGTTCTGACTTAAATGAACTACAATGTGAATGTGTTTGTTTTTAGGTCACTTCCATGTCTTTGTTGGAGATCTAAGTCCTGAAATCACCACAGATGACATAAAAGCAGCTTTTGCTCCATTTGGGAAAATATCGTAAGTGTGTTGTCATGATCGTTATTCGCCTGTGTAATTCTATATTTTTCTTTATGTCAAAAATGCCATGAAAAGACCCCAAAACAAGCAGTGTGTTAGTCTTTCCCAACACTTTGACTTCTCCAGTCCATTGGTTTCTACTGAAGAAACGTTTCAAAAAATTAAACTTTTTTTTTTTTTTTTAAAGCTCATTAATTTCCTCAAACAGCTGGACGCTGTCGTTTTTAAGAAAGCACTACTCGTATAATAGTAAATAGTGCGTTTGTTGGGGATTATTTTTTGTGGTGGATTAAATCCACATTTGGTGCTCTGGTGAGTATTTCTGGCAGTAGTGTTACTCTTTAAAGTCGGATCCCTGCATTTAGATTCATTAAAACACACTAGTATATTTTGTCACCCAAAACCTTCGATATGTAAGACTTTAAGTTCCCCAGTTATTTGATAAATCAAATGAAACATCATTGTTGACATATATGATTTATTATATCATGAATTAAATAATAATAACATGAATTTCTTGACTAACTGTTGTATTTGTCCACAGGGACTGTCGAGTGGTGAAAGACATGGCCACAGGTAAATCTAAAGGCTATGGCTTTGTCTCCTTCTTCAACAAGTGGGTAAGTGTGCCGGTGAAGCCCAGGCGTTAGAGGGCCGAGAAACCTTAGCAGGTCCTGATTGTTGACTTATTGTTGGAGCCAGTGAGAAACAGGAAGGTGTTTGGTATTTGCATGTTTCCTCTTGTACTCAGGATGCAGAAAATGCCATACAGCAGATGGGAGGACAGTGGCTGGGAGGCAGGCAGATCCGGACCAACTGGGCCACAAGGAAGCCTGCTCCTAAAACTACAAATGAAAGTGGGTTCGCAGTAATTCTATTTAAAAGACTGTTGTCTCTTCTAGTTTAGATTTTTATGAAGGCCGTGTCGGTTCGTTGGTCCAGACTAAAGTATCTCAACACCTTCTGGATGAATTGCCATGAAATTTTGTACAGACGTTCATTTTCTCTGCAGGATGAACTGTAATAACTTTGTTGAGCCTCTGACTTTCCTCTAGCGCCACCATCAGGTCAAATTTAATCTGTGCAATACTTTGCTTTCTGACCCAATACCTAATGACCTTCCCATCAGCCTCAGCTGCACTTTTTGTTTAGTGATAATTAGCCAATGTTAGCATGCTAACACGCTAGCCTAGGATGGTGAACATCATGCATGCTAACATGGTTATTGTAAGACTTTAGGCACAGCTTTGTGCTAAATGCTATGTAATCCTTACGGAGCCGCTAGCCGCTATAAATTTAACTTTCAATTCATTACTAGACAACTGTTGTTTTTCTTTTTGTCGGTTCAGTGCAGCACAGTTTCAAGAGATTGCGAGAAGTGTTTTGAGAAAAGACAACAAATGTAATAAAAACCTTTTCTTTTAGCAACCAATAGCAAGCAGCTATCTTTTGATGAGGTGGTGAACCAGTCCAGCCCCAGCAACTGCACCGTCTACTGCGGGGGAGTCACAACAGGTCTCACAGGTGAGTCCGAGTTTGTCCTTGAGATTAAGCTGCAGGTTTAGAAGCACTACTTGCACATGGAATCTAATAAAAATATTTTTTGTTTGTAGAGCAAACTATGAGACAGACCTTCTCACCTTTCGGCCAAATAATGGAAATACGTGTTTTCCCAGACAAAGGCTACTCGTTTGTGAGGTAAGCTGACTTCCTGGTTGAGCTGGCAGCCATTTATTTGATGCAGCGAAGGCTTAACTCACACACAAGCCTCACTTTCTGTGTGCAGGTTCAACTCGCATGAAGCAGCAGCTCATGCCATTGTTTCTGTCAATGGCACATCCATAGAGGGCTATGTTGTAAAGTGTTACTGGGGCAAAGAAACAACAGACATGGTTAGCCCCATTCAGCAGGTACAGATGCCACAGGTATGCACCCTGGACTACTTCCATGAAATTAAATCCCTGGTGGTGGACTGCTACAGTGCTAATGTGATACTCTGCCTCCTAAAATATTCTTCCGCACGTCAGCAGAACACGGTGAGCTTCGCAGCGCAGCCCTACAGTCAGTGGGGTCAGTGGTACAGCAACACGCAGCAGATTGGTCAATATGTGCCCAATGGATGGCAGGTGCCGAGCTACGGAGTCTACGGACAGACCTGGGATCAGCAGGGCTACAAGTGAGTTCCAGAGTGAACGAGACAAAATGTTTTTGTGTTCCCTTATCGGACATGCAAAATACTTCTCCTGCAAATCTTGTTTTCATGCAGCCTTCTTGTTTCTTTCCCCCCTGAACCTGTTGCTGTCACCACGGCAGCACTAAATAGGTGTATAAAACACAATCGTATCGTGCTTTAATTATATTCCCCGTAGTAACCGTGGGAAGCAACAGTGCGAAGGCTGGCCTGGTTTCGTTACTGAATATGGGACTATTTTGTGCGGTCGCCGTATTTACTGTTTCATTCACTGATAGAGAGCAAGGTCAAGCAGAAGGGGTGCAAAGGAAATGGCTTTGCTAGATGCGTGTTAGTGAAAAGGAGACAATAAATTGACGTTTTTTCAACATGTTGTCCGAATCTGTAGCGGCATCAGAAGCTTGTAGGACAAAACACTCTGAAGCCTGCACACGTAGCGGCCTTAGGTAAGGCTATAAATCCAGCTTTACTGGCCCTGTTCACACTTCAAATGTCTCATATCTGGATCAGATCTGAATGCAATGTAATACTTTCATTTATGCTTAGCCTTATATATGTGTCTCCGTTGGCCAGATCACTTATCTGACTGTAATCCTTCGTGGTTTTTCGGGGCTACAAGCAAACCGGCACATAAACCCCAATCCCAAATTGTATGTGTAGAAATCGCAGGAGCCTCTTTTTTTCTGTTTGCTAATTTCAGTGTTCAGCTGTGGTTTTTCACGCATGGTTTAACTCCTTACACTTGGGAGGAGTAAAGTTTATTTATGCATCTTAGAGAAACAGATGCATTGGAACAATCAGATTTCAGTCCGTCTCCAATGCTTCTTGAGGTGCATTTCCACTTTGATATCTGATAGCTTTCCAGCTGTAAGTGGGTTCTCTCTGCGTCGTCTCTTCGTCTGACTGTGTTGTTTCTGTCTGCTGTTACAGTCATTTACATGCTGGTGCCGGATGGACCGGTGTGGGCGCCGTGAGCAACGGGGGCATGGTGGAGCCCGGGCAGGGAGTCAATGGGACGGTGCTAACCAACCAGGCTGGCATGAGCACTGCTGGCTACCACACCCACTGATCACTGATCACAGTAGCCCTCTCTAAGCCTCTGAGGCCACAAGGATGATACTCTGCTGGGGGAAGGAGTGCATTAGATGTGCTCCCTCTGTTACTACACCACGTTATTCTGTTAGTGAGGCTGGTACGCCATTTTATCAACCTTACCAGCCCATAACCTCACCCACTGCCCAAATCTGCAAGTGTAAAGAAACACAAACCCACTCCAGAACACTTTAACACTTTTAAAAACAGCTACGCTAATGCTCCTTGCATTCCTGGGCCCATTTCATTGTTTGGCGTATTTTTGTAATGCCTGCAGATAACTGGCCAAATGTAAATTATACGACCGTGTCAATATATTTCTAGCACAGCCACATTTTAGTTTAAAAGGAGAGAATTGTTCAGCTAGTTAATCTGTAGTAAAAACACCAGGTTTTGTTTGTTTTCAGCCCCCCAGAGCCAAAGAGCAAGGGCAGAATTTATACCAATGTTAACAAATCATACAGGGAGAAGCGGCCACAGAAAGCACTCGATAGACCATAGTAATGCAGTGTATTGAGTAAGTATTTTTCTCAGTTGCTCTAACTTCTGGTCTGTCCACCCATTAGTGAAGTGAAATATGAGTCCAAGCAAGTTCTCAGGGTGTCGAGTCATTCTGTGACGCGTAGGGAATCACTGAGTTACAAGTAGGCAGGTGGAGGGAAAGTGGACACGACAAAGCAAGTCACATTTAAGCTCCTTCGCTTCGCGTCTCCCGGAACGGACTGAACAGGCCGAGAATCCAGCCTGTGGATAACAAACGTGTGTGTGTGTGTGTGTGTGTGTGTGTGTGTGTGTGCATGAACTGATGCTTTTACACACAAGACGACGTCCAGTTCATCTTCCCCTGAAACAGAAAGGACTGCGCCATCTTTTTCTTTGTTTTGTTTTGAGTAACTTTAAAATGGCGACATTGTATAAAGAGCTTTTTGCCTTTTTTGTGTTTCAGTTCGGGACTGCATTATAAAGAAATGTTGCAGTGACACCATCGAATCATGTGACCCGCGAGACCTTTTTATGTTTGTTTATAAAGCATCAAGTGGCTGTCAACTTTATTTTTGAAATTAGATTTTCAGTATTTCAAATAAACCAATTGCAGGGATTACTGCCACTCTTCTCTTACTTATAGGCAGACAAATATTGCACAAATAGTTAAGGTTATCTTTTCACAAAATTTGAAATACTAGGGTTTTTTTTTTTTAATGTTTTTTTGCATTCCACTTTCTTTTGTAATTTCCTTTGGAAGTCTGTTTTATGTAACAGTCTGTTCAATTGTACTGAATCTGTATAAAGACAACATGTTAATTAAGGAAGCCTGCTAGCTTCTGGCTCCAGAAACAGCTGTTTGACAGTAGCATCCCTGTCCAGTGCTGGTCCGTGTACAGTAGAGACAGTGCAACATTTGATTCTTCCAGAGGCTCGGAGGACAAGCAGCGTTGCTATGCAATGCAAAAGCCTTTTGATTGACAAGTAATACATAATTTAAGTTATTCTGCTGTAAACCTAAATAACGATGGTTTTTATAGATTAAGAAACAACCTCATAAGGATCAGATTTTTGCTCTGTGGCCACCACCGTTTTTAATAGAGTTGGAAAAATCCATTGTGTTGCCTTATCAGTGAGTTACTTTTTAATTTAACCAAAAATCATCCAAGAGTAGGCGGTGCCTAAGAATGTTTTCAACCTATGTTTTGGCAAGAGAAGTTCTGTTGATGCTTCTGTAACACGGTTTCAGTTTTTGCTTTGTCCCATTAAAATGCTGATGCTTAAAACAGCTGATGCTGTTTGAGTCGTGTCTTTAGAACCAGGAGGGGGACGGAGGGTTTGACCCAACATCACTTATTGAGGTTGACTTTTATTTACAGCAACACCAACACCTGTAGAGCATGTAATGTTTCACTTTCCTGAAGTCTGAGTCGCCCAGTAGCAACATCTCATTTCCAGTGTTGAGTGTAGGCCTACAGCCAACAATCATTTTCACTATCGATTATTTAGCTGATAATGGATTGGTCTATGAAATGTAAAAAAAAAAACAACACAAAGATATTCAGTCATATGACAGAAAAGTGGCACATCTTCACATGAAGTTATTTTGCTGTATAAATGACTAGTTTTCTGACAATTGATTAATCAACTAATTGTTTTAGCTCTGTAGTGCACTGCGCTGCTCTTTGCATAGTGTGGGCAAGAAAACTACTTTATAGCAACATTCAGTTTAAAACTTTATGTTTATTGAAGAAAAATTAGAATTCAGTTCTCCACCTGAGGTTTAGTGTGCAGTGGTCTTTGAAACAGCATTTAGAGCTTCATGTTGGGAAATAAAACTCAGTACCCAGTAATTTCCTAGGAAGTTTGCTGGACAAAGTTGCAAGTAATGATTGGCAAATAAATAGTGGAATAAAAAGTAGCATAAAATGAAAAGACTCTAGTACAAGTACCAAAAAATTACTGAACTAAAGAACTTACTGAAGTAAAGTACTTGAGCAAATCTTAGACCGAAAATTGCAATAAAATGTTGAAAATAACATAAACACCACGGATAAAAATATAAACCAGTGATTATAACTTCAAACTATGAATATAACATTACTCCAACCTAAAAGCCAGATTAAAAGGCCAAAATCGACAAGAAAACGTCTAAACTCAAGCGTCCGGCCGCCAGTCTACGTGAACTACACTTCCCATGAGTCAGCGCTCCCAGAGAGGCCGCCCGCCCGCCCCCCTCCCACTTTTTTTACCCACGTGATCGCCTCCGACCAATGGGGAGTGTCGTTACAGGCGCAATGCGGTTGTCGGGATGTAAGGAGGAATGGCGACGGTCGAGGCGGTTTCGGAGGCCAGAGCGAGCTGAACGTGACCAAACAGAAGCGGATCTCCGGTGCTTTAAACATTTGCTGTAAGTCAGATCATGTGTGGAGCAGGTGGTGTCGTTCACAGCGAAGTGGTGCCGCCTTCATCATACATTTGAAGCAGGATGCAGTTACGAAGAATTTTAACTGTGTTGTCATATTGTTAGCGAAACTTAAGAGGGCAATAAATAAAGTTTGTCATTTTAATTTAATAAGAAAAAAGATTTTTATTCTTGTTATGTAGTTTTGCATGTGTTGTGATATGTGGCTCTGTGTTAAATAGTACCTATGTAGTATAATAGGTAGTACAGTGTATGCTGTTTTAAATCTTATTTTATTGTTCTGCATGCTTATTAATAATCTTAATAACCTTGTCATTTCAATCTTATATTCTGTTTTTAGAGTGGCCTTGTAACATCTGTCCAGATGAAAAACAGCCTCTTGGCTAACTCTGGCTTATCGATATTGTTCCCAGCATGTGTGTCTCTTGATATAAACTAACACTGTAAGAGACTGTAAGCAAGATGGACGTTTCAAATGCAGTTTGAATGGTAAAAATCCGTTCAGCCACTGTGGAGATATCAACGTGAATCAAATTTGAGGGCGTAGGTTTCAAGGAGTGTAACATCAGTGGGCTATGAGCTGTAGGTGGGTGATTTCAACATACTGACCCAGAGAAACGTACATTGCTAAGAACATAAAACCCTTTGAAAGGTCTCCTTAATATGTCGTATTAAGAGGATATTGAGCTGGGGAACATAGATCCCCTCTCAGTGTTTATTAGTGTGCACTGTCCCTGTTAAATGAACCAATAAATGAATTTAAAAAACATCAGTCACAGATATTTTAGTAGTTTCTTTTCCCCCCTTTTTCAAGGTTTGATTCCCCTCACCTCCAGAAAAACTCTTGGTGATACAGAGTCCCAAAATGGAAACTGAAGTGACGGTGTCATCGCGAGCAGTCTCGTCCTCCGCCACGCAGACTTTGACCACCCAGGCCAACCTTGCAGCAAAGCAGAGAGACAGCAGAAAGACCACACCCACAACCCCAGCCTTCCTCTCCAACCTGGGCAGGGCCACCTTACGGGGCATTCGCAAGTGTCCGCAGTGTGGCGTCTACAACGGCACCCGCGGGCTCAGCTGCAAGAACAAGGCCTGTGGGATTTCCCTCAGAAATGCTTCGGCGGAGGGCAGGAACAGCAAGAAGTGTGCAGTGGAGGTGGTGAAAGTGATAATAGACAGTGAGGAGAGAGGGGGGAAAGAGTGCGAGGGCGGAGGAGTCCTGGTCGGTGGCTCAGGTGGAGGAGTGCAGGTGTTTTCAGTGTGTCATAGAGGAAGAGGAGCCACAGCTACGCAGTTGGGCTTTGTTGAACTCGTTCCCACTGATACCGCTATAGCGACTGGCGATGGAGCCACCCTGCTAACCCGCATCAACCTAGGCCGCTGCTTTTTGCCTTCTTGCAGGCAGGGTCAAAGGTCAAATCAGGGCGAGTCAGAATCAGCGGTTGCCAGTTCAAAACAGTCGTCCGACAGCCTCTGCATCCACATCAAGCAAGCCATAGAGTGTCAGAGCCGTGCAACGCCGCTGACCTTAAAGAGCTCCGTCTTGGAGGGTTTGCAGGCCTCCATTCAAGCCAGGGAGGAGCTGTGGAGGCTGGCCACAGAGTCTCCAGGGCCCCTGGTGCAGCGCGTTGCAAAAGACACGCTGGTGGTGAAGTGCCACACAGATTCCCAGCATCCTCTGGGCCTGCTGCATCTCACTGTAGGTGCAAGCGGACTGTCTGAGGTTGTAAAGAGTGAGAGAAGGGGCAGAGAGCAGCAGCATGCTGTTTTCCACTGTGCCTGTCAGGTCAGCAGCAGAAGGAATAAACCTGGTGTGGATGGAGCAGGTGGCTCCTCCAACTCTCATCCACCCAGCTCGGTCACATCACAGCCCTGCCTTCACTTCTACGCCTGTGTGTGCGCCTTTGCAAGCGATGAGAAACTGGCTTCAGAGTTTGCCGCTTTCATCAACCACACCCCCAGTGGTACAGTACCGGAGCCTTTCTGACAGTTTCACCCTATTTTAAAGAAACAGTTTGACATTTCGGTAAAAACACTTATTTGCTTTCTTGCCGAGAGTTAGAGGAGAGTCTCTGCCGGTTGCCTGACAACCTCACGGTGATGACAGGACTCGATTTCTGCAATATATTTTTATTGAAAGATTTTTTTTTGTTTTCCCCTCTAAAGAGAACACTTTCAGACAAAACATAAAGCTGACACATACATTCAGTTGGCAGCTAAACCTAATGCAGTCTAATACAACAGTCCTGCAATAAATCCTCCTTTTATGGAGGTTATAATCAGATTTTGTTTAAATTGTTTTAGAGAGGTGTTTCTGTTATTTAGCCTACCCTCATTGATGTAAATGGGTTCATAATATAGCATAAATCTAATTATATTGAATGGGTAAATAAATAAACTGGTAACTGTGGATTTATACCTAACTCACCCTCATAGAGTCCCAGTCCTGATCTTAACATCAAGGTCACAAATATGTATTAACAAACATGAAAAGGAGAAACAGCGATCAGCTCCTTTCCTGAGATAATCCGCAGACAAAACTTGCTAGCGGTGAAACAATTAGTCGATTCATTGATTAGCTGTTCGACACAAAAATCAATCATGTACTTTTCTGTTAATCATTAGTTTGTTCTTGGGCTGATTTTACCTTTGGACACAGCCAGGCTAACTGTTTTCCCCTGTTTCCAGTCTTTATGCTAAGCTAAGCTAAGGTAAGCTAAGCTAGTTGTCTCGTGGCTCTACTGAGCAAGAAAGCGAATAAGCATATTTCCTAAAACTCATCCTTTAATGTATTATTTGGTTCACTACAACCCATTAATTAACCATTAATGTCTTTCTCCATGTTTTTCCCTTCAGGCGTGCAGCAGAATGCTGCCAGCCGAGCGATTGGTCCCAGTGAGAAGCCTCTGCAGCAGGCCGAACCTGTCGCCTCTCACCATAAAACAAAGAAACTCCACCTGGACGAATCTCTCTCTGGTGCTTTCATCATAATACTTCCTGACAGATTTATGACAAGCATTTATATCACTCATTAATGCAGGATGAATCTTCCATTGTCCTCCCTTCTCTTTCTACCTTTATCTTTCCCAACCTGTCGTTCTTTCATTTCCTGCCTCTGTAGCCCCCTCAGTAGCCTCTCCCTCTGGGGTGGGGAGAGAGGGAGTGTCAGCCTCCGGCCTGAGGAAAGCTGGTCAGAGGAAAGCCCCCGGTGCTGGTGGGCTGAAGGCTCCAGGTGCTGCCTCCCTGCCTTTTCATCTGTCTGCTGCCTAAATCTGTCTGTTAAAGAGCCTTACATCGTCTTAGACATCTGTCTCTATCTTTATCATCCCTCCGTCTAATCCTGCTGCACTAATCCTGATCCACTATTGAAAAGAACAGGGCTGCACTGCAGTGGAGCATATTTTAACATTTAATTTGTGACTGACAAAACATTTCTAGGCTTTTTTAATTAAATCTGACAGGCGTGAAGACTAAATGTCTGGTTGGTGGGTGGTCCACCTAGAAACAAAGCAGATAATGAATGAATGAGTGTTTGTTGTGTTGCTTGATCTTCTAATCTGTGGGTCTCAGGGAGTACCCAGGTTGTGGATGAGCGTACAGTGACGATGGGCTTCCACCAGTGGCTGGCCAGCGTCACCGAGAGGATCCACCAGACAATGCACTACCAGTTTGATGGTAAAGCTGAAGCTTGTTTAGTACACTGCATGTTGTTTCACCTAGAAGAGAAATCATATATTATATATATATATATGTGTGTGTGTGTGTGTGTGTGTGTGTGTGTGTACACTTCTGGTTTATTTGAGGAAATACACTTATTCGCTTTCTTGTCGAGAGTTAAATGAGAAGACTGATACCACTCATGTCTGTACGCTAAATATAAAGCTACAGCCAGCAGCTGGTTAGCTTAGCTTAGCATAAAGACTGGGAACAGGGGAAACAACTAGCCTGGCTCTGTCCAACAGTAACAAAATCCACCTAGCAGCACATCTAAAGCTCACATATCAACATGTTCTTTCTCATATGTTTAATACGCACAAAAACCAAAGTGTAAAAAATGACAAGTTGTAGGTTTACAAGGGATTATGTGCCAACAATTTCTTGGCTGGGTGCAGTCACCCCCCAGTGGAGTTACAATAAGCTAAGCTAACCTGCTGCTAGGCTTCTATTGCATGATTGATATGAGAATGGTATTGATCGTCTCATCTAACTCTCAGCAAAAAAAGCTAATTAAGCATATTTCCCCAAAATGTCGAACTATTCTTTGAATAAATGGGCTTTGGATAAATCTCACAATCTGGCAATCCCTTAGTCTTATTAGTAACTCAATACTGATCTATAAAGCCTTATTAAATGATTTATTTACCATTAATAAAGCCATTAGTTACACCTTATAAAGCTGTTTGTTCTCACAGAGCAGCAAGTCCAGTAAAGGAAGGCACTCAGACATGTTCATCTCTGCAGGATGACTGTTGCCTGTTGCACACAGTAAAAAGTTGTTATTCCATCAGGGAAACCACAACCTCTGGTGTTCCACATTCCCCAGGAGTTCTTCAACGCTCTGCAGCATCGCCTGTCACTGGGCTCCAAGAAGAAGAGGCTGCCTAACTTCACAACAGGTGGAAAAACATTATATACAAAATTATGTTCAACAGAAGTTAGATATAATTTATTAGGCAATTCTTATCACACTTGTGCACCTGGAGATCTAGAGCTACATGTGTTTGTCTTGCATCACACCCACATATCTTAGCTAGCTTAGCTTAGCTAAACACAGTGGTGGAAAGTAACCAAGTACATTTACTCAAGTACAATTTTGTGGTACTTTACACTTTTAATCCACAACAATTTAGAGGGAAATGTTTACTTTTTACTACACATTACTTTGCAGATTAAATTTGTACAAATATTTACATAAAAAAATAAATCAAATTCTTATAAAGTACAATGCAGCGTTCAAGATTAAACCAGTGGCTCCCAACCTTTTTTAGCTAACTGTATATAAAGCAGTTAAACTACCCCCTCAGACCAACAGTTTAACAGCTTAATGCATTGATGCATCAGTATTAACTATCTAATCTTTTATAATAATATATCAGTCACAGGGGACATTTTACTGCCCTACCAGTACTTTTACTTTTGATACTTTAAGTACATTTTGCTGAGTTCAGTAGAATTTTAAATGCAGGACTTTTACTTGTAATGGAGTACTTTTACATTGCTATAATAGTACTTTTACTTTTTTATGAAGGATCTGAATACTTCTTCCACCACTGGCTAAACTAAATGTGTTGTCTCTTTGTGTGGATGTCAGCATTCGTGAGAAATGATGGACTTCCTCTCGGCTCTTTCTCCAAGTACACCTGGCACATCACCAACCTCAAGCAGGTCAAACACATCTTTGACACCCCAGAGGTAAATGCTCCCTCCCTCCCATGCAGAGGGTATAACTTCCACTACCAATTTCAGGTTGATTTTCATAGTAAAAACATCTCTGACAGTCCAGCTGCCAAAAACAAGATATGAGTTGATAAAAATATTCATACATTCATCTAAGTCATCTCCAATTATTACTGTGCGCTCAGACCTGGGTTTCGCTTCTCAGGCTACACACAGGCTGCCATACCTCATTGGTGGAGGTTTTTGGAGCCATATGCAGCCTGAGAGTAACGGCCAATGTACACAGCATCCGGCTTCGTCTCTGGCTGATGTTCTAGCTGGTGTTTGTTTGTCCAGCGTTTCCATGAATGCAGCCGAATTCACCATATAGTCGTTCTCATTTACATATTTTTCTGTTTTTGTTGTCAGGCAACCGAACGGGTATGAAAATTTGATCGCAGCCCATAAATACAAAATGTTGACCAGCAGTCATTACCCAGCTTCTGAGCTGCAGATAAAATCATTATTAAACCATCATGACGTCGTCAGAGGAAATGAACAGAACACGCAGGTTAATGGCAGCAGCTGTGATGTGAGCTCGTCCATACTGACTTTTAAAATGAGTGATGACAGAGAAGGTTTGACGCAACAAAAGGTTGTTATATGCAATACGGCCAAAAAGCATCTGTTACCAGATCTAAGTGAGCTGCAAACATTTATATTCTACATTTATATTCTACATGCTGCAGAACAGAGGCTCTGCTTCTGAAACACAGTGGGAAACACTGCAGATACCACTCACAGCTGATTAAAGCACCGGCATCCTCTCTGAATGTTTTTTCTGGGTAAAAAAACCCAATAATTTAATCTGTTTTTTATTCACGGTTCTAAAAACACATTGGACCTGAACATCAGTCAAAGATAAGGCAGTGAAGGTTCTTTGTAGTGAACATTAATATCAGGGATCTTTCAAGGAAATCAAACAGGAGTATAAGTAGGGTTCATTTCTAATTCTAATGTATTGTTTTTGTTTTTTTTGCTTTAATACCATTATTATGGAAAGCATGATGACCAATCTCATCATTAGTTGTATATAAATCATATTATACTAAACACTTCCTCAATACGTCTCACCATCTGTCCACCAGGTGCCTCTAGAGCTCACTCAGAGTTTTGTAAAGAACATCGATGGCTCTTATTCACGTTTTCGCTGCCCTGAGCCTCCGCCTGAACCTGAGGTTCCAGAGGGATACAGGACAGACCGGCCGCAGGCTATACGACCGATGGAGCTCTGCACTTTCCTCAAAGTCGGTGAGTTTGTTTTTTCCAGCTGCGACAGCACCAACAGGTCAGTCTGTATTTTTACATGTACTGTCACATATCTCTGCAGGACCAGGCTCAGCAGATCAGAAGGAGGCCTGTCCGTTTGTGATCGAGTGGATCCCGCACGTCCTGCCTCGCTGTCAGATGGGAGAGCTCAGGATTAGCTTTGAATTTGGCCACCAGCAGAGTGGTCAGCCAGAGCACTGTGAGAAAATGAGTGCGGCAGAGAAAGGAGGTCGTAACAAGTCGGACTCAAGCCAATCCAAACACACAAAGGCTGTTGAAATCCTTCAGGTGGTGGTCTAATGGCCCTCCTTAATATACAGTAACCAGTGCGAACACCTGTAATTTGGAACGGTTTGTCAGTATCAATTCATATGACTTACCCATATGTCCATGTTATATTACGCAAGGTATGGATAATCACTTTGCCATATGCATCACACAGTATAATGTTGATCCCTTTTCCCTTAATGCTAAATATTCATAATATCAAAAAACATTCAAACAACAAAAAAGGTATAAATAAAAAGTATATTTTTGGAAAAATATCTATTTTTAAAGACAGATCATACAAAAGAACAGTAAGCATTTAAACAAAATAAGAACTTTTTATCAATTTGATAAAGCTTTCTTAAAATCTGTCCCTCTTTCTTCGCAACAGGTAAACGTGCCGGTTCCTGCGGGAATCCACTACTTCCTGTTTCCTAACTTTTCCTAAAGGTGTAAAAACCAGTTTGTGTGTTTAAACTTTCAAAGACAGATTTTTGTCCTGATTTTTTGTCCTATGCTGTGTAAGCATAAAGAAAAGTAAAAAACATGTAATGGATAAAATGTCTCTTTATTGGCAAAGATAAATAACCCTCTCACTAAAATAGAAATAAATGTCTTTTTTAGCCACTTTGGTCCAGACTGAAATATCTCAACAATTATTGGGGTGGATTGATCGCCATGACATTTGCTGCAGACGTTCATGTCCCCCTCAGGATGAACTAAATAACTTTGGTTCCTCTAGCGTCATCATCAGGTCAGATTTTTAATTGTCCAATACTTTGGTTTATGAGCCTGAAGACATTCCCATCAGTCTCAGTTGTACTTTGTTTGTAGTGCTAATTAGCAAATATTAGCATGCTAAGATGGTGAACATTATACCTACTAAAGATCAGCATGTTAGCATGATGACGTTAGCTTTTAGCTCAAAGCAATGTTGTGCTAAACGCCTGACTGAGCTGCTGTAGACTCTTATTCTTGTTTATCATTAAAAGCTTAATAATGATTGTGATATTATATACTTAAAATAAAAAGTATAAATGTCAAATGACTGAAAGAAGTCAAATGAAGCTGTTGGACCCTGCGTCACAGGAAGAGATGTGTGTTTTTGTTAGTGCTGAATTTTTGTGCCACAGTCTGCCTCCAGTTCTTCACTTTTTGTGGAAAGAAGTTGTCCTGTAGTCCCCAACTTTCATGAATTAATGAATGTACAAAGTGTCACCAGCAGATGGCGGCATACGCCTGCTCTTTTACCAGCAGGGGACTGGCTTAAAGCTTTTCAATACACACAAGTAGAGAAGGTGGAATATATGAAAGGACTATTGAAACTGCCTTATTTTGAGAAAATCAGTGTAGAAAATGAACTGATATAGAAGAAAAAATCTGTGTTCAACTGCATTTCATAATTTGGCTGGATCTGTCCTGCGCCCTTCTGGGCATCACAAAGCAGGAATTACACACTCGCTGTGAGATATATCGCTGGAAACATCACACATGCTTCCGAAATGTGTCCAAATGTTCATGAATTAATTAAGATTACAAGTTAATACCATGAGAACATCGCGCCAAATTATATGCACTCCTCAGAATAGCAGCATTCACACTGTGTATCTACATCAGGGGTGTAGGCGTACAAGAACAGTGCCAGCCCCCAGCCTCGTTCCTTCCTCACAGGCCCCCAGGACATCAGTGTGAGTACAGCCTCTGCCTGCACAGGGGGCCCGGCTGCCAGACAGCTCTGAGCCACACATTTAGCTGTTTATGTAGTCTGTCAGTCACAGAGACGGGAGACGCATCAATCCTCTCCTGGAAGGAATAGCGAGCACAGTGTGACAGAGGTTTCCTCCGTCGCCTGAAAGATGTGTTACAGACAGAGACAGCAAAGAGCCTAAGAAGGGAGGGGGGCTGTTTGTAAGGGAGAAGGAAAAAATGTTGTTCAGAAAGCACAAAAGTTGGATATTTATTTTAAAATAAAAAAGACAATGAAACAGTGAAATTAATCTGCATGTTTTCGCATAATATTTGATTCCAGAAGATTTGCGACGTGTAAACTGCTGTAGCTGGTGAGCTAACTGCAAACACGCTAGCCACCCGGGCATTTTCTTCTCCCTTGTATACCATTTTGTTCAATAAAAAGTTCTCCAAGCCAGAATAGCTTACTAACAGTCAGTAGCAAACGTGTTTGATTGTTCCATTAGCAACTGAGCTAAGCTAACGAGCAAAGTTCATAGTTTGTTTGTACCGTCGACTCCTGTCTCATAAGTGTCTGCAAACCAAACCGTTTAAACCCCAACAGAGGAGATTAAATAAACGTGAATGATGCAAAACAGCTAATAAGCTACGATAGCTCCTTCCATTTTGGACTCTCTCCATCCCCTCAAAGATCAGCACCAAAGACAGCTTGCTATTGGTCAATGGCACGAACTCGCAGGTGTATGTTCACCAAAGTTGAACTTTAAGCATAAACATTTAAGATTTAATTTGCCCCCACGAGTGAATCCACCAATTGCGGCAATTCCACTGGAATTAATTTAATTTGCCACAAAGTTTCGCCATTTTAAATGTGACCAGAGTCTAGCTAGCGGCTCTGTTGGGCTGTACTTGTTTTGAGCTAAATGCTAATATGCTGATGTTTAGCAGGTATAATGTTTACCATGTTCGCCATCTTAGTTTAGTGTGATAGCATGCTAACATTTTCAAATTAGTACTCAACCCAAAGTACGGCTGAGGCTGATGGAAATAACGTCTTTAGTTTTACAGGTGAAGTATTCAAATTTTGACCTAATGATGGCGCTAGAGTAAAGTTAAGGACTCAAACTAAAAGTTGTTACAATTCATCCTGAGAGGACCGTGAGTGTCATGGCAATCCATCCAGTAGTTGTGGAGACATTTCACAAAAAAACACAAATGTGAACCTCATGGTGGCGCTAGAGGAAATGTCAGGGGATACCAAAGTCATTGGGCTTCATCATCTGGGGACCATGAATGTCTGTACTAAATTTCATGGAAATCTATCCAAAAGTTGCGGAGATATTTCAGTCTGAAGCAAAGTGGTGGACTGACAGACCCATGCTGCTAGCATGGCTAAAAAGAGAGTTTGGTGAGACAAAATTTAGGTTTAAGCAATTCTCACAACCACATGTCAAGTGGAATGTGAAGTTCATGGCCAAGTCAACTCCGTCTGTCTCTCTTATTATATGACTGAGTGAGTGGAAGCTGCCAAGAATCAGCCGACTATGACTGCATGTCTGTCAACACCAGGCAGCAGACGCACTGAGCAGACAGCTCTCTTCTAGCTCTGTCATTCCACATTATCTGCACACAAAATGTTCTCAGAGATCATATAAACTGAATTTACTGAAACACAGGTTGTGCTCTAACTGTACCTCTTGCTGTTTTTTGTAATAGCATATTTTGGGGTTGAGAGCAGGTTACATCATTTGGAAACCACCCATCACAGATGTTTTATTTCAGTTATGACACGCTTCCTCCCACCTCGCATTAATCTGAACTAGCCTATGAACATTAATCTACGCTACTCTTTATTGCCCATTGCTTTTATCATCCTCTAATGTCATATTGGTTTTAGAATAAAGCACATTACAATAAATACTTGAAGTAGGCTAATATGTATTTCTATGAACACAGGTTCGTCAGTGAGTACATTTGTTACCTTTAAAGATTTTGGATGCACTGCACAATGAGCAGTAACCTTACAGCGAACTTTATAGCATTTATGTTAGGCTCAAAGCCCACTGTACACTAGATATGACATGTCAGCGTTGTGTTCACAACCTGTTCCCGCTGCTCTCAAGTGGCCAAATAATCAGTTATTGCAGGTTTAATTTTGGACTGACAGATTTTAAACAACACTGAGAGTCAACAGCCATGCTAGCAGCTCTGTGAGGCTGTACTTAGACACAGTGGCGCTTTCAGCTAAATGCTAATGTCAACATGCTATTATACTAACAATAACAATGTTAACATGCTGATGTTTAAGAGCTATAATGCTTACCATGTGCACCATCTTAGTTTAGCATGTTAGCATGCTAATTAAAAGTAAACAAGTACATCTGAGGTGGATGGAAATGTCATTAGTTTTGCAGGTATTTGGTCATAAACCAATGACTAGACGCTAGATTAAAAGTCAAAGGATCACCAAGGTGATTACAATTCATCTTCAGGGGAACATGAATGGCTTTACCAAATTTCATGACAATCCATCCGTTAGTTCTGGAGACATTTCACTTAAACCACAAATGTCAACCTCATGGTGGCGCTAGACTAAAAGTCAGGGGATCACCAAAGTCATTAGGGTTCATCCTCTGGGGATCATGCCTTTAGCATGGCTAAAAACATTCAGGTTTATTGAATTTGGATTGAAGGCCAGTTGCCAAAGCCAAAGTACAATTAATGTAAAGATCAATAAAGTGCAAACATATCATGGTAGCCTGTCTCTCTGTCACACAAAATAAGCTCAGGTCAAAGTCTCATCTATGTTACAAATGAAATGCATTCTCATGCAAAACAAATGGAAATGTTTTCCATATACAAATAAGCGTATAAGTGCGCACACCTACCATCATCATTCCCCCTCATGTAACTGCACTAAATACTCAAATCAAAACAGGCTTCAGGGCATCTTACAGTGAATAAACACAACTTATTTACTTTTTCAGTGGTCTGAAACAAGTTCTCAAAATGAAAATGCAAAATATCCTCTGTATATGTCTGCACGATGGATTCCTCCAGTGACGCATCACTCATACATCTTAATAATGTCATTTTAGTCTCATTTGGACAGCTTGCATTTGTGTTGTACTATAAATGTAGACAGTACTCTTAAATCCTAGAAGGTACAAATCCATTCTTACTTTCACTTTGGTAGTTTGTTGTTGCAGTGTCCTTGGACATAGAGTTTCTGTAAATGTCTGAGTCTCTCATCACCAGTCAACTGTGTAATAATAAGGTCAGAAAGGTTACTACAATCTGCACGCAGGAAGTAGATACTGTGCTTCGTGTCTTTGTATCTGAGCAAAAACTAAAACATTAAAAGGGGAAAAACCTTGAGGAAACACCGATCATCAGTTACAGAGGTCAGCGTTTTCTGAGCCAAATGAACAAGACAAAACACTATCTGAGCCTGCCTGGCAGTCACACATATTAGATATGCATACTCAGTGCACCTGCACTCAACAACACACGCACTACTCTAACGTGGTGCCCTTCGGTGTAAGACAAGGGGGAAATAGACCTGCCAACAAGTAGTCTACCTGCCAACTGGAAGTGGTAGAAGCAGAGTGACAGGCCTGTCAACACATCCGTGATGACTGACGACAAACCGTGACATGCGACATTTCTGCAGCCTCGATACAAACTCCACTCAGCCTGCCTCACCAGAAAGTCATAAACTCATAGTCGGGCTGAGGCAGGACCAGACAGAGAAAGTGATCAGAAGAGGAGGTCAGCGTCACATCCGAGACGAGGAGCCGATAGACCACTTACCCAACGACCTCTGAGCCCTGCCTGTCAATCCTCAAGTCAACCAACCATATCCAGCGTCAATTCAATGACAATCTATATCTCAATTCCCAAACTGTTTCATGTGATTGCCACTGACTGCACAACAACCCATATTGACTCATATTAGGAGGGTTAAATCACCCCTGAATGATGGATGATTTGTGGAGTGAGTCGATTTTGCCTTGCACTGTGTCAGTGCCTTGTGTATCAGACCCTGAACCTAGTAGAGGTGTTTAGTACATGTAAGAAGGGATCTTTTAAACTGATCTGACTATACTGGAACACCAAATTCATTGACAGAATCAGTAGATTTAAGCAGTGGAACTCCTCACTGGTGACTGAGAGCACCTTCAGCTCAGCCTTGATAACTTTCTGATTAACTGACTAAAAGACAGTTAAAGCCACAGAAACAATCATGATGCGATAACTTAGTTTTGTACTGGATTGAATGTAACAGCTTGAACCAGCAACCGACTGAACTCACTACTGAACTGAAGATGACAGACTCGTTAGTTAGAGTTAAGAGTTGAAACGTTTTACGAAGTTGTTGTTTTACAAGACTCTCGCACTATTAATTACGTCATCTTGTTTAATGGCACCCAACTGGAGAATTAACATCACCAACTGTGTATCTTGATGCAAGTCTATTTTATCCCTCCCAATAAGTCTTTAATCTGTAATATTTACATCCTGAACTGTAGTGGATGGAAACACACATTATTTGCATTTTCTGGAAATTCGGTTAAAATTTGTGCTACATATAAACTTGACTAGTGAGTATGACTCTTTGAACTGGACTGAAAAAAATGATTCAAATCAGCAAAGTAATTCACTTCTAGTTCCATCAGTATATGGATGGATCCCATTTTGTGCAACTCAACCGCTACATAATACTTACTCTAGTTTGCCTTAGAAAACATTTTGCATCATGTAAACACGGCCCTCCTGCTCATACATGCGTCCCCCCTGCACATGCAAACTTTCTCTCCTCTCTCTCTCATCCTTCCTTCCTTCTGACTGCTTCCTGATTGTTGGGCTGTGCAGAGTCATCATCAGATCCATCAGTGTAGAGTCATTGCCTGAGGAAACACAGGCCAATTATGGCCATAAATAATAATGGGAGAGCGCATCTGGCATGATGACTGATGGGCCTCTCTCACAGCTCATTTACATGGCTTTTGTGTGGCCATCAGCAGCTTTGCTCTAATGTAATGCTCAGCAAATGAGCCTTTCGCAGAATATCGTACGATTCAAGGGTGGAAGAACGGCACCAGGACGGTACTTAGCGCCAGAAACATGGATCTGAAACAGGGAAGAAACGAGGAAAAAGAGGTATAGAAATCAGATGACTCTGCAAGAAGATTGTTTATTGTCCCTCAGCATGTTGCCATACATGCACAGACTTCCTGTATGCGTTAATGTGCGGGTTTGTGCCTTGTCTGTGCATGTGTGATAGAGAAAGAAGTCCAAATCCATCCATCAGCATCAATTACCATGACATGGAGGGAGATTGATTGTGTCTGTGTGGTCAGGTAACAAACCAGCCACCTCCTACACTCGAACACACACTCTACAGATACCTTACATGTACCTGTCAGACACCTGCCCACTTACCCTGTCTCCTTTATGCCTTCCATATCATTTGATAATGAGCTAAGTGAAAAATGATAGAGTTACTTCTAAACAGAGATTGGTGGTCAGTTTTTCATTTCTCAAGGTAGGTGTCGACGCCGTTCAGGGAATCCTTAATCTGTCCTTTAGGTCGGTGGCAGCCTCGAGCCAGAGAACAAAAGGCTGCAGCATGCTGACGTGTGTCCCGGGAGCTGATAAGGCTGGTTGTTAATGGTGTTAGGGTAGATTTCATTACTCCCTCCAGACTGCTCTCATTAAATAAACATCCTCCTGTCACATCCCTCACCCTGCGAGCAGAGGAGCAGCCGTGGCAGGAGGGGTGAAGGGAGAGGAGGGATGAGTAAGATAGACAATAAAGTGGAATGTTAATGAAAAAGTTGTCAATCAAAGTCAAATCAATTGCAAAATTTGGGTTGATGTTCTTGCAGAATAGCTTGCAGTGGCATGGCTCAGTGTGTTGGATGGTCCACCACTTTGATCCTGACTGAAATATCTCAACAACTATTTTATGGATTGCCATGCAATTTGGTACGAACATTCATGTTCCCCAGAGGATGAATCATACCAACTTTGATGATCCTCTGACTTGTCCTCTAGCGCCACCAGCAGGTCAAACATTTCACCTATTCAGTGAATATCTCAACATCTATGAGATGGATTGGCACACAATTTTGTACAGACATTCATGGTTCCCAGATGATGTATCCTAATGACTTTGGGCGATCCCCTGACTTTTGCTCTAGTGCCACCATGAGGTGGACGTTTGTATTTTTTATTGAAATATCTTGAAATTTGGTACAGACATTCATGGTCCCCTCTGGATGAATTATAATCACTTTGGTGATCTCTTAAAGGGGAACTTCTTCAAAGTCTGTTTACAGGTGTTGAAAAAACCTGTATAAAGCCTTTTGTGGCTTCAGAGGGAACTGCACGAAATCTGATAAATTGCCTCAAGTGATGTCACTTGAGTCAGCGTTGGTTGGGGCAGTTTGAAAATAAAAAAAAACCCTCTAATTTTTGCTTGAGGCTAGCAGCTCAAGGCTACGTTAACCGCTACTAGCATAACACACCGGAATGTCCCACTGAACTGTCGGTGGTCGAGTTGCATTGTGGGTAATGTAGGTTTTGACAAGGAAGAAGAATGTGTGGAATAAAAAAGATGATATCTCTGGTTCTGATGCATCGATTTTGAATGATTGATTCATTAGCAAATCCTAGCATGCTAAACTAACATGTAAACATTACATCTGCTTAACATCAACATGTTAGCATTGTCATTGTGAGCACGTTAGCATGCTGATGTTAGCATTTAGCTCAAAGCACTGTTGAAAGTACAGTCTCTCAGAGCGTCTAGCAGCTGCAGGTCAGATTTTGTTAAAACTGTCTGCAACCACTACATGGTGATCTGAAAGAGTAATATTTTAGTTTATAATCTGTTGAGGGATAGTGCAGATATACACAGGTGTTACTGTGTCATCTAGTCATGTGTCCACAGGCAAACCTGTTTTTTGTTCCTCTGCATCACTCCCTAACCGTGACTCAGTTACCCATTTTCCACTCCATCAACTCTTCAATCAGCCTTCTCTCCGGTTCCACTCTGCGTCTCTTTCCCCTTCTGCCATTAGCTTTCACTACAGTTTTCGTTGCTTGAGACCCTTCCTTACCCCCCTCAGACCTTGCCTGACCTTGTGTAGACCTTTAACTCCCCCCCCCTTCTCCTCTGCTCTGCTCTGACTAATCTATGCCATCATCCTCTCTTCATCTATCAGGGTGCTCTCATTGTTTTGACATCTAGTTAATTCTCGGCTCATGATTTATCAAATTCTTATTACCGCTTGCTGAAAGCCTCATTCATTGTCCTGATGTATGGTAATGATAGTCCTGGTGTGGCTGCCTGAATGGCAACAAACCCACTCATTTATTTTCTTCTTCCTCTCTCTTCCCTCCTTCCCTTTATGACTGCCTTTCCTTTGCAAACTGTTTTCTTTTTACTTTGTTCTTGAAGTTGTCTTGGCCCGTCTCCCAATATATAATACACGCAGGCATTTGCATCTTTGCGCGCACAAATACATAAAACTGTCTTCCCTGAAAATGACATGACTGCAACCTATAATGAAATTGACAAACCCTTTCAAACCGTCATGTTTACTACGTGGCAAGTTGTCAGTAAATTTAGGTAAATTAGAGCTTCTTTGGTGCGTCAGTTAACTGTTGACAAGCAGCAAAAAAGACGTACTACAGACAAAGTATTTGTTGGGAAAGCTTTATTGTCTGTAGTTAAACGTATTTGTTTTATATCAGTGGCATCTTATATGGCAATTTAAGATATATATATTATGTATTTTATAAGTGTAAACTGCTAACTTATGATTTCCAAACGTATCCGCAGTTCTCTCTTCTGACAGGAAGAGAATAAAGTTTTGTTCATTTATTTTCTGATGACCGGACTTTGTTAAACACTTAAATGTTTTTATATCTGCTTACAACTACATGAAAGTGTGTTATAGTGTGTATACTGCTTATACTTCCTCAAATGATGTCACTTGAGTCAGCGAAAAATCAGGGGGTGTGTAGTTAGAAAGAAGTGAGATTACCAGACCTCTGTGGTCCGCTTATCATTTTTAGTATAAGCAGCTCGAGGCTACAGTAGCCGCTACTAGCATAACATACCTGAATCTCCGACCGAACTGTCGGCAGTCGAGTTGCATTGTGGGTAATGTAGCAGCCAGGTTTTGACAAGGAAGAAGAATGCGTGGAATAAAAAAAAGACAATATCTCTGGTTGGGATGCATCGATTTTGATTGATTAATTAGCAAATGCTAGCATGCTAAACTAACATATGTCACAAAATCCAAATTTCAATCAACCATCGCCTTCCTTTCTTCGCTTTACTCCCTCACCCCCCCAATTATTGATTCTCTTTCTGTTCTTTCCTCTTTGACCTCAACGTCCATTTTTCTGTGATGTGCTGGATCTTGTTGATCTTGGTGTTTTGCCTAGAGGTCAAAGCTATCTATTCTTTCTGTTGGGTCTTTCTCTTCTTTGTGGACATTGTTTGCCTTGTATATACAGTATAGTGTACTAGTAGTACTAATAATTTTACCAGAACATTTAGATATTCTACAGAAATTGGATGTTACTCGCAGCAGCTGCCTACTTCATGCTGCCAACCTGCTCCGCTTTCCTCTTAGCCAACCACAGTGGCACTGTGCCTGGTACATCTCTTAACACATTTTATTTTTTTAGGCTGTAGTTTAGGTATACCTTACAATATAATGCAACCCAACACATTAACTCCACAGAGTAAGGCCTCAGACCTCTGTGATGCCATCTCGACAAAAACTGCATTATAAGCTCGCAAAGGTGATATTTGTTGCTTTGGATTACATTTCATTGCACAGGTGTTTCTTTATATGGAACCCCAAAGTGTTCACTATTAAATAAACTAAAAATACATTATGAATTAAATAATCACGAGTAAATTGTGTAAAACATAAATGAACCAGCAATTTGTGAAATATACGCATTATGAAATGTTATTTAATCCTTCATTTTCACAATAACATAGTTTTTTATTTAATTATAGACGTTTGTATTTTTAAATGCCCCCTTTTCAAAAGTCTGTTTTTATTTCCCAATGGCATTTTTATTTCATGTCACATTTTATTTCATAATGTTCCCTGCCTCTCAAAAGCTGCTAGCAAATTTAGCCAGTTAGCTTCCGTTAGCCAGAGCAACACCAAAGTCATTCTGAAACTAGAAGCTGCTGCTGTGAATAAACTCAGTACACAGACACAGTAACTAAACCTCTGGCTTTATCTGTATTGATTCGGTTTCAGTCGTCATGGCTACAATAATAAACAGCTTATTGAAGGCATGGCCTTTGTAGACTGCGAAGGCCGAACCAAGCGTTGTCAAATGAGACGGTCTGGTCTACGGAGGATTTCCTGTTTGCGTGACCAACGCCACGAAGCACCACTCCTGTCACCTAGCAACCTCGACAGCTGCAGTTGAGGATTGAGCTTTTTAAGGCCCCTTGTGTTTTTTTAATATTTATATCGTTAGCTATTTGAGTGAGTCGAAACCCAATATTTACACTTAAAAGTGCGATTCTGCTCGGCCACTGTTGAGGGTACGTTTGGGGACACCATATTCTCTTGCGCGCAATGAATCTTGGGATAGGTTGGGCTGCGAAGGATCCAGCCGTTGGATCCTCCAAATTTGTGAAAAGAAGACCGAAATTTCTCGGCTGTATTTGAAGGAGGCTTCGAAATGGGACAGCCTTGTCGCGCCGCGCTGACACATTCTGTCTTCAAATGCCGCCTTTGAAGGATGCGGCCCCTGAATTGAGACACAGCTTTTGTGTCATTCTATAAAATGTCATCTGACGCTTCTTTTACTCCCGTCGTAAATACTATGGCCACTAGAGGGTGATGCCACTTTCTGAAACGACTGATGCCTCTAAGGAAAGTCTTGGAAAATCCTCTTCCAGCGTTACGTAACAATCAATAAAACCTTCAAGTAGCGTGAGACAGGATATGACGTGTGCGTATGCTGTCACTTTAACAAAAAACGTAATTTTAGTTTTCACCGTGTGAACAATGTGCTGATGTAGTGCCAAGAAAGGCAAAAAAAAATCCATCTCAGCATTTCCCCTCCCACCATCCCTCTATTCTCTCCCCCCTTCTTTCTTTCTCCCCCCTTCCCCCCCCTTCTTCAGTCGAGATGAAGGACGGGCACCGGGGGGGTAGAGGAGGTCAAGCATTAGCACAACTATCTAATCACTATCGCTCCTCTTTTCTCTCCTCCCCTCCACTGACAAGTCATCTGTCAGCTGGCTGGCGGCTCTGGCCTCTCCATTAGGGCACCTGAGTATTTCTCAGTCCACACACACACACACACACACACACACACACACACACATACTTTTCCATGCATCTCACTTTTCCAGGGAGATCAATGCCGCCAGCTCCACGCATCGTTTGTCACACCGCTGTCCTCTCTTTAATGAGCTTGTCTGGCTTCAGCTCCTCCTCCTTTTTCCTCCTCACTTCTCATCCCTCGCTCAGCGGACTATTTTCATCTTTTGACTCGACGGCACGTAGAAACACTTTTTCAGCCACCTCTGACTTCTTCTCTATTTAGGTAATGATACAAGTACTTCAGTACAACTGTGAGGTACTTCTTTAAACTTCACCTCCACCACAGCTCAGAGGGAAATATTGCACTTTTTACTCGTCATTAATTTGATAAATGTAATTACTTTTACTTACAGATTTAGATTAGTAATACAAAATATAACAAATAAAATTAAGGTACCCAGCAGTATATAACGTAATTAAAATTAGCTCCGCCTTTACCAGCAGTGATATTAAAGTGATAGGTACATTAATCTATCAATAATTATAATCTAATAATATATATTATTTTGAAATGGGCCATTCTGCATAATGAGTACTAAATGCTGGACTTTTACTTGGAACTGAGTATTTCTACACTGTGGTATTGCTACTTTTACTTCAGTACTTGTTCCACCACTGGCATCATTTCAAGTCAGAAATTCTAATTTGAGTTGATTTAAAAATCTTATTTATAAAACTTATTTATGTTGAAATTAATTACCAAAGATTAGTCGATTCCACTGAAACAAAATAATTATAATGAAAAAGCAGCAAATGCTCACATTTTAGATGCTGGAACCATTAAATATTTTGTATTTCTGCATGAAAAATTACTTAATCGATTATCAAAATAATTGCCAAATAATTTTCTGATCAGCCGATTCTGACTGGTTCATCGATATATTTTGTATGTAAAATCTTGGTTTGTAAAGTTACTAGTAACTAGCTGACAGATACTTGTTGACAATATTTCCCTCTAAAATGAGAAGAAGTTTAAAGTGGCATGAGAAGATAATTCTCAAGTAAAGTAAAAGTACCTCAATTTGTACTTGAGTACAGTACTTAAGTGAGTGTACTTCCACCTCTGCCTGTGGGTAATAGTCTCGGTTAGTCTGGAGCGGTACTGCAGGGTCGGTAAATGTGTGACGGCAGTAAAACTTGCTCAGGTAATGATGGTAGATGTGTAGTTGCCGTGGAGCTTGAGCAGCTAATCCAGTTTGTGTTTTAGAGAGAGAGAAATGAAAGAGGTAGGAAGGATTTTCTACAAAATGTGGTGTTTGTGGTCAAAACTAAGAGCCAATCAGCTCATTGATCAGGTGACAGCCAGGCGTTTCCCATCATGCCCTGGGTTTTGCTAGCGGTGGAGGGCAGCTGCGCTGCCTCGATCTCGTGAGGTCATCGTGTGCATGATGTCAGGGGGATCAAGTCGGACACAAATCTTACCGACACGTATTGTGCAGTGATCGCCGGTGATCGATTCTGCGCAGGCCTGGCTCATCTCCAACAAGCCTATTCATACACATTCCTGCCAATGGTTTCACACTATTCCACTGATCTACAGGTGGCGCTAATGAGTTCAGAAATTGCAGCAATGCACCAAGAAAAGGCACGGAAGAATCCATTTTGGTGAGTAACACTGAGCTTAAACAAACATTTTGTTTGGTGCCTCCACAGGGCACCTTTAAGTTGACACGGAGCAATATTAGCATTAGCATTTGGCCAATATTCACTCTCCTTTTAGCTCTGTTTACTGTCATGAGGAAATATCTGGCTTGTTATCTGCCAAATGTTCCACTATGTTCACCAGCTAATTGCTAGCTGTGTCTGTCTGCTGTTTGGTGCTGAGCAGCTAGTGTACGGTGGGTTTTTAGAGCTTTTTTGCTGAAAACAGCTTCCTGATGAGAGCGGTGAGAGTGAACCAGAACAGTGAAGCTGTAGGCCGTAAAACCAAAACAATGCAACCCCTACAAGCAGCCTCTTCCACATCACAGTCATCTGATTAATTGTTAATATAAAAATGTTGATTATAGCAGATTTAAGTGCAGTGCACTATGTGAAAGGCTGCCTAAATATGGACGCTGCTGCACTGGTGAGGACGCTGCAGTCACACTTCGTCATCTGTACCTCTTTGATCGATTGTGTTTGCACTCTGCAGCTGTGCAAAGATGGAGTCAGCATGGAGAACAATAGCATCACCACAAAGACAAACCAGACACACAAACTGGTCAGTCCATGTTTTGCAGTGGCAAAGTGTCATGCCCTCAACAGTGCAGCCCTTCAGTGTTTCTTCATGGAAAGTTGGGCTACTGGCGAGTCAAGCTAAACTGAGGATTTGTCCATGATCACTGCTTTTAAAACTGGGCTGTTGAGACGTAGCTTGCTGTATTTATACTTTGGTGTCATTCCAGCCCAGAATGAGCTCCAAACAGCGATTTATGAGACATATGAGGCTGGAAATCACAGCTATAATGGATGATGTCCTGTGGATACAGATACATAAAGACCAGCAGAGCAGGATGCCAAATTCTCTCACTGCAGAGGAGTGAAGCTTAAGGGGAACATTTATCCTTATTTAAAAACTCTTTAAAAAACGACTTTTGGTGAAATCACTTGTTTTCCTGGAGCAATTTTGATATTTATCTTCACTAAAGTGATGTCTCATTGAGATATTTCAAGAACAGTTTGGTAACTCTGTGTGTGTGTGTGTGTGTGTGTGTGTGTGTGTGTGTGTGTGTGTGTGTGTGTGTGTGTGTGAGAGAGCCAAATGTAGACACTGGTGCAGGTATAACAGGGTAGATATACTGTGGACTGATGAGCTTGATGAAGAGCAGGTGTGCGTAATCACAGTAGTAGCCAGGTGCGTCAGGGAGGCCACGCCCACATCACACACAGACACAACAACAAACGGAATCACAGGAGACAAGGGAGAGGGGAAACAATGAAACATAAGGGGAAAAACACGAGAGATACGGCAGTAGCCGTAACAGTAACATTTTCCAGCTACCAAAAAAATACATGTCAGTTCCTTGGAATCAAAGAGCATCTTTTTAGACTTACATTTTGCACGAATTCGAGCAATCAGAGAAGTAGATACCATTTTCTCCACTGATAGTCACCTTCAGTCACCATACGGCAATACAGATTAGAAGGCATGACTGTGCTCCAAGCGTTTGATGATACACTATGAGTAAACTCCAACGGATGTCATATTTACCATAAAAATAAAAAGGTTTACAATGTAAACTAACAGTTAGGGCAGCAGTATGCACAGACAAACGCCAGTTTTCCAGTTGCAAAGAACGACTGTAACCGTAATGGAAAGATTTGTCACCAAAATGCCTGCTCCTGTAGAAACAATTTTGCCTTTTTTATAAAGAATTTTGGCTATTGGCTGCTCCAATCAATATTAATTTATTAAAGGAGTACTGCACCCATTTAGCATTGCAGTCACGATGGACAGTTCTAATATCAGCATCAAAATTGATGCAGCAGAAGCAGAAATATCACCTTTTTTTATTCCCCACATTCTTCTTCCTTGTCAAAACCTGGTGCCAACATTACCCACAATGCAACTCAACCGCCAACAGTTCATTTGGATATTCAGACGTGTTATGCTAATAGGGGCTGATGTAGCCTCTAGTCTAAAGTCTACAGAGGTCTGGTACTCCACACCTTTCATTTTCAAACTTGTAGTCTTCAGACCCAACTGACACAGACTCAAGTGACATCACTTGAGGCAGTTTATCAGACTTTGTTCACAAGCAGGAGTCCTCCCCAAGAGCGGATCTACTGATGTGTCATGTGAAAAGTGTTTCTCATAGTGATGAACCCACAAAGAATTATCACCGACACTGTACTTCATCTCAGCTATACGGAGCATTTTAGCATCTTTCAGCTCATCGTTTTGGTTTGACGGCAGCAGCAGGCAGCAGGTCATACACACACATTGCAGACAAGTTTGGAGAGTGACTTAGCTTTTATTCTCCCCATAGGTTCTTAATCCCAAGTGGCCGCCATCTCTTGCTTAATGCAAAGACATCTTTAGGAGATGTACTGCTCTGTCTCTCTTTTAATAAATCACCAGTAAAAAAACCTTCCTTTTGCCAAACTAAGCGCTCTTTTGTTGCCAGTATGGGTCACATCTCATTGGGGGTGATTCAGGGCTGTCTGTCAGTATTTGGCAACGTGAGGACAAGCTGTCATCTTTTGCTGGTTCTTCTTTAAGAGTGAGGCCATTTTTCAAGTGGAGCTTGATGCAGGAATTTTGTTGTTGGTTTTAAGCCTCTCTAAAGGCTGGATCTTCACTCCGAGTTCAGTTTCTGCTCCTTGCACACAGTCATAGCTGAAGCTGTCTGGGCTGCATGTTTACACCATTAGAGGCAGGGACTTACCCTAATCCTCCAAGATGATATTCTCCTTGGTTTTCAACAACATTTCTGGACATCGATTTCAATGTTGTCCCCAACAGTGCTGACATTTTTTCTAGATAGATAGATAGATGTACTTTATTGATCACGTGAGGGAAATTGTTTAATTCTACTTACTGATGCAGGTCATTGTTGTTGTCATATAGTTTCTCACAAACATTTACTTGCTTTTTTTGCAAAGAAATATCAGAAAATGTTTGGCAGGTATGTGTCATTGCCTGCAAACGTCATTACCACACAGCCATACGGCAGCGTTGTGAGTGTTGACTTATTGCACGTCGGACATGTCTTGATAATTCAATTAAAGCTGCGTCTATTAGCATATTATCAGGTTAATAAAGAGTACCAACTCACTGCTGCCCCTTCCTGGTCTTCACTGCTTGTTTCCTACAGTATAAATGTTCCTCCTTTCCTCCTCCTCTCAGTCCACCAGCTGGCCCATTCCTCAGTGTTATTATTGGATTTCAGAAAGCCGGGAGGGGGCATATATCACATCTCCTTTCGTCACCCCCTCCCCTCCTTCACACTCATTCTTTCATTCATCTTTCTCCTTTTTAATAACTCCCTCTCTGCTCTTTGGCCATTAATAAAGATGAACTCACTCTGCTGTCGCCTCCTGCCCTCATCTCTCTCTCAGTCGTCTCCTTTCCCTTTGCACATTATTGACCCTATTCCTAAAATCTCCTCCCCACCATCTCACTTACCTTCCTCCTTACATTTTCCTTGATGTCCTTTATCTCTCACCCCCTCCCCACCTCCATCTCTTAGTTCATCGTCTTCCTCCCAGTCTGTACTCTGTAAAAAGCTCTTGTCTTACCTCCTCCCCCTCCCCTCACTTTTCTCCTTCAATTTCTCTCCGTCTGACACAACAGTCCATCATGCGCCGGGCTCTGGACACCGGCCTCCCTCAGACGCTCTCATTCATCAGGACTTTGAAAAGCAGAAATCACTCTCTGTCCTCTCGTCCGCTGGCCGCTGCCACTTATTGCGCTATCCATCACACCTGGCGGATGATCAATACGGGCCCCTCCCTCATCCCCTGCTCCTTTCTCTCAACACATCTCCCCCTTCCTCCTCCTTTATTTTAGACTGTATTTCTATCACGTGTGGCTCTCTGCAGCCCAGCTTTATGTGAGAAAACTGAGCTTGTCAGCCCTTTTAGGTCGTGCAGCTGCACCTGGAACATGGAACAAGACCAGAATGATCTGTCGATAGCAATAGATTATCTTCTCTGACGAAGGACATGTAATTCAAGTAGTACAAAGGTCACATTTTATTGGTGAAACTGCACTTAATATTAAATTGTACCTCAAACAACTTTTCCACCGTTACTGGAGGGTAAAGTTACTGCAGCCAGATGTCACCTAATATTAACCTAAAGTTAAATTGACGTTTAGAGTTTAGTGGTAAATATAATAATTAAGAGCAAAGGTCTTTATAGATCCATATCAGAAGGATTAATAATCTCGATGTGTGTGGCAGTATTATATATTTTATTTGTGTGTGGTGGACATTAGACATGAAGTATTTATATTATGTACTGTAATCGTTTCTGTGCAGTTTAAACATCATCAGTGTTTTCAATGTTTGCCACTGCCACCATCTTAGTTTAGCGTGTTAGCATGCTAACATTTGCAAATTACTAAACAAAGTAGCAGCTGAGGCATCCAAAAGCGGTTGAGACATTTCACTATGAACCGCAAATGTCAACCTCATGGTAACCTCATGGTAACGCTAGCAGTAAAGTCAGGGGAGCACCAAAGTCAGTAGGGTTCATCCTCTGACGAACATGAATATTTGTACAAAATTTCATGGCAATCCATCTGATATTTGTTAAGATATTTCAGTCTGGACCAAAGTGGTGGACTGGATGCTGCTAGCATAGCTAAGTCATCTTTCTGTATAAGAGCATTTTTTACTGCAGGAGAACTTTTCCCAGGGACCAACTTGTTAGGCAGCGGTCTGAATTGATGGTGTTATTCCACTGATCCCTCTTCAGGTAGGACCCAGTTAATGGGGGCAGGCAATAAGAGTGGCTAACAGTGGCTATAATTCTGCTGAGAGCAGCTTTGCTTAGTAAAACTGATTTGTTCAGGACAGAGGAGTCGTTAAGCACCGCGACCGAGCCTCCCAGATCCTAATGCCTTTCTAATCTCCTTTGGTATCGCTAAATCTTTTCGTTCTATACCACCATTAAACTTTTTTCACAGGTTCTTGGCAATGAATTAAATTACACTGGATATATTGAGCAAACTAACCATAAATTGGCCTTTGCTGCCCTCGCTGGTGCAGGTGGAAAGCTGAGAACACCAGTTAACTGGCTGCAGGTGCACAGCAAATGTATGGTACAGAAAATACAAAAAAAACTACTGATACACAGACTCCTGCATGTTTCTAGCCCCAGTTTGTGCCTCTTACAGCTGTTCTAAAGACATTTCCGAAATCCTCAAAGACTCACCACCTGGATCAAAAAATATTTTGTCAGGTGCACGATAAGAAAGATTTTTAACTGGTTTTCCAAGTTTCCAACTTTTTCAATTTTGGTTGACGTTACACAAAATACATCTTCGTTTAGTTTAGGAAATAGAGCTTTTTTCATTACATATATGCTCATATATTACCAAAATTCTCAGATTTCGACATAAAAGCAGGCAATTATCTGTCATTAGCAGGCAGGCGTAGCACAGGCACAGAGTCATTTGACAGCTAAACTAGTACTTTTTCATACTGGACTGCTTCATTGGACCTGAGTAAATATATTCTCAGGCTAATGCATATAAATAGAAGACCTATGTTTGAACAGCTGAGAGAAAGTGAAGCACCACGGAAGAGTTGGTGGTAGACAGAAATAAGGGGTTTGGGTTTGATATAAAGCCTAGAAAGACTTGGTGAGTGGCACCAAACCCAATGATACTATCTCAGTAGACACACCGGGGTGACGAGGGGTTAATCTCCTCTGAACCCCCGTTTTTCTCCCAAAACTGCTTGTTCACCCTGAATGGGAGCTTTTAAACTGAAATAATCCCGAGGTCACAGTCTGTTTCAGCTGTTTTATCTCTCTGGTTCCCTCAATGATTTATTCATGATTTGTCCGTGTGCACGTTGGACGACAGGCAGGTGCTGACAATCTTAACCCTTGTTCCTCTCTCTTTTCTATCTGACAAGGAACACGTACCACAAAATGATAGATAGAGGAGCCGGAGTCAGAGCTTTTGCACTGTACACATATTCAGAGAGACGTTTGTTGGCATAAGATGTTAATACAGGTGATTTTTCCAACAACAAAAAAAGGCTTTTTCGGCTCAGAACCAGCTCGTAAGGCCAGTTAAGCTGAATTCTCCAGCCCCTAAGTGTGACGTAACAGACAAAAAAGGTTTATTTTGCACGTTGGCCCCCCTTCCAAGTATAAAAAACACTGGCCAACTGTAGCCCCAGTCTGTGTTTTATAACACACTATAATGTAGTTTTACGCAGCTATAGTGTTTAATAATGTACAGTATTTGTCAAGAGCTGTGTTATATTATATTCATTATTTGTTTATACACCAGCCTCCACTTATGGGCGCCCACAGGGGGAGTTGTTGATTAATTAAATAATGTAATGAAGTGCAAATTTGAACAAAATTCGCAGAAAAAAGAAAATGCAAATTAATTTACATTTGCATCCACTACAGATATACGAATATTAGGAGTTTCATCGAGATAAACAGCTCGCGTCACTAAGTGCCAAACAGCCGAACCTTGGTGCGACAAAAAGAGGTGGTGTTGGTTCGGATCAAACTGAACCATAGTTCGGTTTGTTTCTAGTGTGAAAACATCATTGTCATTATTTTTGATGGTTTGAACTTTCGTACGAATTACAGGAAGTTCTGGCAGGCTATATCGAAAAAAAGGAAAAACATCGCAACAAAACAAAATGAGGGAAATGTGACGAGGTGAGTAAGGTTACAGTCTCCGATTTTGTCTCTTCAGTGGACATTTAAGTCACATGCTTCATGTACATCATGATTTATTCGCTGGGGTCTATTGCTCTTTGTCGCATCATCGATACTCCAACTTTTTCACCTTTAGCCAAACATAAAAACTGCAATATTTTGAGTTTTTTTAGTACATGTTCTGCTTTTCCATCAGGTTCTTTTATGCACAAACTGAAAATGTGCATAAAAACAGGAGGATGGAAAGGCATTGAATGTCCCCCGACTCATACTGTCACAACTGTAGATGAGTTTTCTAATACTTGCTGGTGTCCCAAACATAACCCCTGTGTCTCCTACCTGCCTCCCTGCATGAGATGCCTTTAATTAGCGTTCAAGCAGCCCTGCTCAATCAGCTCGTCAGTCTGTGGGTGTATGTAAAGTATATAAATATATATAAACCCTTCCCTTCATCAGTCAATGCTCCAGTGTGAAGGCCGTGCTATTGAGTTTTGTATTTTGGTTCCTGTCTGCTTCTAACCTTCGTTAAAATCCTCGTTTACCCCCTAATTCTAAATGCATTTTTAAATATGCTGGGAGGGAGGGTTGTAGCAGCATTTGAAGGTGTAGTTACTCTTTAAAAGAAAGGAAAGACCAGATGGATAGAGAGGGATAAACAGAACTGTTTGTGTCACTGTGAGCCATCCTCGCTGCCCCAGCTGTCGGTCACCTGTCAGGACGCTGACTGAGTGACGAGGGACTCTTCTGTCGGACAGGTGGGGATCAGGTGGAGGTAGAGACACGTCAGGTGAAATAAAGAAACAGAGTGACAGAGAAACAGGAAGTGACACGGGAGGGTGATCTCGTCACCTGCACATCCTGTGAGAAAACCTCTTGTTTGAGAGTTAACAGGTTTAGACACTGAGGGTCGGAGCAGTGTCACTGCAGAATGAGGTGTAATTGTGCGCTGTTAGCATCCAGCTGCTACTGACCGCTAGCAGAGCTTACCTCTTAATATGTTATTACCCAACATTTAACCCCAGTTTTTCTTTGATATTTCCCCCAATACAATGAATCACTTTGTAATAATCCTGAATTATCCTAAATAAAAAGCTAGATAAAACAAGCAAAGGGACTTTTCACAACCTGGAAACCCAAAAATGATTCTTACTAGCGGCTTAGATTAAGGACATCTGGGACTAGCATACTGGTTGTCCCAAGAGTTAAAACGAAACGCAGTGAAGCAGCACTTAGTTATTATGCGACACATTTAAGTCAAAACTTCAAAACTTTCCTATTTTACACTGCCTACTCCACCCAGTAATGGCTAAAAACTATCTTCTTAACATAGCTTTTAAATAGCCTTCATTTTTTATTGTTTTTAATTTAATTTAATTGTGCATCTAAACGTATTTTCTGTTCTTTTATCTTTTTAACTTCCTTTAAACTTTACTTGCTTACTCGATTGTATCGCTTGCCTGTATTTTTGCACTTTTATATTATACAAATCTTTTGACCTTTTTGTATTTTTATTACCCTGTAAAGCACATTGAGTTGCTCTGGTGAATGAAATGTGCTATACAAATAAAGTTGCCTTGCCTTGCTAGTGATTCAAATCAGCAAAGTGACTCTTGATTTCCACTTCTGCTGTATACTGCATGCAAGCTAAATATAAATAATATGTGTGTTTAATTGTTTTGCACTGTGCTGGTCGAGTGATTGACATGTCCTTCCTCCCCCAATGAGATCCTCTCTTCTTTGATTCCCTTCTGATGACCTGAGTGATACTGTGTGATATACAGTATCAGGAGTGACCTGTTGATCTTAACACCTCTCAGGGACATTCCTCTAGTTGTCCTCACTTACACTGTGAGGTATGAACACTTATTTATATGCCTGGAAATATAACCTTCTGACCAATATCGGGGTTTGTTTTTTTCCCCACTGAGAACATGTGGCATCAATCGGGTTTTTTTAGCTAGATTCTCCCACTTTAATCCTTCCTCTTGTGAGACAGAGTGCAGAGAGGAGGAAAAAGAAAGATGGGAGTGTCAGCGAGGAAGCACACGGCAGCTGAGGGCCATTAATCACTGTCATGGCGGAGAGAGAGACGGAGGATGAAAGACATGAGAGATGGAGCGCAGCAGACACGGCAGGAATCTCCTCCAGAGATGAGATGAATCAGCCTTTTCAGCGACCTTCGCTTTGTTGTTGATGTGAGGCTGTGACATCGCATCCTCCTCGAGGCCAAGTACTGAAGGGCTCCGAGTCGGTGAAGCAGGAGCGTCCTGGTCAAAAAGGGAGGGGGAAGTGAATGCATCACACGCTCTGACCGACAAACGCATATGGATTGTGCATTGAATTACTGCCAGTCTTGCGGCTCCCAGAGGCCCCCGAATATCTCATGAAGACAACTTGAGTTATGGATCATGAAAATGTCCAGACTCCAGTGGGAAAGTCAGCTCATCAAACCCAACGTTGTACCAGTGGTGGAAGAAGTACTCATGTGTTTAATACCGCTCTGTAAAAATACTCAAAATGTACTTGTTGGGCAGAAAGGTCCCTTTCAGAGAGTTATATTATTATATAGGCCTATATTATAATACTGGATTGTTATTACTGATGCTGGTGGAGGTGGAGTGCATTTTAACTACTTTATATACTGCTGGATAGTTAAATCTATAACGCAGTACCATATTTTATAAATTGATCACGTTTTGTTTGTAAAATCTGGAACCATGAAATGTTTTTGCATGAAAAATTACTTAAATGATTGATTCAAATTGATGAATTGTCAGTTGATTAATGGACTAATCGTTTCAGCTGCAAAAATATTGATCTGTAAAGTAACTAGTGACCCCAGCTGTCAGATAAATGTAGTGGAGTAAAAAGTAGCATGAAATTGAAATACTCAAGTAAAGTAAAAGTACCTCAGAACTGTACTTAAGTACAGTACTTGAGTAAATGTACCTAGTTACTTTCCACCACTGACACAGATCAGAAAGGTCAAAGGGCAACTTAACACCCTGTTTTAGCTTCAAATAATAAAAAAAAAAGTTCACCTCCCTCACAGCGGTCAGATCATTGCTTCAGTGTTCCTCTTTATTTCTAAAACGGACACGTTTCAGCAGTTTTGAGCCATTTTAATGCCAAGATATTACATCTGATGAGCATCCACAGTTCAAAGAACTGTAGTTACATTATGTAACTTTTGTTTTAACGTCTATAGACGGCTCCGGGGCTGTAGTAGTAGAAGTAAACAAGCCACCATTACTGCGGTGGCACTGTACTTAACCGTAATGTAAGAAAAGTAAGAAAGTAAATACCGTAGTCCAATTTTGAGGTACTTTACTTGAGTATTTCTATTTTCTGCTACTTTTACTCCATTACAGTTCAGAGGCGAATATTGTGCTATTGTACTGTAAATATTGTCAGACTTTATGTTATAAAGAAAAAAGAAGGTCAGAAAGAGGGAGGAAAGGGAATGAAGAGGAATGAGTGAGATGGTAAATCATTTCTCTTGCCCACATCTCATACCACGACTCTGGCCTGCTGCGCTGCGGTCGACTCCTCAATGTGAACCAGATACTTGAAATCACGATACTTTATTATTGTGGCCAGCCTGCAAATCTATAACATCCCTTTCGTTTCAAAAGTGGAACGTGCGGATTGCATGTTCTGAATATATATTTTTTTGTGGCCTCGGGCCCGAGATGTTGGGGTGGAAAAAAAAAAGAGAAAGTTAAGAGTATGATGAATGTGTTCTGGCCAGAGAAGAGTGGGTGGTCTGTATCTGTCAGCGCTGCTATTACAGCAGACAGCGGAGTTACAGGCCAATAAGCCGCGCTATCATCACCGTCATCAGCGGAAGATCCCCTTACAACAGCTCTCAGCTGTCCACATCAACCCTGACAGCCCCAACATGTACTTACCCAGAGAGCTCTGCACTTTAAAAAAAACGTGGCTGTTTTCACTGTATGTTCTTAAAGGGCCGGGTCCACCCAAATGGAAATAGGTTTTCTCACTCACTGCTGCGACACATACATGTAGGAACTAGATGCAAAGTTAGTGATCAAGGCGGTAACAATAGAGTCCTAATACCCGGTAATGAGTTAGCGTCTCGTCTGGAAGTCAGTGGGTTTCTTGGTTTTTGGTTCAATGCCTGAAATAAGATCTGTTGTTAACACAAGCTGAAGAGATTTTCACGTTTTGTCCTACGACATAAAATCCGTCAGTAAATACCCCACTCCTGAATTTTGAAGCTTTTATGTGTCTTAAAAAAGATGGTTGCTAACAAGTGACTAAATGAGACTACAGAGGTTGCCGGGGACATTAAACGTCGTCATGCCAAACACAGAAACTCATCTACTCACTCGTCCGCCTTCACAGCCTCGTTGGGTTTATACTGCAAACTGTTCTAACTCAGACTTTCCCAAAGGCTTCTGTAGAAACCAAATTACAGGTGTGAAGCTTAGTGGTGGTGATGCTGAAGTCATGTGACCGTGGTTTAGTTGGTTTATAGCCTAATGTCAGCTTTTTACTTCTGGTGATTGCATTTATGCTTCAAACATCATAAAAATGGTCATTCTTTTCATTTGTGAAGATTATCTTGCTGAACAAAATGTGTAAGTATCATAAACTGTTGTTTGTCACAGAGCTTATTTTCTGCAATAATCCAAAATCCAATGGAAAAATCCCATTGGCTTTTTGTGGAGGGAACCAGGGCGATGCTAACTTCCGGGTTGGCCTACAAAACTATGTAATTCCTGCAGCGCTCTATGTGGGAACTTAAAAAGAATTTACACTGTAGGTATTTTTTAACTACTGGGTACCTATTCGAATATTATGGGGTGCAGTATGTTCATTACTGAGCAAGAGAGCTGGAAGTTTGGGGGAAGATGGGATAAGAGTTCTGTAGCATTTTATAAATCTGCTGTGATTTATTTCAAAATTAACTAAACATTTTCGAAAGACAAGTGAAATTCACTGATTTCACTGTGATTCCACTGAATCATTTAAATGCTGTTGTGACGTGGGCTCCGTCAGTCTGGATAATCCACAGATCCAGAGTACAGGTAGGGTGTATGTGGTTAATTCGAAATGATCAATGATTATATCCATGATATTGCAGAGTCTGGATCTGACGTTGCGGCCCACCTGCTGCCCCCGTGTTCCTGCTCGGCGGCCACTGCTGCTATTGTTGTTATTGGTCTAATTATTAGTATAACTATTATAATAATGCTATTAGTATTATTTTTATTTACATTAGCATCAACACCATTAGCACTATTATTACTTTACATCTGTATGTAGAACTGTACTGTACTACTGTATATTCTCTTTCCTCCTGCTCTCTCTCTCTCTCGATGACCGCCCACCCAGAGCCTGGTTCTGGATCTGGTTCTGCTCGAGGTTTCTGCGTTACATGGAGTTTTTCCTTGCCACTGTCTCCTAGTGCTGCTCTTGGTGGGAATTGTTGGGTCTCTGTAAACATAAAGAGTCGGTCTAGACCTGCTCTATATGAAAAAGAGTCCTGAGGTAACTTTGTTATGATATGGCGCTATATAAATAAAACTGAATTGAATTGAATATTGCACGTAACTGTCCCATACTACTAGCGGAAAGTAAGAAAAGGACACAATTTGTTTTTATGGTAGTATGAAAGTATTGTATTGGAAATTCAAAATGAGAGAAATTTCTGTAATAATCCTCATGTTCCTTCACAGCATCTTCCCCGTTACTCCTTATACTGTGTGTGTGTGTGTGTATATATATATATATATATATATATATATGTTTTTCCTGGAGCCGTGACTCTCATTCGTTGGAATCGAAAGAGCAATTTACTGGAGCAATATGAGCCCGAGCACTATAATTACTGAGCTAAACAGGAGAGCTGCTACAAAAACAGTGTGACATTGGTTCGTAGCGCTGATTCATGTTCAAAAAAAAAAAACATGAGGGCAAATGCAGGCAACACTTTGTTATCAGTGAGATTGGGGAGGAGAATAATGAGGTCAGCTATGAGCCAACTCCACTGTGTTACATTAATGAGGTTGCTGTCTGCAACTGTGGCCAGCTACAAGGGCACACACACACCAGATCACCTAGCATTATCTGTCCTCTTGTCACTTGGCCAGAGCCAAAGAAGAGTAGCAGAGCGCGGATCAGACTGTGCCACTGCTCTGCTTCCCTCTCCAGCTCATGTTAGACCCTCTGACAACACAGCATTGATTTATGACTCCTGCAAACAGACACAGCCAGCAGACAGCGCAGCGCAGCACAGAACGAGCATGCACGCGTTTCCGTGTGTGTTTTGTACTCACGTGATTGATTATCCTGTGTGTCTCGTCTGTGGCATTTTTGAAATGTAATCTCTCTGAACAGCATGAGAGGTGTGAGACCCCAGAGAAAACAACACCCCCACCCTCCCCAGCCCACGTCTGGTCTGTGCAGGCTCTCCTCGCCTGCATTGTATTAGCATACCTTTGCTCAGGCGTGCTAGGAAATTGAATTCCCCCTCTTCCTGTAAAACCTTCCCCAGGATTAAACCGTCACCGTGTGATTTACTGTAAGCCTGCTATAAACAGTGTCATCCCACCATGCAGCGCTGATTGATGCGCCCAGCAAGAGTTTTGTGTTGCCACATTGTCACGCCGTCATACATTTCAATTTGCTTACTGCACAATGACAACAGCACTATAATACAATGGAGGATTGTTTGCTTGGCAGTGACACATAAAACTTTTCAGGGATTGAAGCGAGGCAAGAAAAGATGACTGAATGAAGCCACAATGTCTCATTTAAAGGACATAGTTTTAGCAAGTGCAAGTAAATGTTAGCATGTTCAGCTAACTAGCTTATTACCTGCTACAGTACAGTAGTAACTAGTGTTGCTTCCAAAGCTAAAGAGCATATCGTTAGCTAACAACATTTTTTTGTGGCTTAGCAAACAGTTCTGGCTTATTACAACTTGGGTCTTATTGCCATAGTTTTGCCCTGGGTTGTCCCTCAGGCGACGTAGCGGATGTCCTATTTGCCTTATGGAGGTTGTAGTTGTTGTTGTTGTCGGCTAAAAAAGAAAAATGACATGTTTATTCACAGTTCATTTTCTGCTACAATGACACTAGAACCAAACATCAATGAAAAATAAGGCAGTAAAGGACAGTGCTTTTTTTAGTGAAGATGGAAATACAACATTAGTTGTTATCTAACATGTTATTTGCTAAATTGTTAGAAGTGTATACAACACTCAGTATAATGAGGGATTGTTTCCAATGTTTTGGTTTTGACTGATAAAGTAGATGACTTCACTAAACACCATCAAACTCTGTTGTAGCAAAGTTGCCATGTTTCCGGATTGTTTGGTTAGTACGATGTTATCATTACTGATTGCAGTGATACACCAACGTTATAATAAATTGAAATTATCCTTTAACGCTTCCGCACTGACGCAATCCCAACACCGACAACTCTGGCACTGCTCCTCATTTTTCTTCCCCTGCGTTATGTGTGTGTATGCCTCTGTGAAGCTGATGATAAATGAGCGCAGCGGATCCTGAGAGAGCTCGCAGAGGAAAGAATAATGGGTATTTAAGCACACTTGTAAATTACCAACACATTTATCTTACACTGTCCCCTTAGGGATGTCTGACAGCACAGCACACAAAGTATATAAAGCTCACATACATCTGTTCCACATAGCCTTATTGGATCTGCTGACATCACTTAAATACAAACTGTCACCACATGTACCATAATTCATACTTTGACAAAGCTCATAAAGGTGCCTTTGCACCTGTGTGTGTGATAGAGCCTGTCTCAGCAGGTGTGTGCCGGGTCACGCAGAGTGCACAGCGATGTTTATCTCTAAGTACCGCAGACAGGCATGCTGGACCGCCTGGTGGGAAAGTGGGATTACAGCTATCTGTTCCTCTGCGGCGTGCTGAGCGCCAAGCCTGTGATTTTGCAGTTACATGTTTCCATCAGCGGCACACATGCTGTCCGCCACTTTGTTATGCAAAGGCATTTTGACCTAGCAAAACAGCTGGTCATGTGACGGCACCAAAAAAAGATGAATGTTTGGCGTTTTCAGTTACAGGAGAGATTGTGAGATTAATGGGAATGAGCTTTATTGTTATTAATTATGGATTGAAATATATATCAGATAACTGCTCAGTTCCTGAACTTGATGACTTTGCTTTGACTTTTTCGTTGGACTGCATCCTGCTAAGCTCAGAGTTGTTTTGAGCCGCCTGCCAAAGTTTCGATCATAACACAGCTTTGTGTTTCTCCAGCCGCAAACCTGCTGAACGCCAGAGCTCCAATTCATCATCCTCATTCATAAACAGTCATTAATGTTTATGGCAGGTGTCGTGACATGTTTACGACAGCATTATGTCTGCTTTACGAGGCCACTGTCAAGTCAGGTTTTTACGACTGTGGCACTCCGGAGGCAGCGAGGGGACGGCTGGCAGCGTGTCCAAGAGGTTCTGTGATGTTTAATCAGTTACTCGAACACCCTCGCACATAAAAAGAGAGAACAGCGGTTGGCAGGGAAGTCGGTCTCTTTAACGGGGGTTGGCCATCAAACCTTCTCATTAAACTCTCTGGATCCAGGCTCCCCTGTTCTTGAGGGCTTTTATAGGAAAATCACTGTTCTCAATTTGCTAGCTGTTGTAAAAGTTGTGTTCCAGGTAGTGGTTCTGGTGGGGGTTAAGCAACACCACAGAATCCTTCACCGTCCTGCTTTATGGCACGCCATAAAGCTGTTGGCAGGCTGACAGCAGCAGTATCTTTTTATCCGGCAGCTAATTTAAGGAAGGAGATTAAGGTTGTGAATTACATTCATGGCACTGGCTTTTTTCCTATTTGTTGATAGTGACAAAGGCTTTGGTTTGAGGCATGTGCTGCATGCAGATTATATGACGTTAAATATCCATAAATAATTGACTTCATTCAATTTTATTTATTTTTTAATTTTTGATTATTTGGTACCACTCTCTCTGTCCCTCCTCTTCAAGCCCCTATATCATTTTTTTCCATCCATCCACCAGATGCCCTCGGACTTTCCCTCCTTTCCCCATCACCTGACTGCCCCACCCATCGTCACACCTGTTCCCACTTCCCTCATCTGCTCTGCAGTTGCCTGGCCTTCCCTGGCCACCTCCTTGCCTGCATCTCATTCACCCATCACTCACTCACTGCATATACGGGGCCACTTCCATTGTTCCCTTGTCAGAGCGTCCTAGTTGCAATGTTGCTGTTTTGTCTTGTCTTGGCCTGTCTGCCTACCTACCTGGACCTACCTGTCTGCCTGCCTGCCTGCCTGCCTGCCTACCTACCTGGACCTGCCTGCCAGCTTACCAGTACCTGCATGTAAGCATTTTTTCATCAATAAATCACTGAAATCATCCTGTCTACATCGACTATCTGTCTTTCCCTTGTTGCCACTGTCCCTCACTGTTGTAACAGGTTTTTAAATCAAATCTGCAGCTCTCCTCGACTTTACGGAGATTTATAGTGACTTTCAGCTCATTGTTTAGCTGTCTGGCCAACAACTTTACTGTTTTGGTTCACTCTCACTGCTCTCATAGTGTCATTTTTGACTAAAAAGCCCCTAAAACCCAGTGTACAGTACCTGCTCAGCAGCAAACAGCAGACAGACACAGTTAGAGACCAGCTGGTGAACATAGTGGAGGATTTAGCAGCTAAAGAGCCAGATATTTCCCTCAGGAGTTGGTAGAGACCAAAAACTGAGCTAAAAAAGAGTGAATATTGGACTTAAATTCATCAGGTGACACAAACACGACGCTAAATGAATAATTATGTTGCTCCTTAACTGCTGGATGTGTAAATAAGCGACTGATTTCTCACAAGGCAGAAACATCTTCTGCCCCCAAGTGGCCAAAAAAATCAAGTTATTACAGATTAAAAGTAGTTTTTGAGCCTAATCTTAACCACAGAGGTGGCAGATTCACATTGTTTTTTATTGGGAATATGGGTAGTTTTGTAAGGCACTGAAAAACAATGTCTTCCTGGTGGTAGGGTCAACAGATCAAACAATGCTTGTTTCGGAAATTTAGTGATTTAAGTATGAGTATTCCTGACACAGCCATGTAGCACCCCATCCAACCAAGTCACCATGATGCCCTAGTTTTAAAACAAGTACCATTTTTCTAAATGGCAGAGATGCATCGGTTGAGTTTATTCTCACAGCAGAACTTCACTAGTCGGTATAAGCATTCAGAGAATACGGTCAGGAGTATCTCTTTAAATAACCAATCTTTGAGTTGAAATAGTGTGTGTGCCACTGGAGAGCTTGGACGTGCGCTGCCCTTCTCTGTGGCCTGGCAAGCACTTTACAAACAAACATAAGCAGTTTTATTGATAGGGTAATCCTAGACTGATTAATGGCCCAATAATCAGCCGTAACCTGCAATAAATCAGCCGCTGATCAATACAGCCTGTGCTCTGCAGCCGTGGTCAGATCATTACCATGTCACTGTATATCTACCATTAGCACGGGAAGGCAGAGTGCTGAAGGGAGGGGAGAGGAGTGGAAGAAAAAGTGCTTCCTTTCTAATGTGTTGGAAATGGGATTGATAGAGAGGTCTTTTTTTATTTCAGTTTTCTACCCCCCGTCTTCCTCCCTCCCCCTCTCTGTCCTTTCAGTCTGATTAATGACCGAACAGCAAAGGCAGTGATAAAGATGGAGAGGGATGAGCAGGATGTTAAATTATGATAATGACAGCACAATTAATGACACTGGGAGACATTATTCTTCAGCCTTTCTGCATCTCACAGCTGCTGGAAGATGTACAGTGTGCTCGTGCTGTTAAGGTGCGCTCTTATAGCAACCTGCCTCAGATAGTCTAAACTATATGAACAAATACCTAAAATGGTTAAGAATTAGAAATAATAATACCGAGGCCGCTTGGCCGTTTGCAGCCATTTCAAACTGGTCTGAAATTCTACATTATGCTTTTGCAGAGTTAAAGGGTAATTCCAGTATATTTCAACCAGGTGTTTTCCCCCTAATTGTGGCTCTATGGGTCATGCTAACTTTGCTCTCGCCACCTCTTTTGTAGAGATTCAAGGAAACGAGTAATCATGGAAAACAATGTATATTAGTTTTCCAAATATACATCGTTTTTACATGAATCATTTCAAATGCTTGACAGCAAGCTAGTACGCTAGTAGCAGTGAAAGTATTATTCTGTGTTATATTTGTGACAACACTGGGCATGTGAACGTGTATTGATACTGAAATCGGTGGTGGAATATTACCGAGTACATTTACTCAAGTACTGTACTTAAGTACAACTTTGAGGTACTTTTACTTTCATTTTTATTTCCACTGCACTACATTTCAGAGGGAGATGTTGTACTTTTTACTAATAATTTGACCCCAGTTACAAGTTACTTTATAAATTAAGGTTTTTACACAAAACTTACAAAGAGCTTATAAAATACGATTTGTGTTAAGCGGGGAAGCAGAGAGAGCACCCACGCACAGACAGACCCGGAGGCTCAAGCTGTTTCAGAGGTTTATTAACGCCGATACAGGAGGGCCAGCAAACAGGCAGGTAGAACTCACGTCACCTAGTACACGCAACGCAGAACACACAGATCACAATGGACCGACAACGAACAAAGCACAGGGGCTGGTATAAATAAGGACGAGACTAACAAGGTAAGCAGGGGCAGGTGTGTAATGGGGAGCAGGTGCAGATAATCAAGCTTAAGGGAGACACGAGGGCAGGAACAAACAGGAAACAAGACAGACAAGACTTCAAAATAAAACAGGAAACAGAGAAGATAAAACCTAACAAATTGTTATAAATGTAACTACCCAATGTAACAGTTTATACAAGTACAGCTGAAATTATATTTCAAGTTGATTATTATACATATATATATATATATATATATCAATTATTTGACTAAATTAGTTGGCAACTTTTTTTAAAACTTTGATAATCGTCATTTTTCATGCAAAAACATTTCAGCTTCTAATTTTAATTGTGAAAGTGTCTTTGGGCTCTGGGTAACTGTGACAGCATTTATCACCATTTTCTGATTTTGTTTTTTTACAAACTGTATAATCAATCGAGTGAAAACAATCAGCAGATTAATCCATAATGAAAATAATCATTAGTTGCAGTCCTATACAGAAAAGTTAAAACAGAGCAGTAAAATCCGGATTTTACATTAATGCATGAGTAATAATAATCCAATGAGATCATAATAATATAACAGTCACAGGAAACATTTTTCTGCATTGAGTAGTTTAATACTTTTAATACATTTTCCTGATTATACTCAGCATACTTAAGTAAAGGATCTTAGTACTTCCTCCTCCACTGACTGAAATTAAGAACAATCTACCTCATGAGTCAGGTGTCACTTTGCCCTCAGCTCTGTCTGCTTGAAGCAAACTCAACATGCAGCCAGTGAAACATCAGACGCTATATGAAAAGGTGATATGGACACAGACTGAAATGAAAGTGTCCCTGAAATCAGAGCTCAGATTAGAGGTCAGGATTTGGTCAAAGCACATCCCAGATCCACAGAGATCGCTCTTTGCTGTGACAGATGGGAGAGGCGGGGCACACGAAAAAAGACGGAAATAAGGATCAAATCAACTAAGTGAGCGGAGGAGGAGAGGACGGGCCGGGGTAAAAGGAAGTGAGGATGACAAGTTGCACGCAGAAGAAGAAGCGTGTGGGGAGATAAGATAGCGCAGACGTAGAAGAGGGGAGGACGGAGAAGAAGGGAGGTAATTTGAGAGAGAGAGAGACCAGTACAAGAGGCTGAGGCAGGGCTGACAGTGGGCCATTCATCCTCCATGCTACAAGAGACAAACTGCTGGCAGAGCAAGACAGGCCCCATAAATCACTACGCAGTGCACACACAGACACACACACATACACACACACAGAGAGACACACAGACAGAGACAGAGACACACAAACACACACACACACAGACAGAGACACACACACACACACAGAGACACACAGAGACAGAGACACACACACAGAGACACAGACACACACACACAGAGACACACACACACACACACACACACACAGACAGAGACACACACACAGACAGAGACACACACACACACAGAGACACACATACACAGACACAGAGACACACACAGAGACAGAGACACACACATACACCGAGACACACACAGTGACACACACACACACACAGATGAATTCAATTAATATATAATATTTCACCAAAAAATTTGACAAAAGCACCCAAGTAAAGAATTTGTGTAGCAAAATCTTTTTCTAACCCCATTAATTATCTGACAACTCTGTTGTGTGGAAAACTACGTGCAGCGTGAACTCTGATCACTTTTTTATTAAAACAACATGAGTTTGTTTGGCTGCGCTGTAAACAGATAAACCAGCTGCTCAGCAGGTGTTTGCTGTAATATTAAACCGCACCTGCTGTTACCACCAGTGACCACAGGTGTCGCCACATCAAGCACAACTGAAATATTAAGGATTACAACTTTTAATTGAATGAAGGACTTTTACTTGTTATGAAGTACTTTTACACTGTTTTATTAGTCATTTTACTGAAAGGAGCTGCCAACGCTGCTTTGGTCGCTCTATTTCTGGAAAAATACGGACCACATATTCCCGTAACCTTTTAGATTTTCCGCTCACAGTCCAGTAATACTTAGCTGGCGGTGGATTGTTCTTCCCCTCTGTCTCTCTGATCGGCACTCTCTCTGTGGGCTCTGTCAGTCACAAACCTCCCACTTTCCTCCCCCGCCCAGAGCGGGTGAGGAGTGCCAGTTCCTCTTCACCCGGCCCTGACCTCTGCGCCGACATGCACGCCGTGTTTTGACAGCGGGCCACGCGCTGACCACAGCTGCGGGGCAGGTCGGGGAGCGGCTGCCCTCGTGTTTTCCCTGGAGGATATTCCTATTTTTTATTTCAGTGATTATTAAGGTCAGACCTTTCTGAAACAATTAATTAAACAGGGTAAGGATGTGATTCACTCAACAGCTTCTTCTGCGGCACAAAAGATGCCTGCCCTATCTCGCCTTTTAAGAGCTGCTAATCCACCTTCAAATACTTCAGTGTCATGGATATTAATGGAGACATTTAGTGCTGGTTCAGGCTTTTCAACTGCCAAGAATTAAATTGTTGGAGAAATACTGAATCCTGTGAGACGTGGGCAAATGTAACCTCACCGAACAGAGGCACATGATACTGTATGAGCTATATCTGTTTTCCTATAAAGATGTGTACCCGTCCAACCGTAAAAACGGTTTTTAGACTGTTTTTCAAGTAATACATAAACAGTTTTGAAGATAAGAGCAGTTTCCTGTAAAGATGAGATCTGTCACTCTGTGCTCGCCTTATGGTTTCTTTCCTTTCTCTGTCACAGCAGACATTTATAAAGTTGAATATTACCCATAATCCACTCCAAAGTATTGACCATATATTATAATTATAAATATTAACACAAATGCTCATGTAAACACCCATAATATTCCCCTCATTGTATATTATATCCGTAGTCACAATTTGAGCCAATCTGAAAGTGTTCCTATTCTTCCTCTCCTAAGTTTTCTGGTAGAATAAAACGCTTCAGTAGCTTACGATGGAAACAAAAAACTAAATTGTCACAAACACACTGCAACAAAAAGAAAATGAAAACAGCAATAAGCACAATAACTATCTATGTGAGATTCATCAGTTTTTGTTTTAGTGACGTCTTGAAAGAAAATCTACTTCATCCTACAGCACTGTTCACAAAGTAATACTGTGAAGATATGTATAAGACCACATATTTAAATATAACTAGTATGGCTCATTTGCTGCAAATCTACAGAAACACAGAGTGACTGATGTTTGTCCAGTAACTACATTACTTTACGTTAATGCACCTACACATGTGTTTGTGGGCGAATACTATATGCACACTCTGAATAGTCCCTATTATGTGTAATGAATGTAAACAGCGCTGTAACAGCTGGTGTTTTAATGGCGTAAAATATGACAGAGCGCAGCATGGTGGCTCTCACTCATTATGTTTACAGCAAGCACAGGATATAAATCGTTAGTGTGACCCAGGTCATATTTAACCCAAAGATAACAACTCTATAGGCAGCAACGAAGGAGAGTGAATGTGACTCACATTAGCAATGCGGCAAACAGTAGACGGCATTGTACTATGTTTTTGTATAAGTGTCACATATATTGTGTATGTGTGATGGCAATAAAAGCAAAAATGGAGAGCTAGAAAGTTAGAAAAGCTGTAAAACTAAGATATATTTCCCCATAATTAAAAATAAGCAAATAGCATCTCAAGAGACCAAAGAACAAAGTACAAAAAAATGTATAAATCCCATTACAGCCTCTGGGTCTTAAGATAGAGCCTCATAAATTGTGCTGCATGTGATCTATCTTTGCTCTTCAACTACACGTGTGCTTGAGGGGAGTATTTTTAAAATGCACCGAGGATATATGGGTACCATTTATGTGGAGATGTATCCAGCGCATAAAAGCTTTAAAATGAGGACAAATGAAATAACTGTCATTTTTGTCATTTAATTTCCCCTTCTTTCCCTGTCTGTCTTTAATATGGGTCAGTGATTCCCTTCTTGGCCTCTCTTCCATTGCCTTCAACCATATGTGAACCAGTGGGGTCAGGTCAGGGGCGGTGAGGTCAAATCTCATTAGAGTCGAGTTTTCCAACTTCACCTTCCCACCCTCCCTGTCCTCCTCCTCCTCCTCCACCTTCCCCTCAGGAAGATAGATGCAGTGATCTCTTGTCTCTGTCATCAGTCTAAGCCCGGATGATTGAACACATGGAGAGAAGAAAAAGAGAGAGGGGAGTAAAATGGGAAGACGAAGGTCGGAGAAGGGTGACGGAGGACATAAAGCTCCTGTTGAGCAACGGCAGCGAAACTCACCCATGATTTATTTGGCAGAAATCTGAATAAATGTAAGTTCATAAGCTCAACTGACTGATCAATAAGTCCCACTACCCATTTACTATTGAAACTTTTGATACGTTTTGCAAAATTTGCTCCTTAGTTTCCGACAGTCAGGTTGAAAGCAGGCTCCTAATTTTGCAGACTGAAATGACAAATGTTGCTAGCTGGAGCTAGCTTGCTAATTAAGCTAATGTTAGCTCCATGAGTTTGTTGAAAAGGACTTCACCAGCTTACACTTTACATTACACTGATACATAAATGATATCATGCTAAAAGACTGAGGTCTTTGTACACCAGAGGTGAATTATTTTGTGTTTTTTAGCACATTAATATTTTTTGTGAATCAATATCTTGTCAATAAATCATTCACATTCACAACATTGAAGATGGCGGCTCATCTGATTGTTTTCGGTTCACAAAATGCTGTCCTTAATGATCTTAATGGCGAGAGTCACGTTTAAGCATGTGGGCAAATCCAAAGTGTGACCTCATGCCTAGTTACAGTTGCTAGGATTAGACAATCCATGGTCAATTAAATGTGCAACAAATGGCCTTTGACTGACTGGTTGCTTGTCATCAAATGTTGCCTTTGTTGAGTACAGTTAAATTAAACTTTTGGTTCATTAGTTTCATAACACCTTGCCAACCAATGGCAGGCAGAAAAAGACTTTGTGATTGTTTGCCAGTGCAGTTGCAGCCAATTACAGGACTCAAAAGGAGAGGCATTAATCAAATCTTTAGTACTGTGGCAGACATCAGATTGCAGAAGCCTGCAAAACAAATATGTCACTGTCGGCAAGGCCATACAGCAGGCATTTAGGGGATTGCTTTAAGTCGATGGCTCAGCTGCAAGCTAAGCTAATGTGGAACAGGGGCCTCTGGGAACTATTTACTGTAGTGGGAGTTGGAGGGGGAGAGTGTGGAGGAGTGAAGCTGCCTTCATTCTCCCATCCCTCATTTTCTGTCTCTTCTTAATTCTTTCTGTCTATTTTTCCACCTTTTGTCTGTTTTTATTTAAGCCGACAGGCTGAACTGGGGGGCGTGGGATGAGGATGAGAGAACAGTGTAAAAAGGGAGGAGACAGAGGAAATGAGATAAAGACAAGCGGCAGGGTGAGCTGCAGTGAAAGAAATGAGAATGCAGAACTGGTTGGAGGGGGAGAAAACAAAGACTGATACAGTGTTGAGTAAAAAACAAAGGTATGGGGTTCCCTTTAGTGAATCAGTTTATGTTTCTGGAGCAATGAAGAGGTGGCCTTTGTCATCTTGGAGTGCTTGTTTTCTCATGCATACTGAACTTAAAGGCTAGATTGTATGAAAATACTGTCACCATTACAATGTGTAGCAGAAGCAGTGTGAATATGACTGTGTAAATGAAGTTTTCTTTTATTTAACCAGATAAAAGTACCATTAAGATCATTGAAAGGCCATCATAGCCTCCACCTGGCTGCATCTTCCTAATATCTCTCCTCTGTGAAGAACTCTGTCTTTTACCTTTGGTTTTAGTCTCAAACTAAATATAATGCCGCACACTTTTGGACAGTCTCTACTCAAAGGCATTCATAGTGTTGCACAAAAAGTTATGAATGTAGTTGTGAGAGCTTGAGAAGAGAGAGCTTGGCACACCTGGCCAATTGCTGGGCAAAGTGGGCATAATTATCCAAATGTCTGTTTGGTAAAGTTACGCTGTTAGATCTGTCAGAAAAGCACTTTGTTTTCAGCATACAGAGGCTACACCTACTTAGCACTGCACTCCTATAACATTATTGGACTTGAAAATCGATGCAGTACAACCAGAGATGTGGAGCGGGCTGCAGAAGTCTGGTAACCCCGCTTCTTTCTAACTCGCACACCAGCAGATTTTTTTCATCTTCAAACTTGTAGTCTTCAGCCCCAACCGATGCAGATTCAAATGATTTATCAGATTTCACACAGCTCCCTCTGGAGCCACAAGAGTTCCCCTTTAAGGTGCTCATACAGGTATCTGAATTTTCAAAAAAGCATCTGAATAAATTAGAAAACAAAAATGTTGATAGAGTGCTTTCTCCAGGTCCTTTAAAAACTAACGTGAACTCACCGAGTAATAACCTCAGAATATCAGGTCCTGCTGTACACTGTAAGTTTACCAGTGAGCTGGTTACCACATGGATTGATAACAGGGATGTCAAAGTAACATGCATTTTAACCTGCCCTCTGCATATTGAGCTCATTGAACGTATCGGTGATGAAATGCAACTGTAAGTCTTAAATGAAGCCCGTATCAGTGATCTCACCTTGTTGACATACAGTGAGGAGTTTATGGATCAATAGCTGTCACAGCTCAGGAGTCCTACGCTCTGTAAAGCTGCCTGCTTAAAAAGATTATGACAGCACTGTGGGTGTGTGTGTGTATGTGCACGAAAAAAGAATAAATTACAGGGTAATGATATTAAAAGCACAAAGTCGTTAAGATGCCAAGTTAAGACACAATAAATCCAGTCATGGCTTCTACAGCCTGTCCCCACGCTGGGTAATTAAATTAGATTTATAAGCCATATTACATCAGTGCTAGATACTTCATCCACCCTCAGCTCCTCCATTTTGCCCCGCTTTATTAGACGACCTGACAGCCGGCGAAAAATATGGTGAAATGTTTCAGGTCCCGGGCTGCGAGAGCTCTGCACTGGGCACTCTGTCTTTGGCGGTGTCAGTCGTGTCCACTGATAATATATTAAGCGCTCCACTTCTCTGCAGAGCGCGGTAGTAGCAGGGCTGCCTATGACACAGTCAAACAGCTTCATCATCATCCACAGTCACTGTTACTACTGCTTTACTGCTGCTTCCACCTCATCCCACCCTTCTTCACCCTTCTACACCTCAATGTTAAGGTACCCTAACCTGTTGAGATGTTTAATAAAACCTGTTTAATATGCCCTCTATGTAGCAAGGTGAAAAGTAAGGGTGTAGCGGTCAGGATGGTGGAGACTTTCATATGGGAGACCAAAGCTTCCGTCCTGCAGTTAATGATCACTCTCTTTGTTAACAGAATCATTTATTTTTCTTTCTCAGTCCCAGTTACTGTGTATTTCTTCTGTAGAGCATCGTTCCAAGCAGAAATCTCGGGTATCTCCAAATCAGGGTAAATAAAACCAAAATCTGGATGGCTAGATACCGCTAAAAGGCAAGTAAGAAAACTGTAATAGGGGCAAACCAACCCCTCAAAGTACAGGCAGAAAACAGGGAATGTCAATCATAAAAAAAAAAAACATGTAATGAGATAAAAGGATTAATATGCCAATCAGTGGAATGATTGTGGGCAGAAAATAGCAAACACATTATTATTATTATTGTGGATGAAGGAGTGTGTGTGGGAGGACACTTACCTGCCAGCATCAGAGTGAATTAGTAAAGACAGTAACAAGTATAATAGCAAGTGCAACATTAATATTATTACATTTGACATTTCGGATGTCGGCTTGAAAGCTTCGCTGGATCTGACGTAAAAAATTTGAGATTTTTAAACAAGTTAAATAGTATACACAGAACAAAAACACTAAGGCGAACGGGAGGAAAGTGAAAGCAGCAGAGAGGGTAAAGGGGCTGGAGCTCAGCCTTGTGTGGTTGATTTTAATGGGCCGTGGCACTTTTATTATTATTATTGTTAATTAGCAGTTTTCAACCAATCAATAAGGTGGAGTGAAACAAATTTCAATGGGCTACTGGAATCAATCACAAAGAGTTTTTATCTACATAACTGCCACTAATCCTCGCTCGTTAGGGCCAACATTAGGAGATGAGAGATTTGCAGCATTTTTAATTGGAACGACATGACTGAGCAGCCATTTTTCTTCTTCTTCTGCTCACTTCTAATCTCTGCAATTTTTCGCTTTCTCTTTGTTTCCTCTCCTGTATTAGTATTTTTCTTTTACACCACACATGCATCCCTAATCCTTCTCACCTCTTAATCAGACAACCATTAAAATGGGATTAGAGACTGAAATTCTACATTTCCAAGCAGGAGATTGTTGTCCTTGTTTACTAAGCTGTGATGTTCCTCTTTGGAAGGCGACACAATCCTTTACACTCGACATGACGAGAGCTTTGGACCATTGAGACCACATCAGGGAGTCTAGTGTTTTTACCACTGAACTGTGAGTCTAAATCTGGAGATTGTAGGTACCGTACTGTGAAGCCTGAACTGCTGAAGCTTTCAAGTATCCAAACACAGTCAGTGTCTCTTAACATTTCTTAAAGTGGAACTGAAATTTGAATTCTCCTCACTTTTTGTGTAAAGGCCTTCACACACCGGAGGTGTTTTTCTTTCCGTGCGATGAATTTGTACGTCAATATATTTTTTCGAACTGTTGTTTTTGTCATGAGTACTTTCACACAGAAAGTGAATATTGTGTGGCGAAAAAGCAATGTCATTTTTTTCAGAACGAGGTCGATTTTTCTGAGCTTTCGCATGGTGAATAAAGGCATCAACCAATCACCTTGTGCGGAACAGACGTCACATCACAACTCCGGACCTGCCGATGTTTGTGTTTCTCATCAGTCTGTATTATATGATGAAAAATACAAAATGATAAAGAGCACTGCTGGATGCAGGATAGTGAGTAGATTAATTTACTTTTGGAGTTAATATTCGCAGGCGAGTATTTCGCATTTTTGTGTCATTTATTCGTTACGTTCCCGGTCTGTAAAGGCCTTAAGGAAATATACAAAACTCTAATGATACTGCTGCTATTTTTTCCATTTTTCAAAAGAGGACAATTGTTTTTTGACATATGTGTGGAAAGATTTAAAGAATAAGATTTAAGCCTGGACTGGTCCAGACTAAAATATCAACCGCTGGATGGATTGGTTCAGACATTTATGGTCCCCTCAGGATGAATTGTAATAACTTTGGCTTGATCCCTTAACTTTCCATCTAGTACCATCATCAGATTAAAAGTTTCATGTGTCCAATACTTTGGTTTATAACCAAAACCAAGCAAAACTGATGACATTCCCATCAGCCTCAGCTCTACGTTGTGTTTAGTGCTAATTAGCAAGTATTAGCATGCTAACATGCTAAACTAAGATGGTGAAAGTGGTAAACATTAATACCAACTAAAACATCAACATGTTAACACATTGTCATTGAGAGCATCTTAGCATGCTGACATTAGCATTTTAGCAAGTACAGCCTCATAGAGCCAGTAGCCAAGTTAGCGATTTAAGACTTTCTCTCCCTTTACAACATTCCACATTTGGGAGGATCCATAGTGCTGTTAAGTTTGTATTCCACTCTGGAAGTAAAAGCTAGCAAGCTTGCCAATGCTAGCTTGGCCCTATCGCTGCAGAAAAATAAGTAAAACTTAAATTTCTTCTTTTTGGTCGTTACAATTTTGAGTCAAAAGAAGCATCAAGGATATTTATACTGATTTATAAGCAAAAGCATTTTTTAAATTTCAGTTTTACTTTAACCTAAACTAAATAATGTGATCATCTCGCTGCCTTCCTTCCCCTGTCTTCTTTCTCCTTCCTCCTCTCCTCTCATGACAGTCAGCAGTGGAGGGCTACTTAGCACACAACAGTTAATACCTGTCTAATTTATTAGCCTCCTGCCCCAGCCCTGAAGGGCCATTAGCAACACACACTGACACAGCACACCGGCCTGTGTCGTAATTTATTGTCTTATTACAGTGCTGCAGAGGCATCAATTAATTATCCATTAAAGCGCTGCTGTCCCAGGATTTATGGAGGGGGCTGTGGGAGATACAGAGGGAGAGGAATGAGGGAGAGAGTGGGTAGATGTGAAGAAGAGGAGGAGGAGGAGGAGGAGATCTATGGGAGAAGATGAAAGATGGATTATTGTTTTTGGGGTGCGCTTTGGTTTGGAAGTTGGGATAAAAATAGTTGTCTGAAAATGCTTTAAATAAAGGTCGTAGCCACAGAGTCTGCAAATTAAATGTTGTTCTTCTTGTAAACAAATATTGTTTAATTGTGAGGTTATAAATCATATTGAAAGCTGAAATATAATCTTTGCTAACACTTTAATTTCCAAGAGGTAATGCATCATTTACTGTACATACCCAGACTTGTCTCCACACTCACAGCTCTAATGTATAATACAATAATATAATATATAATAAGGAGGGAAGAAATGGTGAATGGTGTGATATTTTTGAAAAGAGCTACTGAGGAAGATACTTGCTGCAGTTACTCTGCTGCTGTGGGCATTAACATTATTACAGTTATTGCTTGAACTAAATGAATATGCTCACAGATATCAATAGAAACAGCCATAATACCCCAATATGTGGGCAGTTTAACAGAGTCTAAGTTAACTCAAGTAAAAGTACAGAAGTGATATCAGCAAAATGTACTTAAAGCTGCAATCAATATTTTATATCAATGAATCAAATGACTGTGTGTAATGTGAAAGGGGTCGCTGTGCATTTTAGCATCTTTCAGCTGATTGTTTTGGTTTTACGTTCCTGCAACGTTCCTGTTTTGATGATGTCCTCAGGGTTATGGAAACTGTAGGACCCAGTGTTGGTGGAGCTTGACTCACGTTCGGGACAAAAAGTCAAGCTCTCTAGGCCTCTGCTGCTTCAAATTTGACCATTTAAAAAAAATCAGCTTCTTGTGATTTCCACAACACTAAATTACTGGAGTTCCTCTTTAAGTATCCAACGTAAAACTGCACATTATGCAGAAAGTCCACTTATTTTTATTACATTATTGGATTATTATGTGTTAATTTATTCATATGTAAGAAGCATCTTGTCTACATTAAGCTAATTTTACTTCTGGGTAGATTAATCTATAACAATGCATCACATTTTATAAGCTCATGTGTTTTGTATTAATAGTATACAAAAAAAAAAAGTATTAATCTATAAAGTAGCTAAATACCCTAGCTGTCAAATTAATTTAGTATAAAAGTGCTTATGCTTGCCTCTGAAATGTAGTGGGGAAGAAGTTGTTGTCACGCTGTAAGATGGTCACATAAACACGGTGCAGCATATAGAGCATACTTGCTGTACTGTATATACATCCCTCTGTGCACAGAAATAGAAACATTCCTGTCCTCACAACCTGCATATATGAGACATACTCATGGTAAAATCTCCTGCCCCCCCTTCCACCACCTCCACCATCCCAAACACAATTTGTACAGAAAACAAAGTGTTTTCCAGCGCTGACAGGGAGAATGGATGACTTCCATTACGCTCTACAAGAAACACATTCTGTTGAGAGATGAAAGGGTTGTAAATTATTGCAGAAGGTGCTGCTGCTAACAAGTCTGGTGATCCGGGGCTAATGGGGTTCACATTCACTAACTGCATCCCGGCAGTGTGACAAATCAAACGCACCCAAATGAGCATCATCATCACCGCGGTCACAAGATCCTTAGAGTAATCCTTACTAGCCAGAAATGACAACATAATTGAATTAAACAAAAATAATACCACTTAAAATTAACATGTGCTTGGTGGGTTTTTTTAGGTTATGCTACACATTACCTGTTACCTTCCTCTGATCTTCTGAGGAAGAAGAGGTGAATGATTGACAGGACAAATCTATGTGGGCCTTTGGGTGACAGGTGAACTTGATAGCACGACATCGACAGTGTCGGGACGATCGTTGTGTCGGGATGTCAGCCGCTGAGTGACAGACGGAGCAGGTAGCTCCTCCACCACTCTCTCACACACATATGTGCATACACACATTTTTAAAATTGTTGAGTAAGTCGTTGCCAGAAAAATAACAACCTCTATGAACCTTTTATACTCTGGATTCTGCCCTAAACAAAGCACAAATTCAGCACTTATCAAACTAATGACCTACTTCTACCATCCTCATCCTTCTCGACCTCAGCGCCGCCTTTGACACCACCTGGTTCAGTTTCTACCTCTCCGACAGACATCATTTTTATATCCATAAACAATTGTAAATCTGCCACTGCCTCTGTCACCCATGGCGTCCTCCAGGGTTCAGTACTTCGTCCCCTGGACCTGCACAGACCTCCTCTTCTCCTGCATTGTCACAGCCTTTGTTTTTATCTCTACGCTGATGACACACATCTCTACCTCTCTTCATTCAAAGACCCTCTCTGCCACCACCTGCTCCACCCTTACCACCTGCCTAACAGATGCTAAGAGTCTACAGTCATAGCAAAAATATATGATAATCCATCCAATAATTGTTGAGATATTTCAGTCTGGACCAAAGTGGTGGACTTACAGACTGCAAATATTAGCATGCCAACACACTAAACAAACTATGTGTTAGCATTTAGCTGCACACACCACTGTGCACATGTACAGCCTAACAGAACTGCTAGCATGGCTACAGACTCTTAGTCCTGTTTTCAATGTAGGCAAAGATGCTTTACAAGATAAAAAGATAAAAGCGCTATACAAAATTGATTTATTATTATTTGCATGTACACAAAAACAAAAAACACACGTACTTAAACCTGCAATAATTGGCAGCAGAAACAAGTTGGGAACACAACATTAACATATCTTCACCTTTTACTGTATATTGATATTCTGAACTTGTTGGCAGACAGTTGCTTATTTACATGTACGGAGAAATATTATCATTAATTTGAAGTCGTGTTTGTGTCACCTGATGAAAGTCCAATATTCACTGTCTTATAGCTCAGTTTTTGGTCTCCACCAAATCCTGAGGTAAATATCTGACTCTTTTAGCTGCTAAATGCTCCACTATGCTCACCAGCTAGTCTCTAACTGTACCTGTCTGCTGTTTGCTGCTGAGAACATAACATACAAAGGGTTTTTGCTGCGACCGAGAGCGCTGAGAGTGAACCAAAACAGTAAAATTGCAGGCTGAAAAACTAAAACTATGAGCTGAAACTGATCTGTAAAGCCGAGGGGAGCTGCAGATTCAGGTGATAATTCTCTGTAGGTTCATCTCTACAAACTCCCCCAGTGCACATTGTCATTTGATACACTGTTATTATAAAAATATGGATTATAACCACTTTAAATACTGACTATGCACAATATATCTAAGTGCACACACAAAAACAAGTACACACCCTGATGATAAGAGGGGTGTTTATAGTCTGGAAAAGTCCTTTGTCTTCCTTTGTTTAACTTTCAACCAAACCAACCCTGACACCAACAAACCCATCATCAGTGTTTCCACGACAACAGCTTCATCATGGTCAGAGTTCACATTCATACAAATGTGATTCCTGTGCCATTGTAATCTCTTTTCATCAGCTCGGAGAAAGAGTCGTGAGCATAATCACAATGGATTCACATGTCCTTGGGAGAAAAGAATATATCCAAACATGAAGAAAAAAAAAGTGATTTTCCTTCACACGTCAGTTGTGCTATCGTCCCCCGGGTGGCGCAGACAGGAAATGGGAATGACTGCTTCCTGCCTGAGCCAGCTTTGAAGGCAGGTTACGAGGGACGATGTCATGGCGGTGCAATGTTCCTGCGCTTTCACCAGGCTCTTTGTAATGTGTGATTTACAGCTTCCCCCGCCTGCTGTTTCATCTGTGATTTAGTGTTTCCCGGTCAGATGGCTATCGGCTGCCTTACATGTCCGCTCTGTTCCTGTAGGACAGTGCGTGGCGGAAAAAAAGTGACACAGGACAGCTTTAGGCCACGATCAGGACTTTGCATAACAGCATTTCACATAGATGCGTATCAAAACACAGAAAATAATTCCTATAGGGTAATCATCAGTGGTGGATGAAGTATTCAGATCCTAGTTAAAGTACAAATACAACAATGCAAAAATGCTCCATTACAAGTAAAAGTCCTGCATTCAAAATCTTACTTTAGTAAAAGTCCAGAAATATTATCAGCAAACGTTCTTAAAGTATTAAAAGTAAAAGTACTCGTTCTGCAAAAATGGCCCCTGATATATTTTTATATATGACATTATTTGACTGTTACTGATGCATCAATGTTAGAGCAGCATTCTGCTGTTGTAGCTGCTCAAGATGAAGCTAGTTTTAACGGCTTTATATATGGTTAGCTAGTTTTAACAGCTTTATATACAGTTAGCTAGTTTTAACAGCTTTATATACAGTTAGCTAGTTTAACTGCTTTATATATAGATAGCTAGTTTAACAGCTTTATATACAGATAGCTAGTTTTAGCTACTTTATATACAGTGAGCTAGTTTTAACAGCTTTATATATGGTTAGCTAGTTTTAGCTAATTTATATACAGTGAGCTAGTTTTAACGGCTTTATATACAGTTAGCTAGTTTTAGCTACTTTATATAAAGTTAGCTAGTTTAGGGTCCCCTCCAAAGGGTCACCAGATAAATCTGAAGGGTCATGAGATGATTAATGGGAGAGGAAAGCAGAAGAAACTAAGTTCTGATACACACATTTCTTGCTTTGTATTAATATTTGTATTTTAGAAGCTTTTCATGTTTTTTATGTAACATCTCAATTTTAAAAGTAGCTAGTAACTAAAGCTGCCAAATACGTGTAGTGGAGTAAAAAGTAGCCTACAATATTTCCTTCTGAAGTATAAAGTAGCTGAAAATGGAAACACTCAAGTAGCATACAAGTACCTCACAACTGTACTTAAGCTTGAGTAGGCTAATACTAGTAATACTTGATTAAATGTACTTTGTTACTTTGCTCCACTGGTAATCTAATTGTATCGAGTTACATCTTTGTATTATAAACAACTCTTGTTAGAAGCTAAACCAGACAATACTCGGCTCGACTGCCAGTAAAAGGACTCGATGATGTGATTTGGAAAATGTCTTTGTTCTCTAAGATTATTTGAATCATCACATATGAATCATAAAACACGCTTCACGATTTCGGTGTCCAGAAACTTAGTTTCCTATTCAGTGTCACATCCAGTTAAGTGTATCAGGATGCTTAAAAAAAGTGTTGCTTCTCTTGTTTCTCACTCATAAATCTAAACTAATCTGTAAAGAAGAATAGGAATGGCATTATGTAACATGGTTTAAGGCTTATTTTCCCTTTTTTAAATATTGAAACAAATGAATGGAGATTGGTGTGTGTGGTACTTCCAAGAGAAATCCCTTTTTTTTGCTTTACAAAAGTAGAAATTTTTCTGTATTTTTTACTTTCAGTATCTTTTTTTTCTATTAGTTTGTCCCTTGCAGGTTTGTTCGCTTCAGCATTTCCCACACACACACACACACACGTTCCTGTTAATACTCAGCACTTTCCCTGCCTTAACCTCTGACCATGCCCCTCTCCTAACCTTCACCCTTACCCTACCCCCAACCTCATCGTAAATTCTCTAAACCTATAAATCTTGAACCTTCAATTAAAGGTTGAGGTGATTTAAAGTTCAGCCCATCAACTGTCAGCTGTCACCTAGTTTAAATTTTTTGCCTAATCATTTTGCAGTACTTTTGTACTTTTAATCCAATTAAAACTGCATTGTTTATAGTTGCTTGTTTTTTGTCTTTAAATTAACTTGACAGCTAAAAAAAAAAGCCTTAATTACTGTAAGACGTAAAGTAATTGACAGTAACATCTGTAAGGCAACATGCTGTTGAGCCATAATTTCCTGGAGGAGCCAGACTCCTATTTCTTTCTGCGTCTGTCAGCTGATTGACAGTAAGTGTAAATGCTGAACTCAAGCACAACGAAGAAATGATCAAAATAAAAAGTCCATGAAAGTTGCTTTTCTCACGACAAATATTGCTATTCATTTTCCACTTTTATTCCCTGATTGCTAATCCTTAATTCATGTCTTAACTCTGAAATCATTAAACCAAATAATCATGATTCAAACAGTTGTCTCATCGCCACAAGTTTAAATTATCTTTAATACCGTTTCTCATTCAACCCTGTCTCCTAAAAATTATGTTATATATAGTTTTTTCTGGACCGGAAGGGTATGAAAAAATGTAATCTGAAAAGTAACTAGTAACTAAAGCTGGAGTAAAAAGTACAACATTTGTCTCTGAGATGTAGTGGAGTAGAAGTATAAAGTAAAAGTACTTAGTTACATTCCACCACTGCCTATTTGTAAGTATAGACATGCACACTGAGGCCATGTGGACAGCTCTTAATGAAGTGTGCCCTCGGGCTTCTGTCTACCAAACACTAACAGACACGTCAAAGTGGCTTTTCTTCTCCAAATCCTCTTCCTTTTCCTCATGACCCCACCCCTCTCTTAGTTTCCCCCACCTTTCGCTCTTGTTGTCATTCTCTCGGCTCCTAGTCCTCCTCCGCTTGTCCCTCCTCTCCTCCCACTCCTTCCTCCACTGAGTGAGATACTGGATGGAGAGCAGATGCCGTGGTCGCCATACGTTTATGAGGCATCCGAGGCTGAATAAGTTTGCTTTACTGTGTAAACACTCAACAGCTCCTCTAACTAATGATGTTGTCAGTGGAGGAGAAATCCCACTAAAGAATAGCTGTGAGAGGAATTGTATTTCTGAATGCCTGTAAAAAGTTACCCAGTAATGAGAAGTTATAGGCAGATGTGTATTTGTATGCATTAAAGCATTGATTTAACACAATTTGTTATATAAATATTGATATTGTTACAATTAGTTTTTCATATTGGTTGGTCAAGTTATTCGTACTTCTACAGAAGCTGGGCGTTTCAACCATATCCATTACTTTTAGCGGACTATTTCAACCATTTATTCATCACATTGATCTTGCTATTTCAACAATTTATCCATCTTTTAGCTTACTATTAAGAGTTACCTACAGTAATGGATAAATGTTTTCAGTTTCAACTAATTATCCAATACTTTTAGCGGACTATTTAAGCTGTTTTATTTTAATTTATTAGCATAGTTAAAATAGATTCTTTATTTATTTTAATAATTTATTTATCTTTACATAACCATTTCAACTGTTTATCCATTTATTTTAGCTAACATGGCTAAAAGTAATGGAACTGTTTAGCCGTTGCTTTTTGCTATAGTTATTAACAGCTACTATTTTAGCTCCATATAGATATATATCTGAATGTTGTGTGCATGAAAGTGTGCTTTTGTGTGAGAGAGTCCAGGGCCAGCCTCGTCCTGATCCCTCCCTCTCATCACGGCAGTGCCTGTTTTTAATCTGGGCCAGTGATTTATGAAGGAGCTACGACTGTGTATATCTCCTCACTTCCTTTCATTTCTCAAATGGTTTGTGCACTGCGGGATGATAGATTTATCTACACACAACCCCTGCATGACTAATTAACTCTGAAATATCAGGGCCAGATGTGGAACTGAAAGACGGACCCCAGAGTGCTTTCTCTCCCTCTCGATCTTGCTCTTTCCCTTTGCTGTTTCTGTTGCTTGTGATTTTTCTTCTTCTTCTTCTTCTTTGTCCCATCTCAACATTCAGCTTTAATTCTGCTGATAATATGACAGCGTGTTTTAGGGGAATGTAAATGTTGTACTGACTGAAATAGCAAATCGACACAACAGTTGGTTTTGATTTAAGTTGCTAAATTAATGTCTTTGCCTTAAAGGAATTCTCTTTCTTACAACCAGGGTTTTTGACAACTTTGCTGCACACCAGGCAACCACACAAATAATCACAAAGGTCTTAAATAAATCCCCAGTTTCACTTCAATACATTATTGCAACCACTTATTTGGTGATTAAGAGTGCAAATGAAAGCAAACATCCATTAGAGTTTGCAGAAAACATCCAGGTTCAACTTTGACCTACAGTGCTTATCGGAGTAGCCTGAATTCAGACTGAATTGCCATTTTCATCTGAAGAAATATCGATGAAATATGCCAATTTAGGAGTTGGTATTTCTGTAAATCGACTTAAAACACCCTACACAGCTGTGTCCAATATTTTGGTTTATGACCAAATACTGGCAAATCTAGTGTTTAGTGCTAATTAGCAAATGTTAGCATGCTAACATAAGATGGTAAACAACATTATACCTGCTAAACATCAGTATGTAAGTGTTGTCATTGGCGTTTTTCACAAACATTTTGACTGTCACAGTATGAAAAACACAGGTGTAAATAATAAAATTAATGATGGCTGAATTCCATTTAGCTGCTTCAGTTTCAGGATCCTGGTATTGTGCATGCTCATTGTCACGGCGCACAGAGCCATCGTTAATGTTGTCAAGTCAAGTTACCATGCTAAGTTAGCAGTTACAGTTAGCATGCTAACACGGCAAACTAAGATGGTGAACATGGTAAACGTTATACCTGCTAAACATCAGCATGTTAGCACTGTCATTGTGAGCATGTTAACATAGCTTTAGATTGAAAACACAAAGTTTTTGCTATATGGGCATTTCTATATTGAACCCTCTGTCCACTGATGTGGAATCCAGCTAGCTGAATGCCTCATGGAGTCTGTCTGCATTAGATGAGTCAATACACAGTCTCAACAAGGTCCTCACATCACACACCTATAAATCCCCTTTATGACAGATTAGAGAGAGCACTTTTCCACTCATTTACCCATAAATACAGCAACACGCTCAGCTGGTTTATGCCTCTCTCTTGAGACGATGGATGGGTGAGCTGATGTTTATAGCTGTCACAGACCAGCAGTGAATATGTCTCTTACTGGCTGTTGTCCAGCCGAACTTCAAAGCAATAAGAAAATAGAGCCGCTCTGTAATGGAAAAGCAAACAGCTGCGTGCGATATGATTTAGCTTTGTTCCTTCCAGGGTGCGTTTTTGTTGTGAGAAAGAACAAACAACAAAAATGTAGAGAGTATTTCCTGCTGCACGTTGGAGAGATAATATTTCCCACGCCAGTTTTTAAAAGTTCACGTCACACATATTTTGGATTACAAATAAAAGAGAGGAAATAAGTGGGAAAAATAAATTGTGGAAAGGGAGGGAGGAAAAGCGAGTGACTGTGAGAGACAGAGAACAGGTTAGAAGAAGGAGCCAGGCGAGCCGTCAGATCTGTTGTAGGCGTTTTTTCCTGACAGCTGTAATTCTCCAGCCTACAGAATTTCATCAACGGCAGTTGCATTTAAGCTGCGCCGTGGGGCAGCGGCCCTTTCAAGTCTCCTTCCTCTGACAGGTAGATTTATTAGTCCTGAAATTTGTACAGATCACACGTCACTCATGGCAAGCTGTCAGCGTGTCAGAGGGGGCCTTCTGGTTTTCTTGAGGTGGATCTTGCCCGGAAGAGGTTTTCCCTTCCTCTCTCCTCACCCATAACTTACTCTAGTTAAAACCCACACATTTTAAACAGGAGAGCAAAACAAGATGAGACACAGAAAAAGGCAGGGAGGAAACTGAAAATGCTATTTGTCTACCTTCAGAGATCCGTAATGCTGACAGGAGACAGTTTGACTGATAAGTGAGAAAAATGCAGTACTTGAAAAAGGTTGACCAATATAGAGCGAAGTAACATAATTTGTAGGAGATAGGATTGGATGTTGCCATCCATAGAGCTACACATGGCTAAAAGGGATTTTAACCCCAGCATGCCCTGGGGCTTGAGGTTCATGTCTGGTACTAGACCAACAAACACAGTCAAAGGTCACCCTTACTTTGCTCTTGTCTTAAGGTCTGTGTATGTGTGTGTGTGCGCTGAGAGTCTTGTTTTCACCTTTTCAACTCCCCAAACACCCTGCTGGGAGCAAAAGAAAATGAAAACTCCTGCATCCACCTGGATCTAACTTTGTGTGTGTGAACATGTGCACTCTTCAGTACTGTATGTGCATGTGTGGTAGTGTATAAGGGTGTGTGCTTGTGTTTGTGTGAGTGTGTGTGTCTGCAAGCAGTTGTTTGGATCTTGGTCCAAAAGAGGGTCTTAATCCGAAGAAGCTGCAACTATTGAACATCATGAAAATAGCTATAATGTATATTTTAAAGGAAAATTCAGTCATTTGTCAACTTATTCTCTTAGGGCTTATTCTCTAGAACATGATACATTATTCTTAATGTGTTTACATTCAGTCGGGCTCAATGACAAGTGTTTGAGATGATTACTGTTAAACTTGAGTTTTTATGATTACCAATAGTCATAATGCAGATGCACATAATTGTGAGAATAGTAACCTGGTTTACAAACAGTGTAATTTCTCTTTAAGGCCCAGTTTCATCAGGAAGAGCCGGCACGGCAAATTAAACTGTGCGTCTTTATGAAACAGTGCTAGAGGTGCCAGAAGCTCGGTGACGCTCGCAGGGCTAAACTGCTGTAGCAGGCGAGCTAACAGCTAACACACCAGCTGGTAACACACTAAGGCTACTCAGTCTCCAAGCGTCTTTCTATTCCCTATACTGGGACGTTTATTCCCCTCATGGCATTTTGTTCTCATAGATTATCAATCATTTCATTGAGTAAAGAGTTGCTGAAGGGGTCAAAAGCTCTCTGAGCTAGCTGGTTGCTAACTGTGCATTGGCAAGTTTGCTAGCTTGGGACAAGAAGTTCTCACAGTTTATTCAAGAGGCATATTTATACCAACAACTCCTGTCTCATAACTGTCTAAAGACCATGTCTCTGTTGTGAAACAGTTTATAGTCTGACAGAGGAAGTTTAGCCTATAAGCTACGATAGCTTCCTCCATTTTGGTCCGGCTCTCCATTCCATCAAAGGTCAGCACTGTCAAGACGGCTTGCTATTGGTCAACAAAATTTGCCAAACTTCATGCAAAAAATTGGGTTGGATTTACATCGTCCCTGCAAGCTGATTGCGGAGATTCCTTTGAAGTGAACTGATTTTGACGCAATATTTTGCTGTTTTAAATGATTGTGTTTAATGCTGCCTTTAATGTGAAGACGTGACAACATGGGGATAGTTAAACTATATATTTTAATATATATTTAATATGTTTTTATGGAGTACATTAAACCAAATTAAGATCGGCCTCAGTACAAACTGCTGTGTCACTTTGTCATTATGTGAAATGGTCTCTTTCACTGTACTTGCTGTGTTATCCTGTCCAGTCTGAATGACTGAAGAGTGACCCCTCCATGAAGCTGCTGTCTTCATGTCCCTCTCAGGTAATTTATGGTTTTCAAACCTGCAGGATCTCAGCCAGCGTTACCCATAAACTCTACAGGAATCCAGCACACACACACACGAGGAGGGTGCCGGGGGTTGAGCAGTACAAATTGTGAAATCTTGGGATTTCCATCTCAGACACACATACAGAAACTTCTATTTCCCCACTAACCGTAATTCCAGAGTTACAAATGCAAAATTGTGGACGCCGCCGCACTCTTGAGTGTAGCAGATGAGAGACACATTGAAACCATGTGTTTCCACTCTACACTGCGACCTGAGGAAGTCTCCAAAATCCCCAGCACAAGCCCCAAGCGCTTGCCACCAAGCATAGAGTCACCGGCCCGCTCAACGCCTCGCTTCAAACCAGATTTTCTACTTTTCGTGCCAAGCTGCTGCCATATCCCATTTCTCATCAGACCTTGATGGACCTAATGTGGGAATCCATTATCACACCCGTACTCTTTTTGTGGCTTCACTCTGTTCTTTCTCCAGCCCCGTCTACTTGTCATGGATCCACAGCGTATGCCCCCGGGGGCCCCCCAAGCACCCTGTCTAGCCTGTGCTGCCCCAACCCTGGGTCATCCTCTGTTTTATTCCTGTTCACCGTTGTCAAAAGACATTCTCCTAGTGTCAGTGCACAGAATAAGAGACAGTATGTTCAATGTAATGGGTTGGGATCTAAATAAAAGAAGTTTTGTTGGGTAGCCACACTTAATTTCTCAAGGCTTTGAATAGATGTGCTTGTGCTACAGTTACTTGACCTCCGTGAACAATCGCTCCTGTGTTTTGCAAATTGTCAAACTCTCAAGATGCTTCTTTTACTGTAGTTACATAAATGCACCCGATATATAGTAAATCTAACTGCTGCTGTATGTTCCCTTATCTTTGTCTCTTTCACACACACACACACACACACACACACACACACACACACGCACACAGTGTTTGTTTGTCTCAGTGAACTCTTCACCCCAGCTACCAACAGAAGGCTGTCATGCTAAATTATACCTACTGTATGTTGTTTTGCAGCCCATCTCTTCGACTGACAGACGGGGCCGTAAGATCAGAGAAATACAGATTAACTCGCTGTTTATGTCTTGAAACTTTTCCATCCACACTTTGCAGAAGATTACAGCCGATCTGAAACACAAGACTAGAAAAAGCCTTAAACTTCTTCCGATGGCAAAAAAAATAAAATATGGGCACTGCCACCATGATCTGGTGAGGAGTGTGGTTGAATGGAAGACTTTTTGATAAATATGGCTGGTTACTCCTCTTGGTCTTTGGGGCTTTTAGGCTGTACAGGTTAAGGTCGTTTTCATACCTAACCTGTGCGGTTCGGTTAAAATGAATCCTGGTGCGTTCGCCCAGTTAGTGCGGTTCATTTGGACAGTAAGCACCGAGACCCTTTAGAGGAGGTGGTCTTGGTCCGGTTCCAATCAAACTCTGGAGTGGTTCGTTTGTGGTGGGAAAGTGATCCGACCTCGATCCAACCCAACTACCATGAGTACTCCACAAGTTTGAGCTAAACGGCTCCTGTAGCCAGGTGTGCTTTGAATTCTGGGATGCAGCAGAGCCCGCAAACTGTTTCTAGTAGCAGCAGCTAGCCAGAGAATGAACCAGCAATGTTTCTCTCACAGAAATATGCACTAGTCCAGAACACAGGACCTTCTTCCTGTATTTACTTTCTTGCTCCCGCCCCCCAGATACATCTGACCAATAAGCGGAGTGAACGTTCTCACATGGTTTGTAGTGATGCATTTTAGTTCACTTGGATTTTTGTGAAAAGAAACCAAACCAAGGCAGAAAACGCTCCAAGTTTACTGTTACAGTACAGTTTAGTAACTCATCAACTGATCCGGACCAGAGAAAACGAACTATAGGTGTGAAAACGCCCTTAAAGTAGTGTTTCGATTGCAGTTTCCCAAGGTTAAGTGTGTAGTGTCATGTAGGTGTGTAGTCTGAGGTGACACAAAGTCGGCTTCCTAATGTTGCTGCTGCTGAAAGTGTGTACTTAGGCCATGCGAAACACTTGTTTAGTAGACCAATAGATGCATTTTTCAAATGTGTGGACATGGTGAAAGATAAAGGTCCCACATCTGCTTCATTTGCACAAAGGCAACACCTGCTCACTGACTGTGAGGTCTGTTGGATTTCGTCCCACCTTCAGCCAAATCAAAGAACGACATTTAACTGTGTTAACTGGTCCTTTTGTCAAAGAGTCCTGTGCACTAGTGAGTGATTTACAACACAAAGCTTTTATAAACTGAATTTATTGCGATCTGCTTGAAAAGCATAAGCTGATTAAAGTAGAGCAGCACAATGGCTCTACTGCTCGATCTAATCAATGCTTCGTTTGATTTTGATGCCAAGGAAGCCCCCGAATAATAAAAGCCAGCTGAATTTTAAAAAACGTAATTATTCAGGAATTATTTAATGTGATACTGCTCACTCCTTTGAACATGTGCTCACTTGCCACTATCATGGAGAAAGTAATGTTTTGCCGTAAGGCTTTTAGTTCCCACCGGTGAAAATACCTGAAAGCAAGAATTGAGGTTAGATAAGACAAAAGGAGACTAAGGGCGTGTTAAAACCTGCGTTTAGTCCGGATGAATCGGACAGTCGTATTCGGGTGTGGACCAAAACTACCGCACCAAGACCCTTTCGAAAAAGGGGTCTCCAGCTTACAAGGCTCTGCAAGTTTGAGCTAAATGGCTGACGTAACTACAGCATGATGCGATGCTCTGTGTGCATTTTATAAGGTTCAGACAGAAAGTGAAGCAAAATTTCATGTTATTTGCTCAAATTTGATGCTGGCCCATTGGTGCTGTCTGTGCTTTTCGCTCCAAACAGCCAATGTACAGACTGAACAGAAGTTAGCTGTAAGCTAGCTAGAACCGGACCCAGCGACCTTGTGTATAGGGAGCCAAAGTCCTGACTTCACATCCGGGCTAAGTGCACGTTTATAATCTCCGGCTAAAGAATGAATTTTTCACTCAAGTTGAAACAGAGCCGAAGTCCCGACGTCACATCTGAGCTAGCCAACAATTAGCTGTAGGTGTGCTTTGCACACTGGGATTACCTGGACTAGCAATGAAGTACATCGCCTTCTTGATATTTGGGCAGGTGGCTTCATCTGCCAGGTTCTGCGAAGAAGTGTACAAAATGTTTAGTCAGTGGCTGAATTTGATCAGCTGAATATGTGCCGTGTTAAAGTAAAAAAATGGAGGCAACAGTTCATAAAGGTGAGAGATGCTGCCAAACCTTCTTCCTGTGTTTACCTTCTCGTAGCTTTTTAGTGATGCATTTTGGGGGTTTTTCTGATTGAAAAGAAACGAACCAAGTGGGAAAACGCAACAAGTTAATAAATCTTCCAATGATTCTGACCAAAGCAAACAAACTACAGGTTTGATAATCCATCCAATAGATAATTCAGTCTGGACCAAGGTGGTGGACCGGTCCATAGATCGTAGCTAATAAAAATGAAGGGAAATCGTGCAAATGTGTGGGATATTAGTGGTGGGAGATGTCTTCATGTTCCAGTTCCATTTTGATATCCAGACTAATAAGACAGGTGTTTTGATACAAAAAGAACTTTTCAGTGTTTTAACATTACAGTAGGATATAATCTATCTATAGTTTGTGCTTGTGTTGGCTCACCCCCCTTTGACATTTTCCTCTCCCATCATCCCCCTCATGCTTCTAAGGTGTGAGAGAGGCCTTGACTCATCATGTGAAGCCTCTCTTGAGTTGAGAGATAGGCCACAGTCTTTAAATTGCTCCCTCACCCTCCGGGCATGTGTGGATTCAGTTTTAGGGTGTGACAATGAGGATCATTTGGCTCAAATCAGCCAAGCAATCACGGTTCAGTGCCCTCAGACAGATGGATAGACAAGTTGGCCCAGACGTGCCACAGAGAGACGCTGACGATGCCATCCAGGGCCGTCCCTGTCTGCGTTATCCGTCTTTATATTCCGGCAGATAAGAAGACACTGAATTAATTACTCTACAGGAGTCTACAAAAACACGCAGCTTAGCTTAATGCCTCTCACATCACGGCGGCGTTGACAGAGATGTTCCTCCTTGTTGTCCTCACCAAGGAGCTCCTCTTCAAAGGTTATCAACCGAAATTCCAAGACAGGAATCAGAGAGAGACGAGATAGAAATAGATTCGAAGGGCTTTGATGAGAGAGGCTTCCGATGAAAGAAGCTTTCAAAGCACGAAAGGCTTCTCCACTCCTATTTTTTAGCTTTCTGTCCCTGCTGTCACTCTCCAAGATTTGCTCCTGGTGTCATACTTTCGCTTTGAGCTATATGAACCCAAAATGGTGTTGCAGCAGATTTCATGTACAACGCTGCATGCTTGTCTCTTTCTATCTTGCTGTCTTTACCCCCTTTTTCTTGTCTGCCACTGAAGTTGTGTGTGTGCAGACTGTGGACCAACACCAGCTCCAGATAACCCATCAGCCTTTTAATATCGAGAGATGTGAGAAGTGATGAAAGGAGAAAGAAAATAAGTAAGATGTCATCTTGAATGTCAAACACCAAATGTGAGCTCTCATTATTTCCACCCCCACCCTCCCTTCCTTGTCTGGCTCCTTGCTGTAACATTAGCCGAGTTGCTTGGAGCGACACCCTGTCAGGTAGAGTTTAGAGACTCTTGACACAGTATCCAGTAACCCCCCTCGCCAGGGTGAGTGTGAGCCGGAGAAAAACAGCAAGAGAGGCAGACAGAAACGGTGAGAAAGACAAGTTGAAAGACGAGAGACGATTGATCGTGACAATCTGGAGAATGCTTTTGTCTCATGTGACCAGCTGCTGCCAAGGAGGCACAGATTTGAAATGTTTGAAAGTTGTTCCATCGATGTTTTCCCAATACAGTAACCAGGGGTCTGGCTTTGACGTTATGCTCTATAAACAGTACATAACACTGCTTTTAAACATTTCAAACTTGGCCAAATGGTGTCTTACGTCATTTTAAATTATTTCTCTGCCTCTAAAGGTTCAGACTGAATGCGAGGTGAATTTTAGAGGCGGCATGTTTGCATACAAAGTCATGAAGACATGAAGAAGCCATGAACAGATGCAAGTTCACAAATTGTGGCAATGGTGTGTATAGCCACAGGAAGTAGGGGTGTTGCAGCAGTCCCACATCCAGGTAGCTGAGGAGGTAAAAGTCCCATGTATTTTCCCATAGACAATGTATACTGAGTCACTTAAGTTAAATATTAAATGTTATGTTGAATCATCAGTACAAAAGATTACAAATATCTGGTTCTTGAATTTGCTGACGCTCTGTTTTGTGCTTCTGACTGGCTCCTTCTCCATGGCACCGCCGGCTGAGGCTCATGGGTAGTATTTTGACCCATCCGCTATTCCAAACAGATAGACAAAACATAATTTCTCAGAAACAATAGTTTTAACAATTACAACTGGTGGCCATAACATAAACCCATAGGATCGTTACATCATTATTTTGAATTTTGTTTAAAGAAAATTTGGAAATGGGAAAAACACAAAACACAAGCTCATCTTAACTCCTTATAACTCTGTAGGAGAATATTAGGGGAGACAAAAAGGGGGCAAAAGGAATTTTGTTGTTGGGACATAAAAGAAAAGATGACAGGTAATAACTATATTTTGTAGACAAAAGCAGCTCCAAGTCTTTAAGGTGTTTTCAGTCAGAAAGTGAAGCAAATGTTCATGTTATTTACACAAATTTGACTGCTGGACTGTTGGTGCCGTCTGTGCTTTTTCGCCCCCAAACAGATGTTAGCTGCAAGCTAGCTAGAAACGGACGCACCAACTGCGTGTACAGAGCTGAAGTCGTGACGTCATGTCTGGGCTACGTGCACGTTTATAATCTCTGGGCATAAGCATGAATTTTTCACTCAAGTGGGAACATTTTCAATTGCGTCTTTGCCTCGGTTTGGAGGATACTTCATGTGTGCAGAAAACTAGATTGTTTTAGTTGGTTGTTGCATTGATGACTGGAAATTAACTTGAGAGCAAAGATGAAAATGGGGTAGCTGGATAAAAGTCAAAATGCTGTAAGGACCGGACAGATTTATAAACATGTAGAAATGAAAACACTCTTCATTTCTAAATGGTGGACACCTCAGGCTGTTCGCGCTCACTGAATTCATCCATCTACACCCCTCCTCCTCTTACTCTTATCTGTGAATGCTAACCCTCCCGATACACTTTTTTTTAAAGTGTTTCCTCTATCTCAGATATTACCCGTCTGTTCTTTGCTGGAGTCTGAAATGAGTCTCTCTCTCTCCCTCTCTGTCTCTCTCTCCTTCTTGCTCTTTTGTTTTCTGTTCATTTTGCTGCCTGTGCACAAACATGTCTGCCCGCCTGGCAGCCAGCAGGTTTGAGCCCTATATTTAATCACCACAAGGCTTAACTCCCTCCGTCAGTGACGGCTCATTTGACGTGGCGGCCCTGGGCTCTCTCTTCCAGATTCTGTGCCAAACACAATAACTCCTCTCTTTCGTTACACTGCTGTATGTTATAATTTTGCTATTTTTCAATGTCAGGGCCGGGCCTTTTGAAGAGTTTTATTGAATTTCCTGCTGGACCCTGCTGCCTGGGCTCTAGCCTTCACTGTTGTCACCAGGCTTTCTCCGTGAAACCCTCCTCTCTTTTGCATTTTCTCGTTCTTTCATTGTACTTGTCTTTTTCGTCTATTTAAAGACAGTAAAATGGAGGATTAGAGCATCACTTCATCGTACATTAAATAGTGTTTCACTGTTACCATCATGTATGTAATAAACTAAAGACCAGTGCCCAGCGTGCAGAAAATCCCCTGCATATTTACTATTAAAGGTTCTTGTTATCCATCTATCTCCTCTGGGTAATATCATCTAACCCTCCTCAGTTACATGTGTTCACAATTCTTAAGCGCTATAAATCTTCTGCGGAGCTGTCACGAGTGTCTTGAAAGCATTAAAATGCCTGTTGTTTGACCAAATGGAAAAGAGAGAACAGATTCAAACAGTACTTCACTCTTCCTGTCTCCCAAGTTCGTAGAAGTTAGTGCATTTGGCAGTAGCAGATGCCGTTCTCCCGTCTGAGTTGTGTGAAAGAATGTCACCCAAGTCTAATCAAATTATGGCTGTTATAGCAGATGTCAAACCTTCACTTTAAATTTTAGCCCCTGACAGTTCGTGCACTCTCTTGCTCCCTTTTTTGTTGTGATAAACCAGAGATAAGATCTCAATGAGAGCATGCATGGGGAGGGTGTGCTCTTTGATAATGTGGCTATGTATCATATGGTTGAAATAAAAAAAGTGTGTGTGTTTGTGTGTGTGGAAAGAAAAGCCTACGGTTTGTGTGTGTGTGCGTCATCTCTTCTGACCTCTTAATATCGCATCACATGTCTGATCTTATTCTTGTCTGCCATCTGAACTCCTGTCATGTGCTCCTTTTGCCAATCTGTCACACTTAATCTGAGCGGGAAGAAAAACTTAAAGAGGAGAGCCTCCGCTGCCCCAGGAGCGCTTGGGGTTTGGGAGAAAAAAAAAGGGAGTGGGGGGAAACAAAGGCAGAAGAAGGAGAAGAAAATCACAACGGCGTAGCATTTCAGGGGCATGAATGGGATAAACAGGGTGAGAGAAAAGAGGGAGGAAGATGAGAGAACAATGCGTCTGTTGTTCTTTAATCTGAAGTAAATCATCCGTCTCTCTCTCTGTCAGGTGTTGAGCTCTGCTCTCATCACACAATGCTTCAAGGGTTTGCCCGGTACAGTGCTGTCCTAATGATTAAGTCTCTCCCTTCATCTCATCTTCCTTTTTCAGTGTCTGCTTTGGTTGATTTCACGAGATCTGAAGCTAAAGATTTCTCCTTCTGCACACTTAAATTGATGATTATGGTAATTTTTTTTTCAGCCCTGATATTTGAACATTTCCTGTGAAGAAAAAAACATTCACGTTCTCAACAGTTAGTAGAAATAATTTCTCAACTTTTCTCACTGGTTTAGATTTGTGTCCCTTGGAAGATCATGAGAGCGGCAAAAAAGTTAAACACGTTCAGATTTAAGTCGTTTAAGTAACGCAAACCATGAGCTCGCCTTGTGTTCGTCTGCCAGATGGGACAGCTGCTCGGGGTGCAGCTGAGCTTCACTTCGCTTCTCTCTTGGGTGAAAAGTTCATTTCTAAGAACAGTGCCAAAAACTCCATGTGGGAAAGCAGAGTTACCTTAAGTTCATTATATGCACAGTACATAACATTGTGTTGATGTTTCATCAACAATGAAAGTTTAGACTTGTTGAATCAGTAGTTGCACAAGTGAATGTCTGTTACGTCGTAAGAAGGCAGAATTCGTCGGATCTTTGCGGACAGTTGCTAGCTGGAATCTGAATTTATGAGCTCAGAAACTTTTCTTTACTCTCAGTCAAATTAAGTTTGCATGTAAACCCAGATGAGTCTAGTTAACGACTGTAAAAACAGTTATGAACTAGAACACATGGTCATATTCCCTGGGTGGTATTGCTGCATCCAGCATGTTACCAAATGAGCAGCTTGGATTTAAATTAAAGGAATAATCGACATTTTGGGAAATACTTTTTGCTTTCTTGCCGAGAGTTAGATGAGAAGATCGATACCACTCTCATGTCTGTGCTGTAAATGAAGTTACTGGCAGCAAGCCAGTTAGCTTAACATAAATACTGAAAACGGGAGGAAACAGCTAGTCTAGCTCTGCCTGAAAATAACAAAATCCGCTACCAGCACCTCTAAAGCTCACTCATTTAGAGTGGAGAGGTTTTAATTTGTGCAAAAACTGAGACATTTATGTTTCACTTCTTAGTACAGATTAAAAAAATAAATATAGAACGTTTTTATTAGTCAGCTTTAGATTTTCTTACCTTTGGACAGAGCCAGGCTAGCTGTTTCCCCTTTTTTCCAGTCTCTATGCTAAGCTAAGCTAACTGGCTATATGAGAGCGGTATCAAGTGGTATATCCCAAAATGTCAAACTACTCCTTTACTGCAGAATATTCACAACTGCACATGAAGAAGCATTTTAGCATTTACAACATTCATGTGGGCATTGAAATGCCGGCCGCATCTGAAAAGTCAAATTAGTGTAGATTTGAGTTTTCTTTCCCTTAAAACAATGTCATTCACAGCTTTACAAGGAGATGAAAAAAACACTGGACGGTGGAAGTGTTGTTCCGTTCAAAGCCCAATTAAATGTTTTATGAGAGGAGCTGAAGTTATGGACTTCTACAGAAAGTGAGAACATGTGGCAGGATGTGGAGCTGCTCTGTGTTTGACCTGAGCTATTGGCATCAGCAGCTCGCATTAACATGTCAAATTAAACCAACAGTGCTGATGACTGTATTGACAGTATTGACCTCTGTCAGAGGAAGTATTCCTCTTTTGTACCCTCCTCCTTCTCCCTCCCTTGTGTAACATACAACTGAGGGCACCTTACAAATTTGCCATTTTCAACTGCATCTTATGACATAATACTCCTTCCAGACAATTTTCTTTCACTTGGTGTTGAAAATGTCCGTAATTTTAACATCTTGTGGCCAGATAATGGGGGTAGCTCATGAGGAGAAGTCAGTCAGCTGAGACAGCAATCGAAGTCTGGTCTGTAGCACTTTATGTCACCAGCATTTTGTCGCTGAGGACTATTATTGTTCTGCACTGCACTTTGTCTAATGGTTGCTGCAGCTCAGTCTGCCATGTATCATTCATCACATGGATTTATACTTTGCAAGGCTGTATCTTCTTATCGTAAACACACACAATTCGTTGTCTACACTGTATCAGCTCTTGAAGCCACTAGCTATGAGAAGAGATATTCTGCACTCACCAGTATTACAGGTTAGTTTTTGTTTGTTAATTATCTGCTTACAAGGTTGTTTGCAGGGTTTGTTTGTTGAAGTGCTGCCTGGACAGCAGGGCAGCATGAAAGAGGTGGGTAGAGTCAAAAAAGAGACAGCACATGAAATAAGAGGGTAAGAGACACAAAATGAAGAAAAGAAAGAAAAATTAGGTTGATAAAATCTTCTCATCTGACAGTGTTCCTTTTAAAGTGGCTATAATTGCTGGGGGTTTTTTTTATAATAATGTATGAACTGATCGTGAAAACAATGTGAAATGGGTTGTTTAAACCTACAGAGAATTATCACTCAAATCCAAGAAGTCCTCCAACATACACGACAAAATTACAAAGCCTTTGGGGCAATTGGACCTTGAAAAGTGTGTCCACTAAAAGTGCTTGTTTTTGCCTCTGACAGGCTCAGTCTGTTATTCTAAGTAACATTATGGAAAGGATCCCTACAGAGACAGACCTTTCGTCTTCCTGCAACCTCTCACGAGAGAGTGAGACTTTGTTTCTGGTTAAACAAAAAGGATCTTACTTTTCACGGGCGCAATTGCCCCAAAGGATCACGTTGCAGCCATTGCAGCCCGTTTACGGATGCCGGCGGAGGCGATCTACTGGACCACTTCCAAAATTGGTAAGTATTAGTCATTTAGACCCCAAAATTTGTAAAAAATTAGGGCCTGGGTTTAAAAATACTGGACTTTCCCTTTTAGGCAGATGTGCATTGAAATGTGTGTGGCTACTTTAGGACTGTGCAACGTGTGTGTTCGCCTCTCCTGTGTGGGTGTTGATATGTCGGCCTCCTGTCGCTGAAGAACACTTCACAGAACTCCATCAAAGAGAAAAACAGAAGAGCAGAGAGGGAGAACCAAGTGGGGGAGGCATCAAAGGCCGATTCTCTCCACTGTTCCCACATGCTGCAACATCCCAGTGGTAACAGCTGACAAGCCCCTCTATAAACAGCCTGCTCAGATCCTGCCAGCAGGATGCACCCATTCAAAAGCATTTTGCTCCCTGGGCTTTGTTTGCTGAAGTGCTGCCTGGACAGCAGGGCAGCATGAAGGGGGGAAGAGTCAAAATAGAGAGCACAGGAATGAAGAAGGTAAAACTACTTGTTTGGGTTAAAATAAGTACGTAAGTGAGTTAAGTTTATTAAGTTAAGTGACTTACATACATAACTTGTGTACATAAGTTAAAATAAGTCAAGGGTGACTTTTGGTTTCACACAGGACATGAACAGTGGTCTCCTGGGTAAAAGTCCTGTGCTGTTTGACCCCCAACCTCCTCCCTCCGCTGACTTTGTTGCTCTTTATCCTACCTCACTGGACCGCCTTTGCTCCGGTCATAATTATTATGGCCACTAGAGGTCGACGTACATACAAACGTAAAAATGGGTCGTAATAACCCTATACGGACATATTTTTGTGGAGGACAGTCTCCTCAAATCGGCAGCTCCCCTCGGCTTTATGGAGCTTTATAGTGAGTTTCAGCTGATTGTTTAGCTGTCGGGGCCATAACTTCACTGTTCTGGTTCACTCTCAGCGCTCTCATAGCGTTGTTTCGGCCGCAGCAGGCAGCTGTTTTCAGTGAAAAAGCTCTATAAAGCCAGTGTCCACTACCTGCTCAGCAGCAAACAGCAGACAGACACAGTTAGCGACTAGCTGGTGAACACAGTGGAGCATTTAGCAGCTGAAAAAGTGGGTGGAGACCAAAAACAGAGTTAAAAGATAGTGAATATTGGACATTCATCAGGTGACACAAACAAGACTCCAAATGAATGATCATTGCTCCATAACTGCTGGATGTGTAAATAATAATAAGGTTGCCATATCAACCTAAAAGTTGAAGATGTGTCAATGTTATGTTCACAATTTGTTTATGCTGCCCCCAAGTGGCCAATAAAAATTAGTTTAAACATGACATGTGCTTCCTCGTCCCTCCCCACCATTAGTGTCTTCCTCTGCTATCTAAACTAATCTAACAAACACACTGACAACTTGTTAGTCTTTGCTGTCGTCACCTCTTTTTTGTTTCGTGTTGCCTATTTGCAAGTTAACACAGCTGAAAGACTGGAGAGATTTTTAGGTAAATATTTTCTGTCAGCCTTCCAATGATCTCCAGCGAGACAAACAATGTTTTCTTGTAAAAAAAAAAAAAAAAAGACCAAAGACAGTTTGAGATGTCTTTTCCAGATGTCTCTCCGATGAGTGTAAACAGCACGAAAAGCCTATGAGTGAAAGGTGTGACTTAACTTACAACTTCTTCCTCCCATCCTCTCCACATCAAAGGTGTTATTCAAATATGTGCTTTCCAGTTTTAAGCAATACCTCCACTCGGTGTGTCAACAGGTTCTGCTCTCAGGTTTATTTTCATTTCTTCACCTCCTCCTCTACCCGTGTGTATCTGTCTTTTGTCGGGGCTTGCTCCATGTCTTTGTTTTTGCCTCGGGATGGTTGGTTGAGCAAGAGGAAGAGGACGAGCAGCTCACGAACAAGGAAGAAAATGTGAGAAGCAAAAAAAAGAACAATCAAAGCGGGGCGTGCTCCTACAAATTCCACTTCTTATTACAACTTCCACTTTCCCCTTAAAAGATCCCAAAATTCAGCCTTTAACCGGATCGTCCGGCTCTGCCGATGCTGCTGTGTCCGTGTCGCACTTCAAAAGATCAAAACGGCGAACGTGACAGAATGAGAGTTGCATTCTTCTCAGGTGATGATAGCGATAATCCACAGGCAGTCTGGATTCAGCCGAGCATAGATGACAAGGGTGGAGTGACACACATTACCTGAAACCCTCCCATTCGCCTCAGGCCCTGTGTTTAAAAAAATGTGGGTCATGGGTGAAGACTACAAAGTCTGTCTTGCCCAATACACACACACACACACACACGAATCTCTGCGTCTACTCTAATTCTCCCTGCAGACTTTGTGACAGCCATGATGGACAGATAGAGGGAGGGAGGGAAGTAGCGTTCAATGTTAAGTGGCAGGGTGACAGCAAAATGACAGTCCTTAGGCAACACACACACCCTTTACTGGAAGCATCTCAGCAGTATAGACTGACTCACAGACATGGGTAAAGAAAATCTCAACATTCTGTTAATTCGTTGTTGTTTCTTCTATATATTAATTATATAATAAATCAATAAATTAACCTTTTTTGGGGGGGGGGAGGAGTTGTAGTTACAGCTAGAAGCCCATATCCACCAGAAAAAGACAAAAAAGGTGCTGATAAAAATAAATGTACTCTGGTAAGTCAAAATTATGAGACTCAAAGTCAAGATTATGAGATAATAAGTTAAAAATTATGAGATAGTCAAAATGTTCAGATAGTATTCTGATTTAGTGAGCCGATACTTTCACTTAATATCTCTTCATTGTGACTTAGTAAATCAAAAGTTTGACTTCTTATCTCATAATCGTGACTTAGTCATGACATAATATCACTTAATCGTAATAAATCATGACTTATCATAAGTCTTAGTATCTAAAAATGTGGACTTTGATCAGAATAAGACTGCGATTTAGTAAGTCAATATTGTGACTTATCTCATAATTCTGACTTAATAAATTAATATTTTGACTTGGTATCATCATTTTGGGTTAATTCTCTCATACTTTTGACATAGTATCTAATCTCTTTAACTTATTAAGTCAAAATATCAACTTAGTAGTTTTATATATCATGTCTAACTTTTTATCTTTTTCCTTTACGGGCAGAAATGAGCTCCCATATACAGCTCAAAATTCTTCAGAACACTGATTTTGCATATCACTGTTGTCCTCACCCAACTGCGAGTCATTTCCTGGAACCAGTAGCCAACTGGGAATGATAAAAACCTTTAACGATTCCAGTAAAGCACCAGTGCTGGGAGTCACAGCTCCCTAATACCTTGTGTACTCTCTACACGGGCTGATGTGCCAGAGGCAACGCCCTCATTTGTCACTCTTGTCAGAAAGATGGCTGCGGCGCTGGTGCTGGATATAAAAGAAGGCTATAGATCCTTGGATGGAGCAGCCTGGAACAAATGGTGCCTCTGTTTGAGGGGACGGACACAGAAATGGCTTTGATTTATCCACAGCTCATAAGACTGGCAGAATTTAAATTCACAAGATCAAAGGTCAAAACAAGGATACATGGTTGGTAGCCACAGTTTGTAAGGTGAACAGTAAAAATGAAGTGGAATGTAAGTTTCTACTTGCTTACAATTGGCCTTTTGTCTCTCTTTCCCCTCAATTATGCGTATGGAGTGGCATCATGTAGTGCTACTTTATGTTGACTGCTTAATGTTTCTGTGAATGTAATTTTCCAGTAGTGAGATTACTGTCAGGACAGGAAAAAAAAAATCAGGCAAGGAACAATTTGAATAGTCAAATAGGACACACACACACACACACACACACACACACAGCACAACCCTCTCTTGTTGTGTCTTGCCTACTCTCCCCCTCCTCTCCCATCACCGCCTCTCTTCCTGCCAAATCATTTCCACCAAATCCATTTTGATACGACATCACAGCGCCCCGCAAAGTGAAGATAATCCTTGACATTTTTATCATTCACCCCCCTTTTATTTAGTCTGCATGCCGCGTTGCCTGTCTTGTTTGCTGATAAAATCTGCCAGCCGATGCAAGCCTTGGTGGATCACACATCAAAAAGGTCCGTTTCCCCCCGGAGGGTGACGAAGTGTCACAATAATATTCCTCTGTGTGCTCTGGGTGGCAGCTTAATTTAAAAACTTCATTTGATGATTGTAGCCATTTACATGTTGTTCTAGGCTGACTGTAATGTGTGGATCACCTCCTGTTCTGATTTACTACATGACAAAAAAATAATAATAAAAATTAAGAAGAAAGATAATAATAAAATTTCAAAGTTTGTTTCACAGTGGGCATAAGAGCAGTCCAAAAGCAAGTTGGAGTAGATATTCTGCACTGATTAAATAACTTCCTAACATTCCTGCCAAGAAAATTAAAAAAAGAAAATAAAGAAAATAATAAAGAAAATAAAATAATGTGAAAAAGAGGAAAATAAGAAAACAAAAATTTGACTTCTTGAGTCAATCTAGTCAACACTAGCGGTGCTGTATGGAGGACCATAAGTGTCATGTAAATGCTTATAAAGCATTGTATTAATTGATATCTCATTGGCCAATAAAAACAGGAATTGCTAAATGATTTTACAAATAATTACAATAATTCATCAATAAATAGCTTGGATTATAGTGGGTTTTGAAATAATTGAAATTTAAATAGTACAAAATAAAAGGAAAGATTATTCAAATAATTTATAAATCAATATATGAATCCATCAATAAATAGGTTAAAAGAGCGGTTCTTTTTTTCATTTGCTCCATTTCCCCACATGCTTTTCCCTTTTGTTTTTGCTTTTACCATTTATGTGACTCTCTTGGTCCTTGCCACGGTAAAACATGATAAAACAAATTGTAGATCTTGTTTTCCTGGCGGATATGGGCTTCCATATATAACATCTGAGATATATTATAAAGTGGAAATGGTTGGACTCGATGAAACATTCCTGTCTTTCCACCTCGCTGTCCATATAATGTTGTTGGGCATATCAGTGCATGAAGAACTGTGAACTGGGTGACCTATGTCACACTACTGTGATCTTTTGAAATAGGCGCGCTTTCTCCTTGGCTCAAGCTTCAATAAAATATATGTGAGTGTCCAGATAGACTGTAACAGACTGTGACAAGGCTTACAGTGAGAGACCACATATAGAAGAAGGAGAAAAGGCTGTGGGTTTTAGTTTTTGCTTGTTAGGCCACTATTTTCCAACATTCGGGGCTTTCCTGCAATAAGGCAGAAGTTTTTCCCAACTGGTTCAGTGGAATGAACAGCCCTGGCCAGGCCACGGTTTTGATTTTAACAGCAGCGAGCACAAACACAATAAATTTACAGTCACAAGAGAGTTTTTTAATAGGAACTCAACTTTGCAAAGGCAATAACTTTCCCAGTCTTACTTTCCCTCTCTGAAATGCTTCCACTGTTTGCTGAGGCAGCTGGCAGTACTCAGTACTCGGCCTGACAAGGTGCTTTGAAATACCAATCACTGAGTTTATACAACAGGGAGGGCTTGTAAATGTGTCGAGTGGGGAAATATACAATGCCATACTCCCATTTCTTCTGGTAAAGAGAGTTATGGTCTCAGCAGTGTGTACACCTTACAGGTGCTTAGTCTTGTTCTGAAACCCATTTGTCATGGATGACAGTGGAGGAAAGTGCTTTTAGTTCTGTTATCCTGGTGATAATCTGCTGTAACCTCTCACCAACACCACCCACATGTGTACATGGGACACTGAAAACCCGTGCAGGCTGGATGTGGCCATGCTGTGAGTAATTTACAGCACCATTTGGCAGGAAGTGATGAGAAAACCTGCACTCTTCATTAAAGAGTCTTAAAAACGCACTTCATGGCTACATATATGATATAATGCTAAAAGACTGGGGCTAAAGCTACATGTCCTAGGCAAGAGAGGAGAAAACTTTTACTTTTACCCATAAAATAACATCTTTTAAAGTTGAATAGTTTTTTACCACAGGCTTCTCATTTCTAGCCAGCAACCGTAGTTTTTTTCCGGCTGTAATGTTCCTAGGTTCAGCTGTAGCTAGCTAGCTAATTAACATTAGCTCTGTGAGATGGTTGATATTGCTGACTCTGGTTGACTCTTTTAAAATGAGAATGTAATGAAAGAGTTGTAAAAAACCCATTTCATATCTACATACATGATATGTAGATTATGTACATTTTTCGGACTGAAATGACAATTGTCGCTAGCTGATTCAGCTGTAGGTAGCTAGCTAGCTAAATATCCGTGAGTTGATTGATAACGTCTCTGCTGGACTTGTTTTAAAATGAAAACCCAATAATGGAGTCTCAAAAAACCACTTCTGGCTACATACATGATATAATGCTAAAAGGCTGGTCCTAGGGAAGATGTTAGCTTCCTGTTTGGATTCTTACTATAGAAAAACATTCTCGGACAAGAAACTGAGGTTACATGTATGCTTTATTGTTCATAATTTCAAATATTGGGTTATGTTTTACTTTTGGAAGAGAAAAGGCTTTAAGGATGAGGACTAATGAGTCTGGCAAACATAACGCTATCATGGGTAAGAAGTTTGGCTCTGGAATGTAAACTTCCCCAAATCTAAAGCAGTACAGAGATGCTAACGTTTCTCTAAACTCTGATATAGCACCTTGGCTCCTACACCATGGGGGAATAATACACTGTAGAAGTGCCAATTTTTCTAACATAACCTATGACCCCACAAAATAATATTATGTAAAGCTAGTTATGCTCCTTGGCCCCTGGCAGTAACACTAGGTTTCTACTTGTAAGCTAGTTAGCCAGTCATGCTAACGTTTGTAGCTTACATTGCAGTCACGCAATGTTGGCAGAATGGGAAGAATAAAAAAACCTCATGTTATTCCAACTTGGGAGTGTTCACATATTTCCAAGTTGGTTATTCCTGTTGCTAGTCTTGTATTTACATAATTTAAAAAGCCTAAATTAGCTGTATTTGCAGTGTTACGTATCTGGAATGGTTAAAAAGTGAAACCAGTAATAAAAACTGTGTATTGCTCCTTTTTAAATAAGCTGAATCGACTGTATTACTGTTAATATTGGATTTTATTTAGGAGTAACTGCCAGGTGTTATTTACCCACTGAATAACACATTAAAGTGTAATCTTTTTACCAGATGTGTCTCTGAGCAGAAGTTATCGATGCCTCTGCCAATGAGCTGAGTTACACACTAAGGAAGAAAATAACTGAGTCAACATCCCATACGGATATGAGTAATAGAGAGCAAGTGGGAGTGAAATAGCAGGAGGTGAACAGTGGAATAAGAGTAATCCACACTTCAAATATATCAAGCGTAATCTGTATTTATGATTCTGTGGAAAATTATGACATTATCTCACCCTCTAAAGTTTGTCGTACATTTGGAGCTGGAGGGGAAACTGTCCTACTTCAGCAGAAATCTGAGGTCAGTGCAGAAAATATTTCACAGCACTTCAGACTGCTCTGCACATGGTGAATAATGCTCAACATAACAACGTAATGCTTGTTCAGGTGAAAAACGGTTCCCTCCGCAACTTTCTGGGTCAGCGGTAATAATATTCCATCCGAGGGTGGGTGTGTGTGTGTGAAATATGGCACTACTTCACATTCATGTATTCATCCTGGAGCGATAAATTAGCCCCCAGACGTTTCAATCTAACTTCCTAAATAGAGCACTTCGTCATCACAAACTAAAGGGGAGGTATGCTGGGTGATCAACAGAATAATTCATGACCTGTTTACATTTTGAACAGGGTGACACATATGATCTTCAGAATTAGCTGTACTGTAAATAATCACCATACGCAACAGAAAGACAAAATACTTTTTAAATTTTTAATAATTCTTCATCCTCTCTAACTCTCTGATGCATTACATTGCAGTCGAGCCGTAACTCAAACTGCATCCTTTATCTTGATCTCTGCAGTCAAATATCATGCATAAAATGAATTAGACTGGTGCAAGATCATTTGTTTGAAGTGACATGGCTGATAGGCGTTGATTTACTTACACAATAATGGCCTTTTAATTGAGCTCTTCCGTCCTTTGTAACATCAAAGCCTGACAAGTGGTTTGACAGCAGTGCTGGAAAGCCTTTGACAGGCACAATATGGTCGCCCTCATCCCTCTCAGCTTCCTTCAACTGTCACGACCGCGTACAAGATTGAAACCGGACACCTTTGCCTAAGGGACGAACTGTATGTCCAAACAGAGTTTGAAATTAAAGTGGTTACTTCAGGGCAGTTTGATTTTATTCAGTTCTACATCAGGGAAACTGTGCAACATGCGTGCTCCTGGTTTGATTTATTTGCAAAGACAGAAATACAAATAAAGAAAGCAATCTCATTTACCACCTTCCAGTGTTGCCATAGTCTGTTAAACCACAAGTCAAGTGTTATGACAGACTTTGTCTGCTTTGCTGGCATGTCTTGAGGGAGAGCAGAGGAGGCGTGTGGTGTATGCTGAGCGATGACAGATGTGGGACAAACGCTAAAATGCATCTCTCCTTCTGCAATGGTGTGTTTTGGGTTGAAATGGTTGCTGCTGACCGGCGATTATGTGGCTGCATGAATGCAGGAAGACAGCCTATGTTTGGTGTAGCTCACATTTGGGTTTCTAAATGGTGTGTGGATTCATTCCTGACATTTATGAATGAAGGTTGTGCTGAGGGTTAAGTAAATAAAGCCATCAAAGTGGGAAGCATGCGAGGAGCAAAGAGTCGCCTTCACGGCTTCCTCTCGCATTCTTTCATTTTTTCCCCTCTGTTGCTCTGTTTAAATAACCCACAGGGTTTTCCATCAATGTAACTTATTGAACAGGCTGAATCAATGCATGACATAGATCCTGGTCCAGCGCCCTCTTACAGCTAACTGCTTCTTCTTTGATTTTATAGACAAGTTCAGGATTAATGGGGATCCAGTATGAGAGCAATTGACTTATGTGTCGCCCGCTTTCTCATTATTAACACAGGGAATCTGTACGAAATACAAAATGTCCCTAAGAGGACACATTCACCACTCAACAGACATCCATTTCACAGATTGTGTGACATAGCAGCTATTCCTTTATTAGTATGGGACCCTACAGTGTTGTGAAAAAAGTTAAATTGCATTTATGATATCATGTGTGTGCTTTTGCAGTCTGTACTCTAGACGGTATACAGTATCTTTACACAAATTTCTGGAGTTTTTAAGATTCTTCGGACTGAGCTTCCTCTCTTTTTAAAAATTTGTCTATTGATACACTATGCCACATCCTAATGGCAATGCAGTACCTCTAATTACTGTTTACCACTGATTTTTCTGCTTTTACAGACTTGTTGTTCAAACAGGTTTGCTTTGACTCAATAAACCCATCATTATTATATCTGTATCATATGCAGAAATGCCATTTGTGATTTACAAGATGCTTTTAACGTCAGTCATACTTTTGCTTCCTCTGTTCAAGAACACAAAGGTAATTAAAAGCTCCCTTCCCTTAATGGAGCTGCGAAACTTAAACTAAACTGCAAAAACACTATTGGATCAATAACCATTTCTCAACATATAAAATGATAATTTCCTCAAATGTAAGTCAATGCCATGGGTATCCCAATGAGAATATTATCTATAGGGAAACAATCCATAATATAGAAACCATATTGCCTTGCCTGTTAACATTGACCTTTAGCCTCAAAACCTCCTGTCACTTCTCAAAGGTTATTAGGAATGCCTCTTTATCAGCAAAAAGCTTTTATTTGATTGGTTTGTCCTCAATAAAGATGTGTTACAATTTGTTATCGTAACCCTTTCATAAACCTTTTTCTCCCAAACTGTGTGAGTAAGATGGACATCAGCTTTAGATAAATCTGTGGCATAAGCCCTGACAAATGTGATAAGCCTGGCCTCCTCTTTGCATCTGTTGAAGTGTTTCAAACAGAAGGGAAATCAATGGTAAATGATTGCCTAGCTACTATGTGGAGTGAAGGCTACAGTGAGCAATGGAAAGGTGTGTTTAGCGCCTCCAGGGCTGTGCAGTCACAATCAATTTCCTTGCAACAGTCAAGAAAAGTCCACTAGATCTTTCAAATACCCTGAAAAGTAAAAAGTAATTTTTGCAAGAGTGGAAAAGTAGTGTTTTTGGAATTGAAGCAAAAAGGGACGTCGATACGCCTGTCAAGCTTTCCATTATAGCACAGCATATGCCGTTTACAATGATAATGGTGGCAGATTTGTTGCTAAAAACTATTTTTTTATTTTCTAAAATAATGGGTCCTTAATTGATTTCAGACAGAAATAGAGCAGGCTTCTCATTTATAGCCAGCAACTGTAGATTTTTCTGGTTGAAATGACAACTGTCGCAAGCCGATTCCATCAGCTGTAGCTAGCTAGCTTATTAATTACCTCCGTGAGTTGGGTGATAACGTCTCTGGCTGACTTGTTTTAAAATGAAACCGCATAAAAGAGTCTTAAAAACACACTTGATGGCTACATTCAGGCTTCTCATTTCTGAAATGTCGCTGGGAAAATTAACATTAGCTCACAGAGCTAATGTTAATAAGCTAGCTAGCTAGCTAGCTATGATATGATAACGCTGACTCTGGCTGACTTGAGAACCTCATGAAAGAGTCTTAAAAATGCACTTGATGGCTACATACGTGATATAATGTTAAAAGCACATGTCCTAGACAAGACGTTAGCTTCCTGTTTTGCTTACTATAGAAAAACAGCTTACTCGTAAAATCAGCTCAGAGTTCAGATTCATGCTTTATTGTAATAGGTTATGTTTCACTTTCACAAGAGCTTTGAGGATGAGATGTCATGAGTTTGGCAAACGTAACACTATCTTGGGTAAGGTGTTTGGCTGCGGTTGCCGGAATGTAAACCCAAATCGAATCTAATACAAAGCAGTACAGAGATGCTATAGTTCCCCTACAGTCTGATATAGCATCTTGGCTTCTACACTGTGGGTGAATACAGTAGAAGGTAGCCAAGTATGCTAACGATTGCAGCTTATGTTAAAGCAGACAAGGTACAAATGGTCCTAAATCCTGTCCTGGCAAACACACCATCCTTTCAAGAGAAGCTTTATTTCCACAATATTGAGTAGGTAGAAATAAAAACAAAAATGTAATTAAGAGGTACATTAAAACAATGTACAGTATATTTCTCCTTAAAAGCAATAAAAACAAGAACCCTTTTTTTAGTGCTCCAACCTTTTTATTTTAGAGTACATGGTAGCCAGCAGCCAGCTCCGAGTTGTTGGAATAAGATCCTCTACAAAAAGCCAAATCTAGAGGGGTGTGAAAAAACATCTTTGATGTCAGATGAAATTTCACTGAACAGCACAGTACAATCTGATTGCAGGCTGGCGTCCTCTGGCAGCCTGATCTCTCTGGATCGTTCCACCCACAGGACATGCAAAGTGCATCTGTGCTACTGAGAAAGTGTGTGTTTTTCTGTGTCTGTGCTCTTGTCTGTGTGTGTACGAAAGAGCTGATGATTTAAATATTTGAGGGAAAGTCGGTTAGACAGGTGGACAGACTTAATCATTGGACAAATTCTAGGCATTCAGCAAGTTGATGAGTGTATGTGTGACCACTTTGGTATGCCTTCAATGGAAATCACTCTCTCGGAGCTGGTCGGGTTGGGGTTTACAGCACTTTATTCCATATCTCCATTCCTGCATTCATGACAAAGGATAATGTTGTTGGATAGTCATCTCATGGACAACAGCATATGCTCAGCCTCGCGGCAAATCCTCCATTGCTTCTGGGGGATCACCCATACTGTACAATACATTAACTCGGTGATCGTATAGTGGATTTCGAATCGTGTAACTGAATGAAACATAACAGAAATCGTCTCCTCTGTAGACTTATGTGGAGAGAATATAAGCAATATAAACAATATGAACAGTCAATTTCCTACAGATCTATTATACCATACTATTACCAGTTTACGTATTTTTTTACCCTGTGCTAACCTTAATGTAACCTAGTCACATTACAAGGCACAGCGAACAATTGAACACATAAGAAATACTTCATTTACACATTTGTAATATTATCACACACTCTTGGATAACATTCCGTAATACACAATAACATACCTGCATTCATGACAAAGGATAATGTTGTTGGATAGTCATCTCAAGGACAACAGCATATACTCAGCCTAGAAAGACGGCATAGTGTTAACGCTAGCTAGCTATGCTGGCGAGCATTTTCATAGGCAATAAAACACATGAAAATGATTAATTAGCTTAATACAAACATAGCGAACGTAATCTACAACACTTAATGTACAACCGAATACAGCCAGCTCAACTTTTACACGCTTTTTGAATTGGTTAACATTATATTGTCCACGGACATTGACTACATGTTACCTCACCCATAATCCTTTGCAATCTCAACTCGGTGCAGGTGCAATCTTACAACGGTAGGTGTCATAGTTGTCCCATTTAGCGGGATTTAACCCGGACCTTTCCAACTCTGTTACATATGTACAGTATATTTAGATTTTTTTATGCAGGAACATTAAATGTCACCTTGTGTTTCTCAATTTTAAAAATTAACTCTGAGAATTTGTGTTACAGAATAGGTGAAATTGTGTTAATAATCATGCTGATGTCCTATTTAGTTGACCATTTGCCAAACCCCTCCCCTGAGTTTGGGAAAAACTGTGTGTTTATCTGCTCTCAGTAGGCCTGCTAACGATACCATGTCCGGCTAACTAGCTTACTTCCTACATTAGTAACCTAGCTAGCATTGCTTCCAAAGCGAAGGAGCATATAATCTCACAATATTTTGTTGGATTACACGTAAAATTAGAAAAATCCCAGTTCAGGACCAGAACATCCACTGTGCCGGAGCCAAGATGACTTTAAAGGCTAATGTTAGCATCTCAGTTTAGGCTAACGTTACCATCTCTGTCCAGCTCCTTATTTGGTTTGGGGAAGTTTACACTCCAGCAACCAAAGTGCACATTATGTTTACCCAAACTCAGCTGTTAGTCCTTACGCCCAAGTCCTTTTCTCATGTAATAGTGAAATATACTGTTTGAAAACACTAACAATAATGCATAACTTCAGTGTTGCGAGCTACAGCTGATAAAATCTCCTAGCGACAGTCGTCATTTCAGCCAACATAATCAGCCATTGACAGCTAGATATGAGAAATCTCCTTTTGTTTACTTTTGTGTAAAATTGAAGACTTATTGCTTTGATATATGTCTACTCCTTCTCCACAGGTTTATTAAATGCAACATCAAATAGAAAACTCACTATCGATCACTCTGTACCTTTCAGCACAGTACAAACTCAATTTATCATGTGCTGTTAAAGTGGGAGTCTTTAAGACTGGTTTTAGTCCATCTCTCAAATTTGGTTCCATTGTTTTGCCATGTGTTGCTGCTTTGATTATGTTTTTAAAGATAAGGGAACAAGAGGAAACCCGTCTCAAATTTAGCAACAACAGGAAACAGTAATCACTCACGGACACTGTGCCACTGCTTGTTAATGACCAACTTCAAGGCAAGTCACGAGAAGTTGGAGAAGAGCCCTATTGTTTATTGTGGCTTCTATCTCAGTATTTGACCTTCTTTGGCTTCTCTTCTGCTCTCCCTCCTTTTGTCTCACTCTTTCCTCTCTTCTCCCACAGACCTTTCTCCTGCTAATATTTTTCTTCCTGAAGACATCCACACCTGCAGGTAAAAACCTGTGTTAGCAGTTAGTGTAAATGGGTTAACATCGCTAATCCAACGCTGCCACTGAGCAGGATTTTTTATGCGTCTTAACACTTGTCAACCTTGGTATGAAAGGATGAGTATGTGAATCTAAAAAGTAAACTTCAGAGGTGACTTCTAACTTGCATTCTTCTCAAGCACAAAGGTGTTTGATCAGTGTGTTAGATACAGTTTTCATTAAGGTGACTGGATAAAGAAAATCTGTGGTTTAGTAGTGATGAAGAACCACTAGCCTGATATAAACAGCAATCAATCAACACCATGATTGGTATGTAAAAGTAGTATAAGAAAATATAATTTGACCTGCATATACACATAACACGACTAGAGACAGAGGAATGTAAGTTAAAGAAATGACTGTGAGTTTAAAGCTGCTCTTATCAATATTTTTATATTAAAAATAGATCAAATAACTGTGTAACGTGAAAGGCGTCTCTCGTAGTGACAAACCTACACAGAATTATCACCCGAATCTGCAGTTCACTTCAGCTCAACGGTGTGTTTTGGCATCTTTCAGCTTATTGTTTTGGTTTTCTGGGACGCAACTTTACTGTTCTGGTCCAGCAAAAAATCTATGATGAATCCAGTGTAGGCTCCCTGCCCAGCATTAAATGGCAGACAAAGTTAGCAACTAGCTGGTGACCTTAGTGGAGCATTTAGCAGCTAAAATCCCAGATATTTCCATTAGGAATTAGTGGAGAACAAAACAGAGCTAAAAGGAGAGTGACTATTGTACTGTATGTTGTACGTCAGGAGGCTATAAACACAACTCCAGCTGCTAATGTTACTCCTTGTCTGCTGGTTGTGGCTCCAGAGGGAGCAAAGTCTGATAAATTGCCTCAAGTGATGTCACTCGAGTCAGCGTCAGTTGGGACTGAAGACTGAAGTGGACTTAGAAAGAATTGAGATTGCTTACCAGATCTCATCTCTGCTTAAGGTTAGCTGCTCGAGGTTACATTAGCTGCTACCAGTATAACACAGCCGAATCTCCATCTATTTGCATTGTGGGTAATGTAAGCGTCAGGTGTTGACAAGGAAGAAGAATGCGCAGAATAAAAAAGACAACATATTTGGTTCTGCTGCATTGATTTTAATACGTTACGATTTTAAAATACTGTCCATCATGAGTCCTACAATGGTATAGTGGAGTACTCTTTTAATAAGCCTAATATTATATTTTATAAAACTGTAATAAATTCTACTGACATTAACAGAGGTGCTCATTATTTCAGGTGAGGTGAGTTGCTTGCATTATAATTCATAAGGTGATAATATGTCAGTGTTGTACTTACAGCTTGTTGCACTGCGGTTTAAAGATCTGGGCATTGCCACTAAGCCACCATTAATGATTGGTATCAAGAATGATTGGTTTCCATATGAGGCTATTATACTTTGCACACTGCATTTACCAATGACAAATCACCGCACCTTGGCTTGATAATTTCAGTTATATTGCCTCATAATGTTTTTATGTGGGGAGAATTGAACAAGTAACCTCATCAGCGACCTTTTTCTCTTTGTGATCTTATGTTACAGAATGATACATACACACTTAAGTGTCTGACTTTCTCCCGAGCCGGTTCCCTAGTCCCATTGAGATCTTAATCTGATGAACATTTTATTCTACACAAATATTCTTTTAGATACAGATTCGCAGTTTCATGTAAGGAGCGAAAGCAAGCTTTGACTTTACACATCTGCAAGAGACACACTGGTAAATACTGTAATTTACAGATGCATTATGTATTAATTTTGTATTTTTTAAATTGTTAATGCACTTTGTAGATCCGTGCCTGAATACTAAAAAGGACTGTATTGTGCCAACACTTGATAAGGCAAACCACTGTTCCTACTCTTTCTGTTTTCTCTCCTCTACAGTGGTGCAGACTGTGACCTTGTTTCCTGATGAGATGGTGCTCCCACTCTCTGCTTCTTATCACAAATGGGACATTGATGGATGGCTGAGAGTAGCTGTTCTGCTGTTTAGGGCATGAGATCAAGGCGACAGTTACTTTAGCCAAATGGTTATTTTTAAAGAGTGACCTAGTGCTGATTTCAGATCGTTAACAAGGCCTGTAAGGATTGTAAAAAAAAACATGTTTTTCAAAATAAACTTCATGTTTTTGAAGAAGTCATTGAAGAAACAGTGCTTTTACATAAGTATTAATTCATTACCCTTTCTTTATATTTACATGTGAACCATTGCTTTTGAAGATTAAGGAGGACCCTGCAAGATATGTACAAATATCCGTCAGCTAATTCACATTATGCAGCCTTTTGCCCACAGGTTATGAGGGATTAGGAATGATTTCGCACTCAATTGAGGCGGCAAAGGATTCAGAGAATCAAAGGCCCTCAGACGGAGACTATTTTGGGCTGCTGCTAATAGTTCTTGTCAGCCGTAATTTTTAAGTACTTTAACCAATTCATTGTATAATTAGGTTAACAAAATTAGCTCATTGCAAAGTCAGTCAGCAGGCGGTAATGCAATAAAGTTATTAACATTCCAGATTTATAGAACCATTAATATAGAGACGATCTGTCTTTATCACATTTTTCTTTCCTGGTAAAAATGGCATAAATTAATAAAAGAAAATAGACTCTAGTGACATGTTCTGTACACTTTATTGATTTTTTTTTTTTTGTTCTCAAATATGCTAGCAAAAGCCAGAAGACAAATGATCTGTCACTCCACATGTCAGAATTAAAAGCATACCTGAAGTAAAAGGCTAAAAGAAAATGATTAATAAAGAGTGTGTTGATGTCTTAAACCTTAATACAATAACAGGGTTACAACAATATTTTCGAAATTTAATTAATTTATTTTAATTTAGCCTTTTTTAAAAGTAACAGTCAAACAGCTGCATGTGAATAGTTGCCTGACATGTTGCTATTTGACAAGTTGCCGAATTATCACGATGGGGCACCTTGCAAACAGGTGCGTGAACTTTAAAGGCTTTAGAATTAAGGATTTAGGAAATATGTGACCTGTCCTGTTTGTGCATCTGTCAACTACATTTATGTCTTTTTCCATTTGTTCTGTGACATAGTGTAAAAGAACCTACTGAACAGTAGAAGCATGTAATGTGGCAATAGACTTCAGAAAAATCTGGTTAAATCGACTAACTGCTACCAAAACGTTGCTGATTCTTATTTGGAAATTCCCGGCCTGTTTAAGGGGTAAATTAACACTAAACACATGTTGTGACATCAATAATAAAAAAAGTGTTAACCAGTAATACCAGTACAAAAAATTTATAGAAAACACTACAGAGACATATTAAAACATATTGTTTAATGACATTACAATGACCTTAAAATAAATCCCTTTTCCTTTTAAATTCAAAAGCAGAAGCCTGAATTAAATTTGGTAGTTTTGATTTTGGACCATTATCAGGATCATACTTAATCTAACTAAAACAACATAAGCTACTTCGGTTAGGTAAATGTAAGTGCAATCATACTACACACCCCCTAACATACTAGAACTGACAAAAGTTGACATAGAAACAGCTGCGTGGAACATTTTAATTCCTCTAGAACGGGTTTTCTAAGTCTGACACTATGTGAAACAAAATTGAGACATCGGAGACATTGATAGTGAAACATGAAAAAAGTTAATATTTATGGATTGTCTTTGATTGTCTTTTTTGATTTGAAGTTTTGGAACTACAATTCCCATAATTTGGGGGCTTTGGGATATGCAAACAGGAAATAATGTTACCATGGAGCCGAGTAGTTAGCTGTAGGCTACAACTTAAGCCCTGTTTTTTTAGCCTATATTAGTTTACATTTTGCCAAATTGGCACCATTAAAAGTATGCCAAATTAGTTATTAGCAGTTCCTGTTTTTGATGTACCCATGGATGTACAGACAACTATGACTGGATTAGTTTGATACGGAAGAAAACTTAAAAACGTGATAATTGTTAGGCAAGTTCTGGAGTCATAAGGAGCGTCTTTTTTCTGTGATTTCTAAGCGGATTTATGGCTGTTTATTTGCGATGGACATTGGGGATGCTATCTTCGGGAAGTGTAAATCACACTGAATCTGAAAATATGTGTATCATGTCTGTGTGTTCAGATTTTACTTTGTTATGTCTCCCAGAAGGACTAGAAATCCTGAGCAAATTGCGGCTCACGCCTCAGTTCTCTCTGACGCATTAGCCTTTGCTATTAAAAACAAGCTTCTGGACTAGTAAACCCTCTTGGTGTTTGCCCTGCCTGCCCTGTCCTCAACTGCTTGTTGACAACAGTGTGACCACATAGAGTCATGTGACCATATGACTTATTTCCACTGCTGCTCACTGACTTTGTTCTGTGCATCATTACACTCACAAAAGTGCATTTTTAGTTTTAATAAGGGGTTTATGCACCGCATCCCAGTACACTCATAGTATCCCTCTCTGTGAAGTCGTCAGTGGACTCTTCTTCTTGGGGAAAATTCCTGCTCATGCCTTAGATCTACGTTTCATGAGCTGGAAATTATGCCATCTGACATTTTGAGCAAAGTTTAGTTTTCCACATATTCATGATTGTGTGGTTTCATTTAGACTGATCTTTAAGTTTAAATACTGCATGGTCATATGTCAAACAGCATCTAAAAACTGCACTCTGATATTGAACCTTATGATTCAACGCTCATGATTTGTCTATAATTTGTGTTTGTTACTGACGCCCAAAACCTCATGTGAGATCAGATCTCTCCTCTTAGAGAAATCTTCCTGATAAAACTAACAATTTGTCCGGAATTTTGGCAATATTATTTTCCAGATTATAAATACACAAAAGGTTGATGTTGATTATTTTGCCCACTTACTGTCTGTTATTTCAGGATTGTCTGTAACAATATTGCATTTCTGTAGAGATGAGCAGCGATCTACATAATGCAGTAAAATCATACCCCAGAGGCAGTGGGGAAAAGTAATAAAGTACTCAAGTACCTCAAACGATTTGCATACAATTTTGAGGTACTTGAGAATTTCCTTTTCATGCTACTTTATACTACAACTTTGAACTTTTTTACTGCACGACATTTATTTGATACCTTTAGTTACTAGTTACTTTTTCGCTTTAGATTAATAAAACAAAATTTAATCAACAAATAAATGCTGATGATTTATTATAGGTTAAGAACTTTATTGATCCCTGGGAGTAAATTCACAAACTACCCAGACGTAAATAAAAGTAGCTCCACCTTTACCAGCTGCAACATTAAAGTGATGTACACATTAATGCATCAATAATTATAATCTAATAATATCATATAGCCTATATGAATCTGAAATGGACCATTCTGCATAATGAGTACTTTTGGTACTTTATTTTGCTGTTAATACTTTTGTACTTTTACTTAAGAGTTTGAATGCAGGATTGTAACTTGTAACAAAGTATTTTTATACTCTAGTACTGCTTATTTTGCTAAAAGATGCGTCTGAGTACCGGAGGGATTGTCACTTGGAGGATGCCGTAGCTCCGCCTTCGTCCTCCCCGCCCACCTCATCACTGATGCGGCCACCCAGCGGACACTTTGACGTCCTGCCTGTTGAGATCAGTGAGCTGCTGAAGTCCGGACCGAAGACACGCAGTGGGACGTTTCCTCTCAGCACTAGGGGATCTATAAAGTAGGCTACACTCTGGTCTTTTCTGCCTTTTACAGAAGTGTCCGTTTTTGTCTCTCCGCAATTCACACGGTGGACTTTTCTTTTTAGTTTTGTTGTTTTGGTTTGGACATTTGAAATTGGGAGTAGGATCCGTGTCGGAGACATGAAGATGCTTCTAACGAACTGAGAGGCTTCTCCGTCCTTCGGGACATTTAAGGAGGACGCGCACGCTGGGTGTGTGTTTATGTTTTGGGACATGACTGGTGTCTGTATGGATTACATTTAAACCTGTAAACACTCATTTCTTTTGGGACTAAAAGTAACGCACATCTCCAAAGCGCAGCGCCCTCTCTCCAATGAAATATCTCCCTTCCGGATCAGCTGCGGATCGAGTAAGTACGCGGATCGAGCTCAGTGAGACCAGCGACAGTAAGAAGTCTCGTCCCGGTGCCGTGGTCTCTTTGTTGACCCCTCTGGACCCACTTCGGCAGGCAAAGCGGCTTCCTATCCGAGTTATCAAGATGTTGACTGCGCACACTGGACACTTGCTACACCCGGAATATTTACAGCCTTTGACGCCCGCACCAGTGAGCATAGAGGTATTTATTGTCTTTTAAAATATATTATCATTTACAGAGGACTGTTTCTGCTCTTAATGTATTGCACTGTCATGCCTAGCAAAGACCACATCCTAATTTAAATTCCTCAGCAGAAGAGAAATATGTCTCTGACCTTATATTTAAATTATAAAGTAATGAGTATTTAAATTATACAAATTATATAAAAGGCTGCTGATCTTTAATCATATTAACCCACTCAAATAATGACAACTTAATTATATGTTTAAATTAGAGCTGAATCAAATAGTCGATCGACAGAAAATCAATAAGTTGCGTTTTTGCTTGAAAAATGACTGAAATGATTAACCGATTTGATGAAATAGTTCAGATTATTTTTAACGATTCACTGACTAATTGTTTGAGCTCTAAAAACAGCAATTTGAAGACGTCCCCTTGGATTCTGGGTAATCATATTGGGCATTTATCAGCATTTTACTAATTTTACAGACAAAACTATTAGTCAAGAAAATAATCGTCAGGTTAATTGCTGATTAAAACAATCATAAATTGCAGTCCTAGTTCGAGTTAAGGAAAAATCAGTAGTCGATCACAGAGGACTAACTGTTGTTTGGTTCGTGTTGTCAGGGACAAATGTCTTTGCATGAAAGCCAAAATGCAGTTAAAAAAAAAGCACAGAGCTAATCAGAATCTATATTTTGTTGTAGCTGGATGCCAAGAAGAGTCCACTGGCCCTCCTGGCACAGACCTGCTCTCAGATCGGTAAACCAGATCCTCCGTCCTCTTCCAAGCTGGGCTCCTCCTGCAGCCAGGGGGACAAGGAGCCCAGCAGTCGGTCGTCCGTCTCCAGCCTGAAGCTCGGGGAGCACCGCCCCTCCCTGGAGGACAAGTGTAGCTTCAAGCCCTACAATAAAGGCAGTGGAGACTGTCGCAGAGACGGAGTCACCAGCAGCAGCTCCAACAGCAGCAGCAGCGATAAAGTCGGGTTCAGGGTACCCAGCAATAATGTTACCACTAATGGAAATTCAACCAATGGCCAGCAGTCCTATCCACCCCACGCTGCTTCACCCAGCTCTAGAGCCAGCAGCGGCACCCCACCAGAACACATTCAGCAGCCGCCTCACAAACAGAGCCAGCCTACTGGTGGACAGCCCACGTCACACTCCCAGACTCCGAACGGGGAAGCTGTACACGAGCAGGGCAGTCCTACCAGCACAAGCAGCAATAACAGTCCTCCCAAAAAGGACGCTGACGTAAGCAAGACCAGCTCGGACAGTCCACACGATGCAAACTCCAGCCACGTTCGAGCCAGCACAAACTGCAGCAACGGCAGCTCTGACGGCGGTTCCAACCACGAGGGAGGTAAAGCAGAGTCTGCCCAGCCTAACCTCGGCCCTGGACGCATTACACCCATTTCTCCTTATAAGACAAGCCAGCCACTCTTCCCCCTGCCCTCCTCTAATATGGGCTACCACGGATCTGTAGTGGGGGCTTACGCAGGCTACCCATCTCAGTTTGTTCCCGGGCTAGATCCGACAAAGTCGAGTCTCAGTGTGGGAAGCATGGGGGTTCCAGGAAAGCACCCGAGCTCCAGCCCTCTCACAGGTGCCTCCCCTCCTTCCTTCATGCAGGGTTTATGCAGGGACCCTTATTGTCTAAGTTATCCAAGTGTATCCCATCTCGGCGGAAGCAACTGCAACTCCTGCATCCACGACCCTTCCTCCACCCTCAAATCAAACTTCCCATTGGTGTACCCCTCCCACCCGCTCCACTCCCTCCACCAGAGCTCTCTGTCATCCAGCGTGTCCTCCTCCCTCTCGCATCCCCTCTACACGTATGGCTTCATGCTCCCCAACGACCCCCTGCCTCACGCCTGTAACTGGGTCTCAGCCGGGGGGCCGTGCGACAAACGTTTCGCCACGTCAGACGAGCTCCTGGCTCACCTCCGCACGCACACAGCGCTGCCTGTGGGGATGGACAGTAAGCTGCTCTCTGTTTCCTCCTCTGGACCTGCCCCCTGCCACCTTCACCTCCCCCACCAGAGCAGTCCAGGCTCCATGCCCAGCTCCCTCTCCCTCAGGGCTCCCCCCACCCTGGGTTTAGCTCGCTATCACCCCTACAGTAAGGTCCATCTGCCCCCTGGACCCTCCTCCATCTCCCTGCACTCTCTGCCCAACACAGGCCCCTACTACCCTCATTACGCTCTCTACAGTCAAAGACTTGGATCTGCATCTGCTCTGGGCTACCAGTGATACACCACCTACTTACATGTTTAAAGGAATGGTTCGACATTTTGGGAAATACGCTTATTTGCTTTGTGACAGAGAATTACATGAGAAGACTGAAACCACACTCATATCTTTCTGTTAAATAAGAAACTACAGCAAGCAGCCGGATAGCTTAGCTTAACACGGGGAACAACTAGCCTGGCTCTCTACAAAGATAACCAGATCCGACTACTAGCACCTCTTAAGCTCACTAACGACACGTTATATCTTGTTTGTTAAGTGTAAAAAGGACAAGATGGGGCTCAAGGAAGTTAGGGCTCCCAACCAAGAAATAGTCCAGCACGTAACCCCTCGTAAAACGGCGAACTGATGCTTTTTACACTTCAGTTTTTGTTAGTATTAAACAAACGAGATATAACGTGTTAATTAGTGAGCTTGAGAGGTGCTGGTAGGCGAATCTTGTTACCATTGGACACAGCCAGGCTAGCTGTTTCCCCCTGGTTTAAGTCTTTGTGCTAAGCTAAGCTAACCAGCTGCTGCCTGTAGTCTTATATTTAACAGACAGGTACAAGAGTGGTATTATTCTTCTCATCTAACTCTCCACCAGAAAGCCAAGACTCACATTTTCTAAAATGTGAAACTAATACTTTAAGCTTGTACTAAATTGCGGCAAGTTGCTGCTTTCTCAGCAGACTTAAGACTGGATTCAAGTGGAACTAGGATGGGAGTGCAAGTCCTGGATTTGACTTGAGTGCATCTTTACACTTTCTTTATACTTTATATATGAGATTTGGCGTTTCGAAGCAGGCTCCACTCCTAAACATCAGAGGACACGTGGCTCTTGCATGTCTGCACATTGCTGGGATACCTTTGCAACAGAAATGACTGCCCTTAGGTGACTCTTGCCGCCCCGTGGGCTTGGCAAATTGATGGTTGGATGCTGTGTAATAGCACTTGGATGTTCAGAGTTCACGCTGCAAATGATGATTTAGTGCAGAAAAATGTAGTGTGTGCAGGGATGGCGCTAAGCTGCAGCCGTGGACTGATGCAAGTCTGGCCACAGTCGCTTTCTTCCTGCAAGAGATGCATGTAAGCTTGACACAGCATACACACTTAACTGTTTATTCAGCCCCATGGTTTGTGATGATTTCTTTTGGTTCCTTATGTTTTGTTTATTCCTACTGAGAAGTTGTATTTATTTTTTACCTGGGGAATCTGGCTTTCGTGTTTACCATATAAATCGATTCTCGTTTTACAATCCTCTGAGCAGACATGTGGGAAGCCAGATGACAGATGTTGAATATGTCGTGTCTTAACACTTCTTCGAGAATGAATGTTGAAATCACATCTCTCTCTGTTTCTCTCTCTCTCTGAACTCCTCAGATTTTTGATTTTTTTTTAAATTTTCACAGCAAATCAATAAAAATGAGATGTGATATTTTTTGTAAAATTGGTGGTACCCTGTGGTGGTATCCAGTCAAAGGGGGAGGTCATATTTTGTTAAATAAATCACACTGAAGTTGTATATCCTGTTGTCTTCATTTCTATGGTTCTGCTCAAAAGATATGACAGTAGATATGATCATCAAGTGATCACCTCTTATAAGCTTTATTCATTTTTATACAGCGATGAGTTTAACACTAACCAACAAAGAAATCACAATTTTGAAGTTTAATTGCTTTTATTTACTCTGTAAATGTAATAACAATCAGATTTTGATGATTATCTCAGGTTTGTTGACGTTAATCTGTTGCAGTTCTTCACTTTAATTTGACCTTTTCTCATTTCCCTGTCGGAAATAATCCATACACAAACACAATCTGATGTATTTACAAGTGATATTTCTTGATTTACAAGCAATACATGAACAGCACCTCTGAAAAATGGTAAACAAGAAATATCTCGTTTGAACTTCTCTCTCTAGCTCTTTTTTAAATTCTTGACACAACTATTTCTGCCACTTTTCGCGTGAACAACCGAGCGCAACAGACTGTCTGGAAATGTGCGCCTTTATCCCTGTATTTAAACAAATATCACGTCTCCTCTCTCTCTGTGACGGCCGGCTTCTCACTCCTCCACACAGACCACAGGGATACAGCTCACATTCCTCTGTTCTGCAGCAAATGCAGTGTCACCTTAAAGCAACAGCATCCTTATTTCATGCTCATGGATTTTGGATTTTAATCTGTGGACGCAGAGGTAGTATGGAAAAGTCAAACCTATCTGGATGTAATGTACACTATACTGTAGGATCCTGATAAGCATCAGAGCCACTTCCTGTATGTGTTCAAGATGAAGTCCTGACAGTTGCTCAAGTTACCGTGGCTGCCACATGATTGGGACCGGTAATATACCATTTCCTAGCAACATGACACTGTGACACTCTTGGCGAAGTATAGATGACCCACGCTGGTCATTCACAACTCTGACAAGGGACCCACAGGGGTCAAAACAGCCTGCCCCTGCTGTAACAAGAGAGGGTGCTCCTCTTTCAGTGGTCTGAGATACTGCGATGGGGTGAGTTTGGCAGGAGGGCACGAGATCCTGTAGGCCCACTCTGGAGGTCTCATGTTGCCAGATATGGCCCACAAAAACAGACTCACTTAGTTTATTGAGTCCAAGACAAGACATGAGTTGGATGCTGATACAACAATGTAAGAGTTGTCACAGTCTTGGAGATGATCTTAGATGATATTTTGTGGGAGGATTTTGGTGTACTTTTGCTTTTCATGTATTTTAAGTCAGCAGTTTACTGTACCAAAGGGACAGTTTAGGGGGGGAAGTATAGTGTTGGATTGGGATGCCACCTATCGGTGAACAAGGAAACCTGTTTGTCATCTAAGTTCAATCACTTATGGTATGTCTTGTTTGTTTCCGTTAATATATAATGTCAACCTGCCCAGGTACTGCAAATGAAAATCAGCCTTTTGGCTAAATCTGACACATTTGCATCATATTGGTGTTAATTCATGTGTCCCTGATGAATAAATGAATAGTAAAGGTAAGTAAATCAAAGTAATACTTAGTGACTGTAGAGAAATTATTGGGGGAGTTAGAAAGGGGGAAGGGTTATGTATTGTTTTCTTTTATTAAGGTGTAAATTGGACCATCTTAATCCACTTTTAGTTAATAATGGTGCAACGAATTGTACAAACTCTATGTATATATATATATATATATATATGTATATATTTTTTTTTTATAATTTTTTGTTTTTTTAGCCACTCTAGCTGCATGGCTCAAGGAAAGATGATCTCTGCCGGTCTGTCTTTCCACCACTTTGGTCCAGACTGAAATAAAAGACTTACAAAGTCCTTAAAGGTCAGGCATCATCATATCTTAAAGAGCTCATAGTACCCTATTACCCCACCAGAGCACTGCGCGCCCAGAATGCAGGGTTCCTTGTGGTTCCTAGAG